>CM038678.1:50284826-50458724 GCA_021605205.1 Aegilops longissima
ATACATACTATCAAAATATCGAACACATATCAAGTTCACATGATTACTTGCAACATGATTTCTCCCGTGACCTCAAGAACAAAAGTAACTGCTCACAAATTATAAACATGTTCATGATCAGAGGAGTATTAAATAGCATAATGGATCTGAACATATAATCTTCCACCAAATAAACCATAGAGTAATCAACTACAAGATGTAATCAACACTATTAGTCACCCACAAGCACCAATCTATAGTTCCAGTAACAAGATTGAACACAAGAGATGAACTACGATTTGAGATGAGATGGTGCTGTTGAAGATGTTGATGGAGATTGCCCTCCCCAATATGGAGAGTTGTTGGTGATGATGATGACGATGATTTCCCCCTCCGGGAGGGAAGTTCCCCCGGCAGAATCGCTCCGTCGGGAGGGAAAAAGTGCTCCTGTCCAAGTTCCGCCTCGAGACGGCGGCGCTCCGTCCCGAAAGCCTTCTCCCTATTTTTTCTAGGTAAAATTGACTTATATACCAGAAGATGGGCACCGAAGGTGGGCCGAGGAGGCTACAACCTACCAGGGCGCGCCTGGGCTGCCTGGTGCGCCCAGGTGGGTTGTGCCCACCCGGTGGCCCCCTCTGGTAGTTATTTGCTCCAATATTTCTTATATATTCCATAAAAAATCTCTGTAAAGTTTCAGCTTGTTTGGAGTTGTGCAGAATAGGTGGCCTGACGTAGCTTTTTCAGGTCAAGATTTCCAGCTGCCGGAATTCTCCCTCTTGGTGTGTACCTTGCAAATTATGAGAGAAAAGGCATTAGAACTACTCCAAAAGCATTATTATTGACGAAAACATTATAAATAACAGTAAGAAAACATGATGCAAAATGGACGTATCAACTCCCCTAAGCTTTGAGTCCGCTTGTCCTCAAGCAAAACCGAAATCGAAAAACATGTCCACATGCTTTGGGAGAGAGGTGTCGATAAAAACAAAATACGGACATAGAAGTATCATGTTGATTATTATAACAGCAACAAATTTAAACATAAGACTTATGTCATAGAACTTTTATCATACACTTCCCATGAATAAGTAATAGTTCATCACACAATCGAAGTATAAAGCAAAAACTCTATTGGAAACCAACAAACTATGTTCTCAGTCAACTTTGTAACTACAATTCATCATCTTTTCAGGAAGGGTCACGTGTCGGAGCCTTTAGGCAAGTCCACATACTCAACCATCATATAGTCTTCTATGATTTTCTAACACTCACCGCGTACACATGAGCAAAACGTTTCAACCGGACATATAGAAAGATAGGGGCTTATAGTTTCGCCTCCCAACATACTCACCTCAAGGGTGATGTCAACTCAGACTGCCAATCGGGTCGGGTTTGGTCGAGTCGACCTCTCCCAAACCCATGGGTCTGATTCTATACCCACAATCGGGTCGGGTCGGGTTCTTATCGGGTCATGCACCCACCCACGACCCTACCCATGGGTCTGATTCTATACCCACACCCGAACCCATCGGGTAACCCTACCCGATCGGGCACCCATCGGGTTTCATACTATTATAACATTTTTATAAAATAGGCCCAGCGTTTGTCTAGCCAAGGCCGAGTCGTACTGCTCAAGATGGAACACAACAGAGTGGCTGGTTGGAAGAGCATCTACTAGTCCCTTTTCTAGACAGAGCTCCACCTCCCACACACATCTGTAAGCGAGGTGGTATTAAATTAGCTCCTAGTGTGCAGTCTGCTCTCTGTGTGACTGTACGCGTATGGCGGGATATGAGCTGATGGGATTTCGGCTTTAGAATCCCAATGGGCCAACATGTTGCATTGTTGTTACACTTGGGCCGCTACTAGTTTTCCATCGTTTAATTTTTATATGGGCCGATCTCTCCACTTCTCCAGCGATAAGGAAAGGAAGATCCGATGCTTATCATTGGCAGCATTTTTGTGAATATTGTTAGTCTGCACCTTCGCAGAAGTGTATTATTCGTCTGCATATTCACAAAAAAGACCCCATGTCATGTAAAATTAAATACATATTTTTTATATTACTATTAATCGGGTAACCCATCGGGCAACCCATGGGCATGATCTTATGCCCATACCCTACACATGACTAATCGGGTTACCCATTGGGCTTACCCATGGGCGAAGACGACGACCCATACCCTACCCATTCGGGTCGGGTGCCCATGGGCACGGCTGCCCATGGGTCGAATTGCCAGGTTGAATGTCAACAATAATAAATCATGCTATCTATATTCAACTGGACATATGTGCCTAGATCTTTCCTCACCACATGATGTTTGCCAAAAGAGAAAAATAAAAAGGAAAAGAAGAAAAACTTGGCTCTTTGCATAAAAGTAAATACATAAAACTATAAGATAGGCCCTTTGCAGAGGGAAGCAGAGGTTGCCATGTGCTTATTCGTTTGCATGCTCAATCTCTTAGTGCAAGAGAACATCACGTTGTATTGCCCCTTAATATGACAACCTTTATTATGCAGTCTGTCGCTTTTATTCTTTGTCATCCAAGTTCGTACAACGCTCAATTTTATCTTCAACTAAATGATCTCACATATTTAAAAACAATTTTTGTTGCCTTTTTGCACCGATGACAACTTACTTGAGGGATCTTGCTCAATCCCTAGGTAGGTATGGTGGACACTTGAAAAGATTTAGGTTTAAGGGCTTTGCACAAGTAGTATTTCTACTTAGTGCGGATTTTTTGGCTAGCAAAGATAGGGGGCAAGCATCACATGTTAAAGGATCTATGACAATATCACTTCTATGTGAATATAAACAAACATAAACCATTACGTTGTCTTCCTTGTCCAACGTCAACAATTTTGGCATATAATATTTTGATGAGGGCTCACAATCACAAAATATTTCTAGGATAGTATATTTATATGTGAATCTTCCCTTCCCTTATTAATTCTTTCATGAGTTGCATCATTGACTAATTCTATGTTTGTTAATCTCTAATAAAATTTCCTACTTATACTTTTCCTTATGTGGTGCCATCACCTACCATAGGATTAGTATATGATCTATTGATTTATTTCCTTTCTTTTATTTATTTATTTCTTATTTCTTTTCTTTATTTACAACATAGAAGTATAGAAAGCAAAAAAATCAAACTAACTTTATTATATAACTTGCACACGATTACAATGATAGATCACTAAGCAAACTCTCAAAGAAGAAAGGATCGAACTAAACTTTATTTCATCTAAAGCAAAAAGATCGAACTAAGATAAGTAAAAGCAAAAATATAGTGGGATGATACGATACCGGGGCACCTCCCCCAAGCTTGGCGGAAGCCAAGGGGAGTGCCCATACCCGATACTCAGTTCTCCTTTGGTGGTGAAGAAGATGGTGGTGGTGAAGAAGAAGAGGTCTTGTCCTCGGATTTCCATGGTAGTGGTCCACCATCGTAAGAGGAAGATGAGTTTCACGGGTCCTGCAACTAGCAGCCAAACTCATACCTTTAAACCTCGCCTCATATTCAAAGACTTGGTTCTGGAGGTCATAGATCTGGCTTTGAAGGAAGTTGATTTGCTCGTTGAAGGTGAAGACGATGTCCTTCATGGGCTTGCCATCCACCTTGAGATCACGGGAGAGGTCCATGATCATTAGGTGATTGGCAGGGAGTCCACGCTCCACCATCCCCTTGCACCGGAAGACATCTTGCTCCACAGCTTCAAGCCTAGCCTCCACGGTTCTCACCCCCTTGGGACAGGGCGCATCGCGAAGGTGAAGCACCCCCTCATGCATCTCAATGACCTGAGGGTGCTGCACCACCTCCCGCAGATATGGGTTGATGACGTTCTTGAAGAACTTGTCCTTGGAGGAGCTTGAAGCAGCCATGGTAGATGGGATCTGACAGAAAACAACTAGGGAAAAAGAGAACAGAGGATTTCTTCATGATATGGTGATTAACAGGTTCGGGAAGTATATATAGATTTTTTTATCTTGGGGGACAAGTACATGGAAGAAAAACGGAGTACGGAAGGTGTCCAAGGTGGGCACAACCCACCTGGGCGCGCCAGGCATGCCTGGCATGCCCTATTGTCTTGTGCCCACCAGGGGACGGTTCCTGGAAGTTTCTTTATTTCCAAAATTCTAAAATATTCCAAAACTAATAAAAAAATTGCGGATTTTTCAGAGTCCGTTTACTTACCGTATCACGTACCTCCTTATTTTCACGATTCTGGAGTGTTCCAGAAGGACGTTTTTATGTGCTCTTCCAGTGTCAAAGTTTGGATAATATTAATTTCAACATTAATAGGCGTACTTGAGATATAATGCTTTATCCGTTGCCCATTGACAACCTTCGGGTTATTACCTTCGGAATTATTTATTTTGCTGGCTCCAGACCGGTAAACCTCCTCGATGACATATGGGCCTTCCCATTTTGAGAGGAGCTTCCCTGCAAAGAACCTAAAATGAGAGTTGTACAAAAGAACATATTCTCCGACTTTAAACTCACGCTTTTGGATTCTTTTGTCATGCCATATTTTAACTTTCTCTTTGAATAATTTTGCATTTTCATAAGCTTGGGTTCTCCATTCATCTAATGAGCTAATATCAAATAACCTCTTTTCACTAGAAAGTTTGAAATCATAGTTGACTTCTTTAACTGCCCAATATGCTTTATGTTCTAACTCAAGAGGCAAATGACAAGCTTTTCCATATACCATTTTATAAGGAGACATACCCATAGGATTTTTATATGCTGTTCTATAAGCCCAAAGTGCATCATCTAATTTCTTAGACCAATTATTCCTTGACATATTGACAGTCTTTTGCAAAATTAATTTTATTTCTCTATTGCTAAGTTCAACTTGACCACTAGACTGAGGATGATAGGGTGATGCAATTCTATGGTTAACATCATACTTGGCAAGCATTTTACAAAAAGCACCATGAATAAAGTGTGAACCACCATCAGTCATTAAATATCTAGGGACTCCAAACCTTGGGAAAATAACTTCCTTAAGCATTTTAATAGAGTTGTTTTTATCAGCACTACTGGTTGGAATAGCTTCTACCCATTTAGTAACATAATCAACAGCAACGAAAATATGTGTATACTCATTAGAGGAAGGAAAATGTCCCATGCAATCAAATCCCCAAACATCAAATGGTTCGACAGCAAGTGAATAATTCATAGGCATTTCTTGATGTTTATCGATATTACCTATTCTTTGACATTCATCACAAGATGAGACGTACTTACGAGCATCCTTGAAGAGAGTAGGCCAATAAAATCCAGACTGCAACACCTTATGAGCAGTTCTATCTCCAGCATGATGCCCTCCATAAGCTTTGGAGTGAAATTTCCGTAGGATTTGTCCCTTTTCATGCTCAGGTACACAACGTCTAATAATACCATCTACTCCTTCTTTATAAAGATGTGGGTCATCCCAAAAGTAATGTCTTAAAGCATAGAAGAATTTTTTTGTTTTGTTGGTATGTAAAGCTAGGTGGTAAATATTTAGCAACAATGTAATTAGCATAGTCAGCATACCAAGGAGTACTATTAGCAACATTTATTGCAGCTAACTGCTCATCAGGAAAACTATCATCAATAGGAAGTGGGTTATCAAGCACATTTTCAAGCCTAGACAAGTTATCAGCTACTGGGTTCTCATCTCCTTTTCTATCAATGATATGTAAATCAAATTCTTGCAACAAGAGAACCCAATGAATAAGTCTAGGTTTATCATCTTTCTTTTCCATAAGATATTTAATAGCAGCATGGTCTGTGTGAACAGTTACTTTGGAATCAACAATATAAGGTCTAAATTTATCACAGGCAAACACAACTGCTAAGAATTCTTTTTCAGTAGTAGCATAATTTCTTTGAGCACCGTCTAGAGTTTTACTAGCATAATGAATAACATTCAATTTCTTATCAACTCTTTGTCCTAGGACAGCACCAACAGCATAATCACTAGCATCACACATAATTTCAAAAGGCAAGTTCCAATCAGGTGGTCGAACAATAGGTGCAGAAATTAAGGCTTTCTTGAGTGTCTCAAAGGCTTCCAGACAATCATCACCAGAAAAAAAAGGAATATCCTTTTGCAAAAGATTAGTTAGAGGCCTAGAAATTTTAAAGAAGTCTTTGATAAATCTCCTATAGAAACCAACATGGCCTAGGAAACTACGAATACCTTTGATGTCCTTGGGACATGGCATTTTCTCAATGGCATCAACCTTAGCTTGGTCCACTTCAATACCTCTTTCAGAAATTTTATGACCCAAGACAATGCCTTCATTGATCCATAAAGTGGCACTTCTCCCAATTCAAGACAAGATTTGTTTGTTCACATCTCTGCAAAACTCGGTCAAGATTGATTAGACAATCATCAAAAGACTTCCCATAAATAGAGAAGTCATCCATGAAAACCTCAACAATCTTTTCACAAAAGTCAGAGAATATAGCAGTCATACATCTTTGAAAGGTAGCAGGAGTATTACATAAACCAAAAGGCATACGTATATAAGCATAAGTTCCAAAAGGACAAGTAAAAGTGCTCTTTTGTTGATCAGGTTGAGAAACAGGTATTTGTGAAAATCCAGAATATCCATCAAGGAAGCAAAAGTGTGTGTGCTTAGATAATCTTTCAAGCATTTGATCACTAAAAGGCAAAGGGTAATGATCTTTTCTAGTTGCTTTATTTAATTTTCTGAAATCAATTACCATTCTATAGCTTGTAACAATTCTTTGTGGAATAAGTTCATTCTTATCATTAGGAACAACAGTAATACCTCCTTTCTTAGGGACACAATGAACAGGACTTACCCATCTACTATTAGCTATAGGATAGATTATACCTGCTTCCAGAAGTTTTAGTATTTCCGTTCTTACCACCTCTTTCATCTTCAGATTTAACTGATGTTGGTGATCAAGACCGGGTTTAGCATTAGGTTCCATATTAATTTTGCGCTGACATAGAGTGGGACTAATGCCCTTTAAATCATCAAGAGTATATCCAATAGCAGCTCGGTGCTTCCTTAGAACTTTCGATAATCTTGCTTCCTCATGTTCTGAAAGGTTAGCACTAATAATAACAGGATATATCTTCTTTTCATCAAGATAAGCATATTTCAAAGTGTCTGGCAATTGTTTTAATTCAAACACAGGATCAGCTTTAGGTGGAGGAGGACATCCAAGAGTTTCAATAGGCAAATTGTGTTTAAGTAGAGGACGTTGTTCAAATAAAATATTATCTATTTCATTTCTTTCATGCATATGTAAATCATTTTCATGGTCTAGCAAATACTATTCTAAAGGATCAGTAGGTGGCACAACAATAGAAGCAAGACCAATTAATTCATCCTTACTAGGCAATTCTTTTTCATGATGATTTCCACTAAACTTGGAAAATTAAACTCATGAGACTCATCACCAAAGCTAACACCGACAGTTTGTTTCTTACAATCTATCTTAGCATTAACTGTGTTCAAGAAAGGTCTACCAAAGATAATGGGACAGAAGTCATCTTGTGGGGAACCAAGAACAAGAAAATCAGTAGGGTATTTTATTTTCCCACACAAGACTTCAACATCTCTAACAATCCCAATTGGTGATATGGTGTCTCTATTAGCAAGTTTGATAGTAACATCTATGTCTTCTATCTCAATAGGTGCTATGTTTTCCATAATTTCTTGATATAAAGTGTAAGGAATAGCACTCACACTAGCACCCATGTCACATAAACCATGATAACAGTGATCTCCTATTTTAACTGAGATGACAGGCATGCCCACAGAAGTAAATAACATGCCCATCTATATCTTCTTCCAAGAGATCTTTAACCATAGCAATGCTAGGTTCTACTATAACTTGTTCATCAGGTTTAGGTGTTCTAATATACCTTTTGTTAACCACAGTTGAAACTTTAGCATGTTCCTTTATCCTAACAGGAAAAGGTGGTTTCTCAATATAAGCAGAAGGAACAACTTGATCAACATTATAAAGTATAGTTTCTTCTTTAACCGGTACCGGTTCTTTAATTTATTCTTTAACAGGTAGGTGATATTTAAACCACTTCTCTTTAGGGAGTTCAACATGAGTAGCAAATGATTCACAAAAAGAGGCTACTATCTCAGAGTCAAGTCCATATTTAGTGCTAAACTCTTGAAAAGTATCATGATTGGGGCATGAATATAACATTGACTTAAGCCTCCACCAAGCTAGAGCGATACTTTGTCCTTCACGAGGCCAAAAATTATATATATATAATTCCGATCATGATGAACTAGATGCATAGGATAAATTTTTTGGTGGAACTCCAATTTCAAACGATTCCAATTCCATTATCCAATATCATCGCATAGCCTATACCATGCCAATGCTTTTCCCTTCAAAGATAAAGGGAAAACCTCTTTCATCACCTCATCTCCGGGTAAACCTGCAAGCTTGAACAATCCACAAATTTGTTCTACCTATATCAAGTGCATATCAGGATGTTCGGTTCCATCTCCTGCATAAGGATTAGCTAGCAGTTGTTCTATCATACCCGAAGGAATTTCATATTCAATATTTTCAGTAGGTGCAGTAGGTTGAGGGGTAACTAACTGTGGTTCCGGACGAGGTGAAGATACCCCGGGCAAACCCCTCAAAGGATTGTTTTCCATAGTAACAAGTGACAATAAATTTCAGCACACTATATAAATGTTTCCTTACCAAATTCCACTTACCAAAGGCGCTTCACTACCCGACAACGGCGCCAGAAAATAGCCTTGATGACCCACAAGTATAGGGGATCAATTGTAGCTCTTTTCGATAAGTAAGAGTGTCGAACCCAACGAGGAGCAGAAGGAAAAGACAAGTAGTTTTCAGTAAGGTAATGTCTGCAAGTGCTGAAACTGTAAGTAGCGGGTAGTTTGATAGCAAGATAATTTGTAACGAGCAAGTACTGATAATAGTAACAAGTATGCAGTAAGGTAGCCCAATCCTTTTGAGGCAAAGTACATTCCAAAATGGCTTCTTATGATAAGCAAAGCATTCTTGAGGGTACACAGGAATTTCATCTAGTCACTTTCATCATGTTGGTTCGATTTGTGTTCCCTACTTTGATAATTTGCTATGTGGGTGGACCGGTGCTTAGGTGCTGTTCTTACTTGAACAAACCTCCTACTTATGATTAACCCTCCAGAAGCATCCGCAACTATGAGAAAAGTATTAAGAATAAATTCTAACCATAGCATTAAACTCTAGGATCCAATCGGTCCCTTACGGAATAGCGCATAAACTGGGGTTTATGTTTCTGTCACTCTCGCAACCCACCATCTAATTGCTACTCCACAATGAATTCCCTTAGGCCCAAAGTAAGGTGAAGTGTCATGTAGTCGACGTTCACATGACACCACTAAGGGAATCACAACATACATACTATCAAAATATTGAACACATATCAAGTTCACATGATTACTTGCAACATGATTTCTCCCGTGACCTCAAGAACAAAAGTAACTGCTCACAAATTATAAACATGTTCATGATCAGAGGAGTATTAAATAGCATAATGGATCTGAACATATAATCTTCCACCAAATAAACCATATAGTAATCAACTACAAGATGTAATCAACACTACTCGTCACCCACAAGCACCAATCTATAGTTCCGGTAACAAGATTGAACACAAGAGATGAACTACGATTTGAGATGAGATGGTGTTGTCGAAGATGTTGATGGAGATTGCCCTCCCCAAGATGAGAGAGTTGTTGGTGATGATGATGACGATGATTTCCCCCCTCCGGGAGGGAAGTTCCCCCGGAGGAATCGCTTCGCCGGAGGGAAAAAGTGCTCCTGCCCAAGTTCCGCCTCGAGACGGCGGCGCTCCATCCCGAAAGCCTTCTCCTTATTTTTTTTCTAGGTAAAAATGACTTATATACCAGAAGATGGGCACCGGAGGTGGGCCGAGGAGGCTACAACCTACCGTATGCGCTGGCTGCTGCTGCGCGCCTGTGTGGGTTGTGCCCACCCGGTGGCCCCCTCTGGTAGTTATTTGCTCCAATATTTCTTATATATTCCATAAAAAATCTCTTTAAAGTTTCAACTTGTTTGGAGTTGTGCAGAATAGGTGGCCTGACGAAGCTTTTCCAGGTCCAGATTTCCAGCTGCCGGAATTCTCCCTCTTGGTGTGTACCTTGCAAATTATGAGAGAAAAGGCATTAGAATTACTCCAAAAAGCATTATTATGGAGAAAAACATTATAAATAATAGTAAGAAAACATGATGCAAAATGGACGTATCAGTTATTTCTAGACTCGGCAACAAGTAACAAGAATAAAAGTTACATCTATGACTATGAAGAAACATGATACACCCAGCCGGGAACAAGTAACAAGTTTCTTCCTCCTATTTCAGATCATCTCTACACTCTGCATTTTATTCAATACATTTAGTTCTGTGCTGCTAGGGACATGTGCTCAATTGTAGTTTAATCATGCAATAACTAACTGTACTTCCCAAAAGTTACATAATCGAACCTTCTAACCAGTTCCTTTCCCTCTGCTCTGCAAATCTATGGTTCATTTAGTCCTAAACTTTGCATCTAAAATTTTAATGGATGAGGGCATGCTATTTTCCAGATTAACCTCAATAATCTTTCATGTTTGTACTAAGTTCACTGCTGCAGTGCGGTACATGGAAAAAGAGGAGAGGAGTGAGAATAGGGGTTGGACCTTGCTACCTCTTGAGCACCGCGTTGGTTTTCCCTTGAAGAGGAAAGGGTGATGCAGTAAAGTAGCGTAAGTATTTCCCTCAGTTTTTGAGAACCAAGGTATCAATCTAGTAGGAGGACACGCTCAAGTCCCTTGTACCTACACAAACAAACAAGAACCTAGCAACCAACGCGATAAAGGGGTTGTCAATCCCTTCACGGTCACTTACGAGAGTGAGATCTGACAGAGATGATAAGATAATATTTTTGGTATTTTTATGATAAAGAGTAAAAGTAAAGAAAGCAAAGTAAACAGTAATGGAAATAACGGGAGATTAATATGATGGAAAATAGACTCGGGGGCCATAGGTTTCACTAGTGGCCTCTCTCAAGAGCATAAGTATTACGAGGGGTGAATGAATTACTATCGAGCAATTGATAGAACTGAGCATAGTTATGAGAATATCTAGGTATGATCATGTATATAGGCATCACGTCTGTGACAAGTAGACTGACTCCTGTCTGGATCTACTACTATTACTCCACACATCGACCGCTATCCAGCATGCATCTAGAGTATTAAGTTCATAAGAATGGAGTAACGCTTTAAGCAAGATGACATGATGTAGAGGGATAAACTCATGCAATATGATATAAACCCCATCTTTTTATCCTCGATGGCAACAATACAATACGTGTCGTTTCCCCTACTGTCACTGGGATCGAGCACCGCAAGATTGAACCCAAAGCTAAGCACTTCTCTCATTGCAAGAAAGATCAATCTTGTAGGCCAAAGCAAACTGATAATTCGAAGAGACTTGCAAAGATACCCAATCATACATAAAAGAATTTAGAGAAGATTCAAATATTGTTCATAGATAATCTTGATCATAAACCCACAATTCATCAGATCTCGACAAACACACCGCAAAAGAAGATTACATCGAATAGATCTCCAAGAGAATCGAGGAGAACTTTGTATTGAGATCTAAACAGAGAGAAGAAGCCATCTAGATAATAACTATGGACCCGAAGGTCTGAGGTAAACTACTCACACATCATCGGAGAGGCTATGGTGTTGATGTAGAAGCCCTCCGTGATCAATGCCCCCTCCGGCAGGACGCCGGAAAAGGCACCAAGATGGGATCTCACAGGTACAGAAGGTTGTGGCGGTGGAATTAGGTTTTCGTGGTGCTCCTCGATGGTTTGGGGGTACGTAGGTATATATAGGAGGAAGAAGTATGTCGGTGGAGCCACGAGGGGCCCACAAGGGTGGAGGGCGCGCCTGGTGGGGGTGGGCGCGCCCCCTGCCTCGTGGCCGCCTCATTGGTTGCTTGACGTCCACTCCAAGTCCTATGGATCACGTTTGTTCAAAAAATCACGCTCCCGAAGGTTTCATTCCGTTTGGACTCCGTTTGATATCCTTTTTCTGCAAAACACTGAAAATAGGCAAAATAACGGCAATTTGGCCTGGGCCTCCGGTTAATAGGTTAGTGATAATCCACAAGTATAGGGGATCAATTGTAGCCTCTTTCGATAAGTAGGAGTGTCGAACCAAACGAGGAGCTAAAGGTAGAACAAATATTCCCTCAAGTTCTATCGACCACCGATACAACTCTACGCACGCTTGACGTTCGCTTTACCTAGAACAAGTATGAAACTAGAAGTACTTTGTAGGTGTTTTTGGGTAGGTTTGCAAGATAATAAAGAGCGAGTAAATAAAAGCTAGGGGCTGTTTAGATGAAGACACAACTAAATTAGTTTTAGTAGAGAGCTTTTTGTCACGAGAAAGTTATTTGTCCCTAGGCAATCGCTAACTAGACCTGTAATCATTATTGCAATTTTATTTGAGGGAGAGGCATAAGCTAATATACTTTCTCTACTTGGATCATATGCACTTATGATTGGAACTCTAGCAAGCATCCGCAACTACTAAAGATCATTAAGGTAAAACCCAACCATAGCATTAAAGTATCAAGTCCTCTTTATCCCATACGCAAACAACCTACTTACTCGGGTCTGTGCTTCTGTCACTCACGCCACCCACCATAAGCAAATCATGAACATATTACAAACCTTACAGTGGGTATCCCTCACGCTTGCGCGACACGGAGAGCACCATAGGACATCACCAATAATAAAACATGCAACTCAAACCAATCTTGATCATAAAATAACCCATAGGACAAAACGGATCTACTCAAACGTCATAGGATAGCCATACATCATTGGGAAATAATATATAGCGTTGAGCACCATGTTTAAGTAGATATTACAGCGGGTAAGAGAGAGATTACACCGCTGCATAGAGGGGGGAAGAGTCTGTGATGATGGCGGTGAAGTTGTTGGTGAAGATTGCGGTGATGATGATGGCCACGGCGGCTTTCCGGCGCCACCGGAAGAGAAGGGGAGAGGGGCCCCCTTCGTCTTCTTCTTCCTTGACCTCCTCCCTAGATGGGAGAAGGGTTTCCCCTTTGGTCCTTGGCCTCCATGGCGTGGGAGTGGCGAGAGCCACTCCGAGATTGGATCTGTCTCTCTGTCTCTCTTTGTTTCCGCGCTCTCTCTGCTGCCCTTTCACCGTTTCTTTTATATCCGGAGATCCGTAACTTCGATTGGGTTATATCTTTCGCCCAGATCTTTCCCATAAAATTAGCTTTCTTGCGGCGAAAGAAGAGTGTCAACCGTCTTACGGGGTGCCCACAAGGGTCCAGGGCGTGCCTGCCCCCCTGGGCGCGCCCCCTGCCTCGTGGCCCCCTCGGGCACCGTCTCGCATTGATTTTACTTCCCAAAAATCATAAATATTCCAAAATAATTCTCCGTCCGTTTTTGTCCCGTTTGGACTCCGTTTGATATTGGGTTTCTGTGAAACATAAACATGCAACAAACAGGAACTGGCACTGGGCACTGGATCAATATGTTAGTCCCAAAAATAGTATAAAAAGTTGCCAAAAAGTATATGAAAGTTGTATAATATTGGCATGGAATAATAAAAAATTATAGATACGACGGAGACGTATCAGCATCCCCAAGCTTAATTCCTACTCGTCCTCCAGTAGGTAAATGATAAAAAAGATAATTTTTGATGTGGAATGCTACCTAGCATAATCTTGATCATGTATCTAATCATGGCATGAATATTAAGACACGAGTGATTCAAAGGAATAGTCTATCATTTGACATAAAAACAATAATACTTCAAGCCTACTAATAAAGCAATCATGTCTTTTCAAAATATCATGGCCAAAGAAAGATATCCCTACAAAATCATATAGTCTAGCTATGCTCCATCTTCACCACACAAAATATTCAAATCATGCACAACCCCGATGACAAGCCAAGCAATTATTTCATACTTTTGACATTCTCAAACCTTTTCAACTTTCACGCAATACATGAGCGTGAGCCATGGACATAGCACTATAGTTGGAATAGAATGGTGGTTGTGGAGAAGACAAAAAGAAGAAGATAGTCTCACATCAACTAGGCGTATCAACGGGCTACGGAGGTGCCCATCAATAGATATCAATGTGAGTGAGTAGGGATTGTCATGCAACGGATGCATTAAGAGCTATAAGTGTATGAAAGCTAAGACTGAAAACTAAGTGGGTGTGAATCCAACTTGCTTGCTCATGAAGACCTCGGGCATTTGAGGAAGCCCATCATCGGGATATTCTAGCCAAGTTCTATAATGAAAATTCCCACTAGTATATGAAAGTGATAACTCAAGAGACTCTCTATATGAAGAACATGGTGCTACTCTGAAGCACAAGTGTGGTAAAAGGATAGTAACATTGCCCCTTCTCTCTTTTTCTCTCTTTTTTTCTTTTTTTTCTCTTCTTTTGGTGGGCTTCTTTGGCCTATTTTTTAATTTGGGCTTCTTTGGCCTCTTTTATTTTGATAACCTCACATGGGACAATGTTCTAATAATGATGATCATCACACTTTTATTAACTTACAACTCAATATTACAACTAGATACTAGAACAAATATATGACTCTATATAAATGCCTCCAGTGGTGTATCGGGATGTGCAATGATCTAGCATAGCAATGACATCAAAAAAGGACAAGCCATGAAAACATCATGCTAGCTATCTTACGATCATGCAAAGCAATATGACAATAAATGCTCAAGTGATGTATATGATGATGATGGAAGTTGCATGGCAATATATCTCGGAATGGCTATGGAAATGCCATGATAGGTAGGTATGGTGGCTATTTTGAGGAAGATATAATGAGGCTTATGTGTGATAGAGCGTATCGTATCACGGGGTTTGGATGCACCGACGAAGTTTGCACCAACTCTCGAGGTGAGAAAGGGCAATGCACAGTACCGAAGAGGCTAGCAATGATGGAAGGGTGAGAGTGCGTATAATCCATGGACTCAACATTAGTCATAAAGAACTCACATACTTATTGCAAAAATCTATTAGTCATCAAAACAAAGTACTACACGCATGCTCCTAGGGGGATAGATTGGTAGGAAAAGACCATCGCTCGTCCCCGACCGCCACTCATAAGGAAGACAATCAATAAATAAATCATGCTCCGACTTCATCACATAACGGTTCACCATACGTGCATGCTACGGGAATCACAAACCTCAACACAAGTATTTCTACTAATCCACAACTACCCACTATCATGACTCTAATATCACCATCTTTATATCGCAAAACTATTGCAAGGAATCAAACATATCATATTCAGTGATCTACAGGTTTTGTGTAGGATTTTATGACTAACCATGTGAATGACCAATTCCTGTCATCTCTCTAAATAGATATGAGTGAAGCAAGAGAGTTTAATTCTTTCTACAAAAGATATGCCCACGCTCTAACAAATATAAGTGAAGCAAAAGAGCATTCTACAAATGGCGGTTTTCTATGTGAAGAGAAACAGGCAATCCGAACTTCAAATGGTATAAGTGAAGCACATGAAGCATTCTATAAAGCCATACTCAAAAGATATAAGTGAAGTGCAAAGAGTATTCTATAAATAAACCAAGGACTATCTCATACCAGCATGGTGCATAAAATAAAATGAAAACTAAATGCAAAAGACGCTCCAAGATTTGCACATATCGTATGAACGAAACGAATCCGAAAACATACCGATACTTGTTGAAGAAAGAGGGGATGCCTTCCGGGGCATCCCCAAGCTTAGACTCTTGAGTAGCCTTGAATATTTACTTGGGGTGCCTCGGGCATCCCCAATCTTGAGCTCTTGCCTCTCTTCCTTCTTCTCACATCGAGACCTTCTCGATCATCGAACACTTCATCCACACAAAACTTCAACAGAAAACTCGGTAAGATCCGTTAGTATAATAAAGCAAATCACTACTCTAAGTACTGTTTCAAACAAATTCATATTTTGTTTTTGCATTGTGTATACTGTAATATATCTTTTCCATGGCTTAATCCACTGATATAAGTTGATAGTTTCATCAAAACAAGCAAACTATGAATCAAAAACAGAATCTGTCTAAAACAGAACAGTCTGTAATAATATGAACATTCACCATACTTCTGATACTTGAACAATTCTGCCAAAATTAGGAAAAATACAAACTTTGTATAGAAAGACAGTTAAAAAATAATCAGAACCATTTGACATTCCAGTAAAAAATGTAAAATCGCGCACTACAGCCAAAGTTTCTGTCCTGCACCATACAAACCAACAAGCATTGTAAACATCCTAAAGGCAAACCTTGGCACATTATTTTTATAATACAATGGAATTGTACAAGGGGATAATTATTTTTGTTGAAAAGTTTCTGTAATCAAGATTCACAGTGTCTCTGTGAGCATGAACAAAGTTCAAGGCCAGCTCCCACTTCAACAATGCTTGTCTCTCTCACTTTCTCTTTCCTTTTTGAAAAAGTTTTGGGTTCCCCTCTTTATTTTTTTTGTTTTTAAACTATATAAAAGCACATAAAAGAAATAAATGACTCTCTAAAACTTCCGGGTTGTCTCCCTGGCAGCGCTTTCTTTAAAGCCATTAAGCTAGGCATAAGGTGCTCAAGTAGTGAATCCACCCGGATCCCAAGGTATGTCAAAGCCAATTTTAATTAGCAATGATTTTTATTTTAGTAGTGAGCACAAAGCAACATATATCAAGCAATGAAGAAGTCTAACTCTCTTCCTATGCATTGGCATGTCATCATGCATATTATATTCATCAAAATCATCATGTGCAACGGTATAAGGCAACCCATCAATATAATCCTTAATAAGGGTAAACTTCTCCAATACAATGTAGTTGGGAGAATTCAAAAAGATAATAGGACTATCATTCGTGGGCGCAATAGCAACAATTTCATGTTTAACATAAGGAACTATAGCAAGTTCATCTCCATAAGCATAATTCATATTGGCATCTTGGCCACAAGCATAGCAAGCATCATCAAAAAGGGATATTTCAAAAGAATCAACGGGATCATATCAATTATCATAGCATTCATCCTTCGGTAAGCATGAAGGGAAATTAAACAATGTATGAGTTGAAGAGTTACTCTCATTAGAAGGTGGGCACGGGTGATCAATCCGCTCTTCCTCCTTTTGTTCTTTGCTCTCCTCCTTATCTTTTTCATCCAATGAGCTCACAATTTCATCAATTTCTTCTTCCATAGATTCCTGCAAAATGTTAGTCTCTTCTGGGATAGCTGAGGCTTTATCAATAAACACATCAATATCAGAATTTTATTCATAATTCTCAAAACAATATTTAAGGATAGCTAAATTTTCAGGTCTGTAAACAGCATCATAAAGATTTTCATATTCTTTGAACATAGATTCAATTTCATAAGCACCCATAAAAGCAACAAATTATTCTATTTGTTCCACATCATAGTAATCATATGTACCTCTAGCATAAGAAGCCAAGGTTTCATTATCATTAAATTTGCATGAAAAGGGAAGGTGTGGAGCCTTCATCCTAGAGCAACAAGTATAATCATATCTCAAGCATACTTGCCGAGCATACCACTTCAACATATAAATTTGATCCCATAATAGTTTCCCTTTTTGAGTCAAGCGATAATCCCTAAAGTATTCACGTTGATCCAACGTGTCTCCCATTACTAGATTGAATGGGGTTTTCTCTGGATTATCAAAGTAGTACATAATATCTGTCACATAACGAGCATCGAAGGTTTTAGGAGGTTCCTCATCTCCATGAGCAGCAAGTACACCTAATTTTTTTGGTATTTCGTGTTCCATATACATAAGTAAAGATAGAGAACAACTAAGAGCAGCAAATAAAAATTACTTAGTGATAAAGCAAACAAGCACACACGAGGATATTCACCCCACGCTATTGCTCCCCGGCAGCAACGCCAGAAAAAGGTATTGATAACCCACAAGTATAGGGGATCAATTGTAGCCTCTTTTGATAAGTAAGAGTGTCGAACCCAACGAGGAGCTAAAGGTAGAACAAATATTCCCTCAAGTTCTATCAATCACCGATACAACTCTACGCACGCTTAACGTTCGCTTTCCCTAGAACAAGTATGAAACTAGAAGTACAATGAAACTAGAAGTACTTTGTAGGTGTTTTTGGATAGGTTTGCAAGATAATAAAGAGCGAGTAAATAAAATCTAGGGGCTGTTTAGATGAGGACACAACTAAATTAGTTTTAGTAGAGAGCTTTTTTTCATGAGAAAGTTATTTGTCCCTAGGCAATCGATAATTAGACCGGTAATCATTATTGCAATTTTATTTGAGGGAGAGGCGTAAGCTAACATACTTTCTCTACTTGGATCATATGCACTTATGATTGGAACTCTAGCAAGCATCAGCAACTACTAAAGATCATTAAGGTAAAACCCAACCATAGCATTAAAGTATCAAGTCCTCTTTATCCCATACGCAAACAACCTACTTACTCGGGTCTGTGCTCCTGTCACTCACGCTACCCACCATAAGCAAATCATGAACATATTGCAAACCCTACAGCGGGTATCCCTCACGCTTGCACGACACGGAGAGCACCATAGGACAGCACCAATAATAAAACATGCAACTCAAACCAATCTTGATCGTCAAATAACCCATAGGACAAAACGGATCTACTCAAACATCCTAGGATAGCCATACATCATTGGGAAATAATATATAGCGTTCAGCACCATGTTTAAGTAGAGATTACAGTGGGTAAGAGAGAGGTTACACCACTGCATAGAGGGGGAAGAGTTGGTGATGACGGCGGTGAAGTTGTTGGTTGATAACCCACAAGTATAGGGGATCAATTGTAGCCTCTTTCGATAAGTAAGAGTGTCGAACCCAATGAGGAGCTAAAGGTAGAACAAATATTCCCTCAAGTTCTATCGACCACCGATACAACTCTACGCATGCTTGACGTTCGCTTTACCGGAAACAAGTATGAAACAAGAGGTGCTTTGTAGGTGTTTTTGGATAAGCTTGCAAGAAAGTAAAGAGCATGTAAATAAAGACTAGGGGCTGTTTAGATAAAGACACGACTAAATTAGTTTTAGTAGAGAGCTTGTTGTCAAGAGAAAGTTATTTGTCCCTAGACAATCGATAACTAGACCGGTAATCATTATTGCAATTTTATATGAGGGAGAGGCATAAGCTAACATACTTTCTCTACTTGGATCATATGCACTTATGATTGGAACTCTAGCAATCATCCTCAACTACTAAAGATCATTAAAGTAAAACCCAACCATAGCATTAAAGTATCAAGTCCCCTTTATCCCATACGCAAACAACTTACTTACTCGGGTCTATGCTTCTGTCACTCACGCCACCCACCATAAGCAAATCATGAACATATTGCAAACCCTACAGCGGGAATCCCTCACGCTTGCGCGACACGGAGAGCACCATAGGACAGCACCAATAATAAAACATGCAACTCAAACCAATCTTGATCATCAAATAGCCATTAGGACAAAACGGATCTACTCAAACATCATAGGATAGCCATACATCATTGGGAAATAATATATAGCGTTGAGCACCATGTTTAAGTAGAGATTACAACGGGTAAGAGAGAGGTTGCACCGCTGCATAGAGGGGGGAAGAGTTGGTGATGATGGCGGTGAAGTTGTTGGTGAAGACGGCGGTGATGATGATGGCCCCGGCAGCGCTCCGGCGCCACCAGAAGCAAGGGGGAGAGGGCCCACCATCTTCTTCTTCTTCTTCTTCCTTGACCTCCTCCCTAGATGGGAGAAGGGTTTTCCCTCTGGTCCTTGGCTCCCATGGCGTGGGAGGGGCGAGAGCCCCTCCGAGATTGGATCTATCTCTCTGTTTCTCTCTGTTTCTGCGTTCTCTTCTGCCTCTGTTTCACCGTTTCGTGTATATATGGAGATCCCTAGGGGGGCGCCCCCCCTACCTCGTGCCCACCTCGGACACTGGTTCGCGTTGATTTTTCCTCCAGATTTTCCAAATATTATGAAAAGTATCTCCGCCCGTTTTTATCCCGTTTGGACTCCGTTTGATATGGATATTCCGCGAAACCAACATGCAACAGACAGGAACTGGCACTGGGCACTGGGTCAGTATGTTAGTCCCAAAAATAGTATAAAAATTTGCCAAAAAGTATATGGAAGTTGTAGAATATTGGCATGGAACAATCAAAAATTATAGATACGACGGAGATGTATCAGCATCCCCAAGCTTAATTCCTGCTCGTCCTCGAGTAGGTAAATGATAAAAAAGATAATTTTTGATGTGGAATGCTACCTAGCATAATCTTGATCATATGTCTAATCATGGCATGAATATTAAGACACGAGTGATTCAAAGCAATAGTCTATCTTTTGTCATAAAAGTAATAATACTTCAACCATACCCACCTAGCAATTATGTCTTATTGAAATAACATAGCCAAAGAAAGCTCGTCCCTACAAAATCATATAGTCTGGCTATGCTCCATCTTCACCACACAAAGCATTCACATCATGCACAACCCCGATGACAAGCCAAGCAATTGTTTCATATTTTTTATGTTTCTCAAACCTTTTCAACTTTCACGCAATACATGAGCGTGAGCCATGGACATAGCACTATAGGTGGAATAGAATATGATGATGGGGGTTATGTGGAGAAGACAAAAAAGGAGAAAGTCTCACATCGACGCGGCTAATCAACGGGCTATGGAGATGCCCATCAATTTATGTCAATGTGAGGAGTAGGGATTGCCATGCAACGGATGCACTAGAGCTATAAGTATATGAAAGCTCAAACTGAAACTAAGTGGGTGTGCATCCAACTTGCTTGCTCATGAAGACCTAGGGCATTTGAGGAAGCCCATCGTTGGAATATACAAGCCAAGTTCAATAATGAAAGTTCCCACTAGTATATGAAAGTGATAACTCAAGAGACTCTCTATATGAAGAACATGGTGCTACTTTGAAGCACAAGTGTGGTAAAAGGATAGTAACATTGCCCCTTTTTCTGTTTTTTTCTTTTTTCTTGCGGGCTTCTTTGGCCCCATTTTTTTATTTAGGCTTCTTTCACCTCTCTTTTTTTTGGATGGGGCAATGCTCTAATAATGATGATCATCACACTTTATTTACTAACAACTCGATATTACAACTCGATACTAGAACAAAGATATGACTCTATATGAATGCCTCCGGCGGTGTACCGGGATGTGCTATAATCTAGCGTAGCAATGACATCAAAAAAACGGACAAGCCATGAAAACATCGTGCTAGCTATCTTACGATCATGTAAAGCAATATGACAATAAATGCTCAAGTCATGTATATGATGATGATGGAAGTTGCATGGCAATATATCTCGGAATGGCTATGGAAATGCCATGATAGGTAGGTATAGTGGCTATTTTGAGGAAGATATAATGAGGCTTATGCGTGACAGAGCGTATCGCAACACGGGGTTTGGATGCACCGGCGAAGTTTGCACCAACTCTCGAGGTGAGAAAGGGCAATGCACGGTACCGAAGAGGCTAGCAATGATGGAAGGGTGAGAGTGCTTAAATCCATGGACTCAACATTAGTCATAAAGAACTCACATACTTATTGCAAAAATCTATTAGTCATCGAAACAAAGTACTACGCGCATGCTCCTAGGGGGGTAGATTGGTAGGAAAAGACCATCGCTCGTCCCCGACCGCCACTCATAAGGAAGGCAATCAATAAACACCTCATGCTCCGACTTCGTTACATAGCGGTTCACCATACGTGCATGCTACGTGACTTGCAAACCTCAACACAAGTATTTCTAAATTTCACAATTACTCAACTAGCACAAGTCTAATATCACCACCTTTATATCGCAAAACTATTGCAAGGAATCAAACATATCATATTCAGTGATCTACAAGTTTTATGTAGGGTTTTATGACTAACCATGTGAATGACCAGTTCCTGTCATCTCTCTAAATAGATATAAGTGAAGCAAGAGAGTTTTAATTCTTTCTACAAAAGATATGCCCATGCTCTAACAAATATAAGTGAAGCAAAAGAGCATTCTACAAATGGTGGTTGTCTATGTAAAGAGAAACAGGCAATCCAAACTTCAAACGATATAAGTGAAGCACATGAAGCATTCTATAAAGCCATACTCAAAATATATAAGTGAAGTGCATAGAGAATTCTTTAAATCAACCAAGGACCATCTCATACCATCATGGTCCATAAAATAAAAGTGAAAACTAAATGCAAAAGACGCTCCAAGATTTGCACATATCACATGAATGAAACGAATCCGAAAACATACCGATATTTGTTGGAGAAGGAGGGGATGCCTTCCCAGCATCCCCAATCTTAGACGCTTGAGTCTCCTTGAATATTTACTTGGGGTGCCTCGGGCATCCCCAAGCTTGAGCTCTTGCCTCTCTTCCTTCTTCTCACATCGAAACCTTCTCGATCATCAAACACTTCATCCACACAAAACTTCAACAGAAAACTCGGTAAGATCCGTTAGTATAATAAAGCAAATCACCACTCTAAGTACTGTTGAAAACCAATTCATATTTTGTTTTTGCATTGTGTCTACTGTAGTATAACTTTTTCATGGCTTAATCCACTAATATAAATTGATAGTTTCATCAAAACAAGCAAACTATGCATCAAAAACAGAATCTGTCAAAAACAGAACAGTCTGTAGCAATCTGAACATTCACCATACTTCTGATACTTGAACAATTCTCCCAAAATTAGGAAAAATAAAAAATTTGTATAGCAAGACAGTGAAAAGATAATCAGAACTATTTGACATTCCAGTAAATAATTAAAATTCGCGCACTACAGCCAAAGTTTTTGTCCTGCACCGTACAAACCAACAAGCATTGTAAACATCCTAAAGGAAAAACCTGGCACATTATTTTTATAATACAATGGAATTGTACAAGGGGATAATTATTTTTGTTTAAAAGTTTCTGTAATTAAGATTCACAAAGTTTCCGTGAGCATGAACAAAGTTCAAGGCTAGCTCCCACTTCAACAATGCTTGTCTCTCTCACTTTCGCTTTTCTTTTTGAAAAAGTTTTGGGTTCCCCTATTTATTTTTGTTGTTTTTAAACTATATGAAAGCACTCAACAGAAATAAATGACTATCTAAAACTTCCGGGTTGTCTCCCTGGCAGCGCTTTCTTTAAAGCCATTAAGCTAGGCATATAGTGCTCAAGTAGTGAATCCACCCGAATCCCAAGGTATATCAACGCCAATTTTAATTAGCAATGATTTGTAATTTAGTAGTGAGCACAAAGCAACATATATCATGTAATGACGAAGTATAACTCTCTTCCTATGCATCGGCATGTCATAAAAGAACAATTCATGCACACATAGTAAAGGCCAATGCATAGTATAAGCAGTTTCTTGCAATTTTATTGTATTGGAAACATAAAGAGGCGGAGATATAGTTCCTCTTTCATAATAATTGCAAGTAGGAGCAGCAAGCACATGCATATTATACTCATCAAAATCATCATGTGCAACAGCAAAAGGAAACCCATCAATATAATCCTTAATAAGTGCAAACTTCTCTGATATAGTATAATCGGGAGAATTCAAAAAGATAATAGGACTATCATGCATGGGTGCAATAGCAAAAATTTCATGTTTAACATAAGGAACTATTGCAAGTTCATCTCCATAAGCACAATTCATATTGGCATCTTGGCCACAAGCATAGCAAGCATCATCAAAGAGGGATATTTCCAAAGAATCAACCATAGCAATCATCCATCGGTAAGCACGAAGGGGAATTAAACAATGTATGAGTTGAAGAGTTACTCTCATTAGAAGGTGGGCACGGGTGATCAATCCGCTCTTCCTCCTTTTGCTCTTCGCTCTCCTCGTCATCTTTTTCATCCAATGAACTCACAGTTTCATCAATTTCTTATTCCATAGCTTCCTGCAAAATATTAGTCTCTTCTTGGACAGCGGGGTAGGCCTCAATATATAGTTTAACATAGGCATTAGAAGCATAATTATCATAGCAATATTCAAATATGGCAAAAATTTTAGATTTGTAAAAAGTAGCATCATACTTTTCAATCAAAGAAGCAATTTCATAAGCACCCTTAAAAGCAACAAATTCTTCAATTTGTTGAACATCATAGTAATTATAAACACCCTTAGCATACGAAGATAAGATTCCATTATCACTAAACAAGCATTGGTAGGTGTTTCTTAGGGTTTTCAGAACAACAAGTAACATCATATAATTCACATAAAGTCCAAGCATAGCATTGCAAACGTTGAGTTTGATCCCATAATAGTTTCCCTTTTTCAGATATACGGTGTCGCACATAACAAGCATGCTCATCTAAAGATTTTCCCTCAACTAAGCTAGTTGGGGTTTCATCATGAGCACAAAGGGATCGAAGATGATCCAAGTAAAAAGCTTCAGTAGTGTGATAGATTTTGAGTGGTTCTTCAACCATTGGAGCAGTAGGTAGAACTAATTTTTTTGGTATTTTGCGTTTCCTACCCATAAATAAAGATAGGAAACAACTAAGAACAGCAAATAAAAGTTACTTAGTGATAAAGCAAACAAGCACACACGAGAATATTCACCCCACGCTATAATTCCCCGGCAACGGCGCCAGAAAAAGGTCTTGATAACCCACAAGTATAGGGATCAATTGTAGCCTCTTTTGATAAGTAAGAGTGTCGAACCCAACGAGGAGCTAAAGGTAGAACAAATATTCCCTCAAGTTCTATCGACCACCGATACAACTCTACGCACGCTTGACGTTCGCTTTACCGGAAACAAGTATGAAACAAGAAGTACTTTGTAGGTGTTTTTGGATAAGCTTGCAAGAAAGTAAAGATCACGTAAATAAAGACTAGGGGCTGTTTAGATAAACACACAACTAAATTAGTTTTAGTAGAGAGCTTGTTGTCACGAGAAAGTTATTTGTCCTTAGGCAATCGATAACTAGACCGGTAATCATTATTGCAATTTTAAATGAGGGAGAGGCATAAGCTAACATACTTTCTCTACTGGGATCATATGCACTTATGATTGGAACTATAGCAAGCATCCGCAACTACTAAAGATCATTAAGGTAAAACCCAACCATAGCATTAAAGTATCAAGTCCCGTTTATCCCATACGCAAACAATCTACTTACTCGGGTTTGTGCTTCTGTCACTCACGCCACCCACCATAAGCAAATCATGAACATATTGCAAACCCTACAGCGGGAATCCCTCAAGCTTGCGCGACACGGAGAGCACCATAGGACAACACCAATAATAAAACATGCAACTCAAACCAATCTTGATCATCAAATAGCCATTAGGACAAAACGGATCTACTCAAACATCATAGGATAGCCATACATCATTGGGAAATAATATATAACGTTGACCATCATGTTTAAGTAGAGACTACAGCGGGTAAGAGAGAGGTTGCACCGCTGCATAGAGGGGGGAAGAGTTGGTGATAATGGAGGTGAAGTTGTTGGTGAAGACGGCGGTGATGATGATGGCCCCGGCAGCGCTCCGGCGCCACCGGAAGCAAGGGGGAGAGGGCCCCCCTTCTTCTTCTTCTTCCTTGACCTCCTCCCTAGATGGGAGAAGGGTTTCCCCTCTGGTCCTTGGCTCCCATGGCGTGGGAGGGCGAGAGCCCTCCGAGATTGGATCTATCTCTGCTTCTGCGTTCTCTTACGCTCTGCTTTCACCGCTTGTGTATAAATGGAGATCCGTAACTCTGCTTGGCCTGAAACCTTCGCCGTGATTTTTTTTTGAAAATTAGCTTTCTTGCGGCAAAAGAAGAGCGTCAACCGCCTTACAGGTGGGTCACGAGGGTCAGGGGCGCGCCCTAGGGGGGGTGCCCCCCTACCTCGTGCCCACCTTGGACACTGGTTCGCGTTGATTTTTCCTCCAGATTTTCCAAATATTCTGAAAAGTATCTCCGCCCGTTTTTATCCCGTTTGGACTCCGTTTGATATGGATATTCTGCGAAACCAAAACATGCAATGATGAGAACTGCACTGGGCACTGGATCAATATGTTAGTCCCAAAAATAGTATAAAAAGTTGCCAATAAGTATATGCAAGTTGTAGAATATTGGCATGGAACAATAAAAAATTATAGATACGACGGAGACGTATCATTGGTGAAGATTACGATGATGATGATGGCCACGACGGCTTTCCGGCGCTATCGGAAGAGAAGGGGAGAGGGGGCCCCTTTGTCTTATTCTTCCTTAACCTCCTCCCTAGATTGGAGAAGGGTTTCCCTCTGGTCCTTGTCCTCCATGGCATGGGAGGGGCGAGAGCCCCTCCGAGATTGGATCTGTCTCTCTGTCTCTCTCTATGTCTGCGCTCTCTCTGCTGCCCTTTCACCGTTTCTTTTATATCCGGAGATCCGTAACTCCGATTGGGTTGAATCTTTCGAGCAAATCTTTCTCATAAAATTAGCTTTCTTGCGGCAAAAGAAGAAAGTCAACCACCTTACGAGGTGCCCACGAGGGTCCAGGGCACGCCTGCCCCCCTGGGGCGCGCCCCCTGCCTCGTGTCCCCCTCGGGCACCGTCTCGCGTTGATTTTACTTCCCAAAAATCATAAATATTCCAAGATAACTCTCCGTCCGTTTTTATCCCATTTGGACTCCGTTTGATATTGGGTTTCTGTGAAACATAAACATGCAACAAATAGGAACTGGCACTGGGCACTGGATCAATATGTTAGTCCCAAAAAGAGTATAAAAAGTTGCCAAAAAGTACATGAAAGTTCTATAATATTGGCATGGAACAATCAAAAATTATAGATACAACGAAGGCGTATCATTTAGTCCCAAAACTAATATAAAAGTGTATAAATAAGCCCATTAAACATATAATATATAATAGCATCGAACAATAAAAAATTATAGATACATTGGAGACGTATCAAGCATCCCCAAGCTTAATTCCTGCTCGTCCTCGAGTAGGTAAATGATAAAAACAGAATTTTTGATGTGGAATGCTTCTTAGCATAATTCTGAATGTAAATATTTTTATTTTGGCATGAATATTTAGATCCGAAAGATTCAAGATAAAAGTTTGATGTTGACATAAAAACAATAACACTTCAAACATGCTAACCAAGCAATTATGTCTTATCAAAATAACATAGCCAAAAAAAGCTTATCCTACAAAATCATATAGTTAGGCTATGTTTCAATATTGTCACACAAACATTCTCATCATGCATAACTCCGATGACAAGCCGAGCAATTGGTTCATACTTTTTTAACGCGCTTCAGCCTTTTCAACTCTTACGCAATACATGAGCGCAAGCCATGGATATAACACTATGGGTGGAGTAAAGTATAATGATGGGGGTTATGAGAGAAGACAAAAAGGTAGAAAGTCTCACATTGACGCGACTAATCAATAGGCTATGGAGATGCCCATCGATTGATGTCAATGAGAGGAGTAGGGATTGTCGTGCAACGGATGCACTAGAGCTATAAATATATGAAAGCCGAACAAAAGAAACTAAGTTGGTGTGCATCCAACTTGCTTGCTCACGAAGACCTAGGGCATTTTGAGGAAGCCCATCATTGGAATATACAAGCCAAGTTCTATAATGAAAAACTCCCACTAGTATATGAAAGTGACAACATAGGAGACTCTCTATCATGAAGATCATAGTGCTACTTTGAAGCACAAGTTTGGAAAAAGGATAGTAGCATTGTCCCTTCTCTCTTTTTCTCTCATTTTTTTCTTCTTTTTCTTTTTTTTTCTCTCTCTCTCTCTTTTTGTCCTTTTTTTTCTTTGGCCTTCACTCCTTTATTTATTTATTTATTAAGTCCGGAATCTCATCCCGACTTGTGGGGAAATCATAGTCTCCATCATCCTTTCCTCACATGGGACAATGCTCTATTAATGATGATCATCACACTTTTATTATTTACAACTCAACAATTACAAATCAATACTTAGAACAAAATATGACTCTATGTGAATGCCTCCGGCGGTGTACCGGGATATGCGATGAATCAAGAGCGACATATATGAAAAAATTATGAATGGTGGCTTTGCCACAAAATACGATGTCAACTACATGATCATGCAAAGCAATATGACAATGATGAAGCGTGTCATAATAAACGGAATGGTGGAAAGTTGCATGGAAATATATCTCGGAATGGCTATGGAAATGCCATGATAGGTAGGTATGGTGGTTGTTTTGAGGAAGATATAAGGAGGCTTATGTGTGATAGAGCGTATCATATTACGGGGTTTGGATGCACCGGCGAAGTTTGCACCAACTCTCAAGGTGAGAAAGGGCAATGCACGGTACCGTAGAGGCTAGAAAATTGTGGAAGGTTGAGAGTGCGTATAATCCATGGACTCACATTAGTCATAAAGAACTCATATACTTATTGCAAAAGTTTATTAGCCCTCGAAGCAAAGTACTACTACGCATGCTCCTAGAGGGATAGATTAGTAGGAAAAGACCATCGCTCGTCCCCGACCGCCACTCATAAGGAAAGCAATAAAAGAACACCTATGTGTCAAAATTGTCACACAACTTTTACCATACGTGCATGCTACGGGACTTGCCAACTTTAAAACAAGTATTTCTCAGTTTCACAATTACTCAACTAGTACACTCTAATATTACCACCTTTATATCTCAAAACACTTATCAAGTATCTAACTTCTCATGATATTCAATGAACTCAATATGGAAGATTAATTTCACAATTAAAGCAAATTACCATGCTGTTTAAGACTCTCAAAATAATATAAGTGAAGCATGAGATATCAACAATTTCTATAAAATACAACCACCACCGTGCTCTAAAAGATATAAGTGAAGCACTAGAGCAAAAACTATATAGCTCAAAAGATATAAGTGAAGCACATAGAGTATTCTAACAAATTCCGAATCATGTGTGTCTCTCTCAAAAGGTGTGTACATCAAGGATGATTGTGGCAAAGTAAAAATCAAATACTCATATCATACAAGACGCTCCAAGCAAAACACATATCATGTGGTGAATAAAAATATAGCTCCAAGTAAAGTTACCGATGGATGAGGACGAAAGAGGGGATGCCTTCCGAGGCATCCCCAAGCTTTGGCTTTTTGGTGTCCTTGGATTTACCTTGGGGTGCCTTGGGAATCCCCAAGCTTAGGCTCTTGCCACTCCTTATTCCATAATCCATCAAATCTTCACCCAAAACTTGAAAACTTCACAACACAAAACTTAACAGAAAATCTCGTGAGCTCCGTTAGCGAAAGAAAACAAAACACCACTTCAAGGTACTGTAATGAACTCATTCTTTATTTATATTGGTGTTAAACCTACTTTATTCCAACTTCTCTATGGTTTATAAACTCTTTTACTAGCCATAGATTCATCAAAATAAGCAAATAACACACGAAAAACAGAATCTATCAAAGAAAGAACAGTCTGTAGTAATCTGTAACTAACGCAAACTTCTGGAACTCCAAAAATTCTAACAAAATAGGAAGACCTGGATAATTTGTTTATTGATCTACTGCAATTGTAATCAGTATTTTATCACGTTCTGGTGATTTTTAACAATTGTTTTCGTGAACAGAAAGTTTCTGGAATTTTCAGCAAGATCAAATAACTATTATCCAAGAAGATCCTATAGGTTTAACTTGGCACAAACACTAAATAAAACACAAAAAAATATAACCAGAGGCTAGATCAATATTTATTCCTAAACATAACCAAAAAGCAAAAAAACGAAAGTTAAATTGGGTTGCCTCCCAACAAGCGCTATCGTTTAACGCCCCTAGGCATAAAAGCAAGGATAGATTTAGGTATTGCCATCTTCGGTAGGCAATCCATAGGTTGCTCTCATAATAGATTCATATGGTAATTTAATTTTCTTTCTAGGGAAGTGTTCCATGCCTTTCCTTAACGGAAATTAAAATCTAATATTCCCTTCCTTCATATCAATGATTGCACCAATCGTTCTAAGGAAAGGTCTACCAAGAATAATAGGACACGAAGGATTGCAATCTATATCAAGAACAATGAAATCTACGGGCACATAATTCCTATTTGCAACAATAAGAACATCATTAGTTCTTCCCATAGGTTTCTTGATAGTGGAATCTGCAAGATGCAAGTTTAAAGAGCAATCATCAAATTCACGGAAACCTAACAGATCACACAAAGTTTTTGGAATCGTAGAAACACTAGCACCCAAATCACACAAATCCTAGCATTCATGATTGTTAATTTTAATTTTAATTGTAGGTTCCCACTCATCATAAAGTTTTCTAGGGATAGAAACTTCCAACTCAAGTTTTTCTTCATAAGATTGCATCAAAGCATCAACGATATGTTTAGTAAAAGCTTTATTTTGACTATAAGCATGCGGAGAATTTAGCACGGATGGAAACAAGGAAATACAATCTATCAAAGAGCAACTATCATAATTAAATTCCTTGAAATCCAAGATAGTGGGTTCATTGCTATCTAAAGTTTTAACCTCTTCAATCCCACTTTTACCAATTTTTGCATCAAGGTCTAAAAACTCCAAATTTTTGGGACGCCTTCTAACTAAAGTTGACTCATCTCCAGTCCCATCATTATCAAGATTCATATTGCAAAACAAGGATTTAATAGGGGACACATCAATAACTTTTAGGTCTTCATCCTTATTCTCATAAAAATTAGAAGAACACGCTTTTATAAAGCAATCTTTCTTAGCACGCATCCTAGCGGTTATTTCTTTGCACTCATCAATGGAAATTCTCATGGCTTTGAGAGACATTGATATCATGCTTAGGTGTAATAGATCTAAGTTTCTAAGAATCAACATCAAGAGAAATTCTATCCACGTTTCTAGCCAATTCATCAATCTTAGGCAATTTTTCTTCAAGCAAAGCATTGAAATTCTTTTGCGAAATCATAAATTCTTTAAAAATAGTCTCAAAATCAGAGGGCATCTTATTGAAATTTCCATAAGAGTTGTTGTCGGAATTACCATAATTATTATAGGAATTACTAGGATACGGCCTAGGATTAAAGTTTCCTCTATAAGCGTTGTTACCAAAATTGTTCCTACCAACAAAGTTCACATCCATAGATTCATTATTATTCTCAATCAAAGTAGACGCATATCATTGGGATCAGCAGCAACACTCTTATTAGCAAACAATTTCATAAGTTCATCCATCTTTCCACTCAAAACATTAATTTCTTCTATCGCATGCACTTTTTTACATATCTTTTAGTGTGCCATTGAGAATCATTAACCATAATATTATCTAGGAGTTTAGTAGCTTCTCCTAAAGTGATTTCCATAAAAGTGCCTCCACGGCTGAATCTAAAAGATTTCTAGAAGCAAAATTCAATCCGGCATAAAAAATTTGTATAATCATCCATAAGTTCAAACCATGAGTAGGGCAATTACGTATCATTAATTTCATCCTCTCCCAAGCTTGTGCAACATGTTCATTATCAAGGTGCTTAAAATTCATAATATCATTTCTAAGAGAGATGATTTTAGCGGGAGGAAAATACTTAGAGATAAAAGCATCTTTGCACTTATTCCAAGAATCAATACTATTTTTAGGCAAAGACGAAAACCAGGTTTTAGCACGATCTCTAAGAGAAAACAGAAATAGCTTCAGTTTAACAATATCATTATCCACATCTTTCTTCTTTTCATATCACACAAATCAACAAAGCTATTTAGATGGGTAGCGGCATCTTCACTAGAAAGGCCGGCGAATTGATCTTTCATGACAAGATTCAGCAAAGAAGCATTAATTTGACATGATTCAGCTTCGGTAAGAGGAGCAATCGGAGTGCTAAGAAAATCATTGTTGTTGGTATTGGCAAAGTCACATAATTTAGTATTATCTTGAGCCATCGTGACAACCAAAAAATCCAACACACGAGCAAACAAGAAGCAAGCGAAAAAGAGGGCGAACGGAAAAGAGAGGGCGAATAAAACGGCAAGGGTGAAGTGGGGGAGAGGAAAACGAGAGGCAAATGGCAAATAATGTAATGCGAGGGATAAGAGTTTGTGATGGGTACTTGGTATATCTTGACTTGTGTAGACTCGGCAACGGCACCAAAAATGGCTTGTTGCTGGGAGTCAAATCTTGACTTGACTTGGCGCACACCTCCCTAGCAACGGTGCCAGAAATCCTTCTTGCTACCTCTTGAGCACTGCGTTGGTTTTCCCTTGAAGAGGAAAGGGTGATGCAGTAAAGTAGCGTAAGTATTTCCCTTAGTTTTTGAGAACCAAGGTATCAATCCAGTAGGAGGACACGCTCAAGTCCCTTGTACCTACACAAACAAACAAGAACCTCACAACCAACGTGATAAAGGGGTTGTCAATCCCTTCACGGTCACTTACGAGAGTGAGATCTGATAGAGATGATAAGATAATATTTTTGGTATTTTTATGATAAAGAGTAAAAGTAAAGAAAGCAAAGTAAACAGTAATGGAAACAACGGGAGATTAATATGATGGAAAATAGACCCGGGGCCATAGGTTTCACTAGTGGCTTCTCTTAAGATCAATTGATAGAATTGAGCATAGTTATGAGAATATCTAGGTATGATCATTTATACAAGCATCACGTCTGTGACAAGTAGACCGACTCCTACCTGCATCTACTACTATTACTCCACACATCGACCGCTATCCAACATGCATCTAGAGTATTAAGTTCATAAGAACGGAGTAACGCTTTAAGCAAGATGACATGATGTAGAGGGATAAACTCATGCAATATGATATAAACCCCATCTTTTTATCCTTGATGGCAACAATACAATACGTGTCGTTTCCCCTACTATCACTGGGATCGAGCACCGCAAGATTGAACCCAAAGCTAAGCACTTCTCCCATTGAAAGAAAGATCAATCTAGTAGGCCAAACCAAAATGTTAATTCGAAGAGACTTGCAAAGATAACATATCATACATAAAAGAATTCAGAGAAGATTCAAATATTGTTCATAGATAATCTTGATCATAAACCCACAATTCATCGAATATCGACAAACACACCACAAAAGAAGATTACATCAAATAGGTCTCCAAGAGAATCGAGGAGAACTTTGTATTGAGATCCAAATAGAGAGAAGAAGCCATCTAGCTAATAACTATGGACCTGAAGGTCTGAGGTAAACTACTCACACATCATCGGAGAGGCTATGGTGTTGATGTATAAGCCCTCCGTGATCAATGCCCCCTCCGGCAGGACGCCGGAAAAGGCCCCAAGATGGGATCTCACGGGTACAGAAGGTTGCGGCGGTGGAATTAGGTCTTCGTGGTGCTCCTCGATGGTTTTGGGATACGTAGGTATATATAGGAGGAAGAAGTATGTCGGTGGAGCCACAAGGAGCCCACGAGGGTGGAGGGCGCGCCTGGTGGGGGTGGGCGCGCCCTCCTGCCTCGTGGCCGCCTTGTTGGTTGCTTGACGTCCACTCCAAGTCCTCTGGATCACGTTTGTTCCAAAAATCACGCTCCTGAAGGTTTCATTCCGTTTGGACTCCGTTTGATATCCTTTTTCTGTGAAACACTGGAAACAGGCAAAATAACAACAATTTGTGCTGGGCCTCCGGTTAATAGGTTAGTCCCAAAAATAATATAGAAGTGTATAAATAAGCCCATTAAACATCCAAAACAGAATATATAATAGCATGGAACAATAAAAAATTATAGATACGTTGGAGACGTATCAGACCTCCATGGCGCCGGCAGCAGTAGGTCGGAGGAGCTCGGAACAGTGGAACCGTCTCCTCGCAGGGCCTCGTCGTCGGCGAGCAGGACCACGCCGAGCAAGCAGCGGCGTCCCACTCCTCCTCAACTGGCCAGGAGCGCCGCTTTGCAGAGATGCAAGCGAAGAAATCTTGTCTTGAATTGGGAGAAGGGCCACTTTATGATTAATGAAGGTATTGTTTTGGGCCATAACATTTCTGAAAGAGGTATTGAAGTTGATAAAGCTAAGGTTGATGCAATTGAGAAAATGCCATGTCCTAAAGATATCAAAGGTATCATAGTTCCTTGGGTCATGCTGGTTTCCATAGGAGATTTATCAAAGACTTTTCTAAAATTTCTAGGCCCCTCGCAAATCTTTTAAAAAAGGATGTTTCTTTTGTTTTTGATGATTGAAAGGATCGAGAAGAGGTGTCTAGAGGGGGGTGATTAGACACTAAGTACCAAAAGTTGCAGTTTTTAACTTCTTTAAGTTGGAGTGGAGTTTAGGCACAAGTTTAACACTCACAATACATATCAAGCAAGCATGCAAAGAGTATATGAGCAGAGGAAAGTAAAGCATGCAACTTGCAAGAATGTAAAGGGAAGGGTTTGGAGGATTCAAACGCAATTGGAGACACAGATGTTTTTGTCGTGGTTCCGATAGGTGGTGCTATCGTACATCCATGTTGAGAAGACTTCAACCCACGAAGGGTAACGGTTGCGCGAGTCCACGGAGGGCTCCACCCACGAAGGGTCCACGAAGAAGCAACCTTGTCTATCCCACCATGGCCGCCGCCCACGAAGGACTTGCCTCACTAGCGGTAGATCTTCACGAAGTAGGCGATCTCCTTGCCCTTACAAACTCCTTGGTTCAACTCCACAATCTTGTTGGAGGCTCCCAAGTGACACCTAGCCAATCTAGGAGACACCACTCTCCAAGAAGTAACAAATGGTGTGTTGATGATGAACTCCTTGCTCTTTTGCTTCAAATGATTGTCTCCCCAACACTCAACTCTCTCTTACAGGATTTGGATTTGGTGGAAAGAAGATTTGAGTGGAAAGCAACTTCGGGAAGGCTAGAGATCAAGATTCATATGGTAGGAATGGAATATCTTGGTCTCAACACAAGTGTAGGTGGTTCTCTCTCAGAAAATGTAGGCTGGAAGTGTAGGTTCATTCTGATGGCTCTCTCCACGAATGAAGAGGAGGTGGAGGGGTATATATAGCCTCCAAACAAAATCTAACCGTTACACACAACTTGCCAAACTCGGTGGGACCGAATTGTTAAACTCGGTCGGACCGATTCAGCAAATCTAGTGACCGTTAGGATTTTCGGTGGGACTGACATGCAACTCGGTAGGACCGATATGGTTAGGGTTAGGGCATAACATAATCTCAGTGAGACCGATTACACAAACTCGGTGAGACCGATTTTGGTAATAAGCTAACCAGAGAGTTGGTCAGGTAAACTCGGTGGGACCGATTCACTCATTTCGGTGAGACCGAAATGTTACAAAAGGGAACCAGAGAGTTTACATTGCAATATCGGTGGGACCGATCGCTCATCTCGGTAGGACCGAAACGTTACGAAGGGAAACAGAGAGATTACAACCCCATCTTGGTGAGACCGAGATCCCTATCGGTGAGACCTATTTGCCTAGGGTTTGTGGCAGTGGCTATGACATCTGAACTCTGTGGCGCCGGATGGAAAGAATCGGTGGGGCCGAGTTTGACTTTTGGTTTGAGTCATATGTGGATGCGAGAAAGTAGTTGAGGGCTTTGGAGCATATCACTAAGCACTTGAGCAAGAGCCTCATTAAGCAACACCTCATCCCTCCTTGATAGCATTGGCTTTTCCTATAGACTCAATGTGATCTTGGACTTTGAGCTTGAGCCAATCCTTTGTCCTTAGCATCTTGAAGGGTGTCAGGACCCCGATTCCAAGTCACATCGATCTAGCTGGTAACACCTCATATCACTTTGCGGCCTCACGCACGGTATTCCCATGGGTGTCGCCTTACCATGGCCCGGGCCATTTGCGCCTTTTGGCTCACGTATATGATAGTGTCGCTAGCATCCATATGACAAAGAACCTGGGCCGACATGGCTAGTCGTGAACCCAAAGCGGCACTAACCCATGGGGACAGGCATACATGAATCACATCGAGCATGTCGGTCATCAACGTGTGAATCCGGGCTGTAGCACTGGGCTAACAGGACTCCGGTATCCCGGGCTGTAGCAGGCTAGGCAGGACTCCGGATATCAACGCTGACATTTCCCGAAGGGACAGACATAGGAACGAAGTGAAACACATGCCGTCCATCAAGTGTCCAAAGCAGTAGTCTTTGGGCTAGCGAGGACTCGTGAACCGGCATGTAGCAGACTACTATCGCTCAGAAGCACTAGACTACATTTCCCCATAAGAGAGGCTGCCAAGGATAAACAACTAGATTGTCGGATCCCACACATACCAAGCATTTCAAACATACACACAATATGCTCAATATGTGTAAATACAACATGGCATCACAACATAACTCTACGACTCAAATATTTATTCATTAGGCTCCGAGGAGCGAGATCTTACAAACATGGGTCTCATGACCCAACAATCAAAGCATACAAGTCAAACACATGCGGAAGCTTAACATGTCTGAGTACAGACATCTACAAATTAAAAAGGCTGAGAAGCCTGACTATCTACCAGATCCTGCCGATGGCACAAGATCGTAGCTGAGGTAACAAGCTAAACGTCGAAGTCCAAGCGGAACTACTAGCGAGACTGACGTCTCTCTGCAAAACATAAAATAAGCAAACGTGAGTACAAATGTACTCAGCAAGACTTACATCAGAACTAACTACATATGCATCATTAACAATAAAGGGGGTGGTGGAGTTTGACTGCAGCAAGCCAGCTTTGACTCGGTGGCTATCCTGAACTACGACTGCAAGTAACTCTTTTGAGATGGCGCACACGAGTCCACATATTCACCATATCAATACACCACTATGGACCCGCTCCCGTCTCCCTACGAGAGCGCCATCCAAAGCACTCACGCTTATCTTGCGCATTTTAGAGTATCCACTTTCACTTGTCTATGAACTGATATAGGCAACCCAGAAGTCCTTTTCCGCGGACACGTCTATTCGAATAGATCATATTAACCCTGCAGGGGTGTACTTCTTCACACACACTCTTGCCACTTACCGCCATGTACACCTCGTGTATCTCGGCAACCTTCAAGCGGAAGCCTGGCGAGGGAGTCGGCCACGACCTGACTAACCACACAAATCTCTAGTCCAGGTTTATCGCCTATTCGGGTTCCATCCGCAAGGAGATCCGGCCGGGGTGTCGCTCACGGCCCCAAACGATGAGAGCAGGGTTCCCGAGACACCAAACGGGCGTCCCGGTACACCGTGCCTTGGTGTATCTACCGCAACATAGCCCACCCCTAGGGTCAGCGCTACGCACGGCCCCCAACACATATCCTACAAACACCAGAAACTAGTTGCAACTCCTGGACAGAGATCAAGTTGATTAATAAGTCGAGAGAGCTTGGAGTGCCCGGAGCCCAATGTGTGGTAGTAACTGTTTCATGGATCACAAACACAGAACTCAGTTCCTGAGGACGGCTGCAATGAGACAACCCACCATGTACTCCTACATGGCCTCTCACCGCTACCTTTACCAAATCTTGTTCACACACTTAGCTCACACACAGTAGGACATGTTCACACAACCATTCCAATTCATTCCCGATGAATCAGACCTGACTCAACTCTAAGCAATAGCAGGCGCGACAAACAAGCATGAATGAGTAGGCACAACATGGCTCAAACAACTCCTACTCATGCTAGTGGGTTTCATCTAATTACTGTGGAATGACAGGTCATGTAGAGGATAAAGGGGTTCAGCTACTGCAGCAAGTAACACATGAGTCGTTGTTGTCCTAATGCAGTAAAATAGAGCAGGAGCAAGAGAGTGGGATTATATCGGAATGAACAAGGGGGTTTTGCTTGCCTGGAACTTCTGAAGATAATATAGTTCTTCATCGGTGTCATCGAACTCATCGTCGGAACCACGTCTATCGAGAGGGGACAAACACCGGCAACTGAGAAAGAACACAATCAATGCAATGCACATTCACATGAATGACGTGTCATGTTAAGGTACTGAATTCACCTAATGCAATATCTAGCCAAGTTAATTGAAGTGGAACTCGAACAAGAATAAATTCCAACTCCAAATGTTATTTCATAAATTGCCCTAATCATCATTTGTCCTATTCAGTGAGGTTAACTTGTTCAAACATGCATGATCATTGCATAAACAGATTCTTCATATTTTTCTGATCATTTTTCATATATAACTTATTTAATTTGGAGTTACGGTTGAATTTCTATGAATTTTAGAAGTTTAGAGTATTTTCTGAAATTTCCTGAATTAAATTAAATCCAGAAAATGATTTACTGCGTCAGCCTGACATCAGTGTGACGTCAGCAGGTCAACGAAGCCGGGTCCAGGTTAAACCTGACCAGTGGGGCCCACTGATCAGTGACTCAATTAACTAACAGGGTTAATTAGGATTAACTAATCAAATTAACGGGCGCTGGGCCCACTGTCAGTGTCAGAAGTGGGGTGATTAGTCCTAAACTAAACGAGTCAGGGGCGGGGCCCACATGTAATGATCCCAAGGAGGTCAAACCCCGGGTCAAACGGTCAAACTCGCCGACGTTGTGACGCCGGCGAGGCCAGACGTGGCGGAGGGCTGCGGGATTGCGTCTCCGGCGACCAAACCAACGGCGGAGGCCATCTACGTGACGAGGAGGCTCGGCCGCATCGACTAGTGCCATTGGTTTCGCCGGAGGTGGCCTAGAACGACGGCGGCGTCCGCTTGGGCGGCGGCCGGAGTTCGGCGGGGAGGGGAGAAGGAGCTATGGTGCACGGCAGGGGCCGGTGTTGGTCGCGTTCGGCTCCTGGGAGCTCGGTGAGCACGGAGACACGCTAAAAAATGGGCGGGGGCGACTGTGGCCATGGCAACGACATGGCACGGCGGCGGCAAGCTTGGCCGTGCTTGGAGGACGGGGCTAGGGGACGGAATGGAGGGGCGAGCAAGGGGGAAAGGAGCAGGAGCTCACAAGGATGCGGCAGGGATGGTTAGCGGGCTCGGGGACGTCCTGTCGGCGGCGAATCGACGTCGGCGGCGACCGGCTCCCGAGAAGGAAGAAGATGAGGTAGTCGGCGATGCAGGCCGTCCCAGCGCTTGGGGCCAGGGTGGGGCGAAGCGGCGATCTATGGCGGAGCTTCGGGATGCGGAGAGAGATCGAGGGAGTGGCTGCGGCCGTGGTGGAGCTCGTCGGTGGCGGCGGCTCCGTTCGGGTGAGCTCAGGGAAGAGAGCCAGGGGAGGAGAGAGGGAGCAGCGAGTGAGGGAGAGGAGCGAGGGGACACGGGGCATCGTCGTGGCATCGCTAGGAGGGCCGGGGAAGCAGGAGGTGGTGTGCGGTGGCCGTGCGCGCGTCGGCACGCGCTCATCCTCCTGGCAGAGGAGGAAGGCGACAGGGAAGGAGGCGGTGGTGGGCTGGGCCGGATGGCTGGGCTGCCAGCTGGGCCGCCAGGTGGCCTGGCCAGGTAAGTGGCCCAGGTAAGGTTTCTCTCCTCTCTGCTTTTCCTGTTTTTGTTTTTTATTTGTTTCTGTTCTGTGTTTTGAAATAGTAAAAATACTATTCCATTTATGAAAAACCTGAAAATATTCGGAGGCACATTTGAAAATATTCTCAACAGCCTAAAAATACCTTCAAGATTATTTGGGCATTTAAATTATTTATAGGTTTTAAATTGCCCAAAGGCAAATACTTATGGCTTGCAAAAATCCAGAATAGCCTCCAAAAATATAAAACCATTTTTGGCAGAGGGTTTAGCCAGTACCAAAGATGGTGAACATTTATGAAGGGCATTTTGGGTTCATTGAAAAGTTTTAAGTTTGAACCTAGTTGAATTCATTTGGTGCTAGGGTTTCGACATCCCCATTTCAAATTTCTTAGGAATTTAAACATGATGACATGAATGCCTTAATGCAACTAATGACAAACAAATTCTAGGGCTGTGACAACTCACCCCCACTAAACAAGAATCTCGTCCCAAGATTCAAGACGTGAGGTAAGAAGTCAAAGGGGTCATAAGCTAACACGATCTTCACGATCCAACTGTCCTTCTCAAGATGTTGATTCATTGCTTCATATTGATCTTGACGTCTTTGCTTTCGAGAACTTCATCCAACACGACAACGACAGAGAGGAACTCTGCAGGAATCGATCTTCTTAAAGATCGAGCAACTCACGATCAACTCACGGAATGAGATGTTGAAACATCTCGAGTTGAGACACAAAACACATCGAGAGGGATGGAAGGACAAACGACGGGGTTTTATTGGTGGGCAACAATTCCACGCTCAGAGGGATGGTGGATGGTGTCAAGGTGGCGAGGAAATATTCCCTTAAGTGGCAAAAAGAATTACTTTCGATTCAGAGATCACTGAAACTCTTCATACCGGCCTAAGGCAATTCACAACGATCGTTTGGCGGAGTGCAAAGGAATGGTACACCCGGACTAGAATGGATGATGTGGACTACCTTGTTGAAGACAACGCAATGGATGATTTTTGCTTATCATCGGAGGTGGAGGGGACCCATGGTAGGACCACTTTTGAGGATGATCCTAAACAAGAATTACTAAGAAGGCAGCCCATAGTGAAATGGCACAAGGACGGTGCAAGCTGGGAACGAAATGCAACTTTGGAATGTTCCAACCATCATATCTGCCTGAGATTCAGATTCAATTGGTGATAGGATACTTCAGCCTCAGCATGTCTGAAAAGGAAAGGTTGCAACACAAACCGACGAGATGACGTTGCGAGATTCTCGGGAAGTGAACTATGATAGCAAGCTCCAAGACATGAGCTGGTTCTGCTACAAACCTGTGAACACACTGTCCAAGACAAGCATGATCACGTGGTAGTCTTATAATGAAACACTACCAAGTTCAGGTGGGGAAACCATCATCGAGGATATCGAAGTCCTAGCATAAGTCATGATTAGCTCTTATGAAGGAACTCCTTCTTCTTGAACAAATCAATCAGTGGCTTGGTGTGCTAGGAAACACATATGGAGTGGAGGTAATTAATCTACCAAACCATAGTATACTTTGCACATGCATGACTGACTTGGGACGATTCCAGAGGAAACAAAACAAACCTTTCTCAAACCCACGGCGGCAACTTGCACCAAATGCACATGAATTAGAGGAAGTCACTTCTTCCATCCAAGCATAGGCTTCATGAACGGAGCACGAAGGCATTGCTTATAAAATTTCCAACACTAGGTTGATGTTCAACATGAATCATGGGGGAGACAAAATGCTGCTGATGGGCTCAACAACAACTCATCAAAATTTCCATATCACTGGGCTTCCACCATCATGTGAACACGGTGATAGCATTGGTCAGACCAGAAGATATAATGGTGTATGCCCGAGGGATCAACCACGAGTAAGACAACATTACGAACATCGTTGGTTCTGATTTGACCTAATAATAGCCCATACTCAAGTCAAAGTTTGATAAGACAATAGGTTCAACAACTGATCACGGGGATCATTCGATGAAGATATCATCTTTCTTCAACACACACTACACAAGAATATCCCTTTGGAACGAACTAAGTTAGGCAAGCTTTTATCTTCCAACTCTCCAAGTTGTTGTCTAGCTTAACCAACTAGCTCAGGGATATCCGACACAGATTCTTGGAGAAAGGGTGGTTCACAAGAAACCAACTTGATCACGAGCTCAACATAACCGTCAGGGAACAACCCGGTAACACTTCCAAGAAGATATTTGGAAAGTCACGAACCACTGGTATGTTACTAAGCTCGAGAACAATCTTGCTTTTGAGTCAAGACGATATGATCAAATGAGTGAGGACTTGTCAAGATCCTAACTCATCAATCGAAGTGTGCACCAGAAATAAGGACTATGTAGCACGATCAATCTTAGGATGATGATTTAATAACCAACACGCTAAGAATGAGGATATTTTCCATTAGCTACCAAGCAACGAGTTGCTCGGAGTATTGGTTTCACACATCACAATTCACTTGTCGGCATTCCGGTTACAACAACTCAGAACCGAGGAAGGAATAATGATGGCGAGAAGTATCACTGCGTCAAGAATTCATAAGAGAAGGTGCAATTCTCATGACGTTCCTGACATAAAATGGGTAATACTTCGGGGTGGAACAGAGTCAAAAGCTGGATTGGCATTTTGATCTGCGGGATACAACTACTTTGACCCAATCCTAGAAATGGATGAGGTACTGGAGTTTGTTTCTCCTAGTCATTCCAAAATAGAATGGCTTGACGGACCACAAGAGTAATAGGCACCGATAAACGAATGCACGCATACCCTTGACTATCAATTGACAGGCGGGGGTCAGAATACAACTAAGGAGGAACAACTCGAGGAGCATATAACTTTCTGAGTTGTGGATGCATAGATTAGTATGTCGAGCAAAGCTCAATATTTCTTCCGGATAACCCATGCGGAGAAGGTAGAACTGGCAGAGTCACAATTATGAATGAGAACTACTCAAGAGTACTCTGATTGTGATCTTTTAATTCAAAGAACTTCTGCCTTATTGGTTCATGGTATTTGAAAGAAAGAAATACCACGGACCTCGAGGACTAATGCAAAGGTTACTAATAACCTAAGGGAGCTAGCAATCACTATCAACATGAAGTAAGTAGGGTGAATCTCGGATTCAGAAACCCAGCAGTAGAATGCCTACTACTAAATGGCATCACGGGATGCTTTCAAGAATAATGGACAGAATCATCGCACTAGGGAACACAAAACATGGCTAGTTTACTAGGTGAATTCCTAAACACCTAGGGTCATAATAATATCTCCAACATCTACGCCGAGGCAACGAAGTACCTCAACTTACCGATTAGTGTGCTTATTCTGACCAAAAAGGACATCGGGATTGGAAGGAAAGGATTTGCAAATGTATCAGACTATTTAGAGACCTGGGATGACTCGAACAGCATAACGGCTGTAAATGCTCAAAATGATTTGAGACATCCTGCAAAAATGGTGGCATAACCACTCAACATCACAATATCAAAGTTCCGAGATCAACAGTTAACATACAGAAATAGTAGGAACTGAACTGGGGCTTAAGATCAACAATCTTAAAGGTCTATGGATTAGTAACACGTCATCCTGATAGATAAATGAGAAGCCTAGTTCTTAAACCCCGTAGAAGAGAAGAGGATGACTCATATCAGAAGGCCATGAGGTATAAGGTGTAAAAAGAGCCTTACGTTCCCTTCCACAATCAATTCCCTTACATAACTAAAGCATTTCTAGACACAACTTCGACCAGTTTGGCTTGCTAATCCTACAAGCAGTCAGGCTCTGATACCAACACTGTCAGGACCCCGATTCCAAGTCACATCGATCTAGCTGGTAACACCTCATATCACTTTGCGGCCTCACGCATGGTATTCCCACGGTTGTCGCCTTACCATGGCCCGGGACCGTTTGCGCCTTTTGGCTCACGATATGATAGTGTCGCTAGCATCCATATGACAAAGAACCGGGCCGACATGGCTAGTCGTGAACCCAAAGCGGCACTAACCCATGGGGACAGGCATACATGAATCACATCGAGCATGTCGGTCATCAACGTGTGAATCCGGGCTGTAGCACTGAGCTAACAGGACTCGGTATCCCGGCTGTAGCAGGCTAGGCAGGACTCGGATATCACCGCGTGACATTTCCCGAAGGGACGTACATAGGAACAAGTGAAACACATGCCGCCACCAAGTGTCCAAAGCAAGAGTGTTGGGCTAGGACTCCGTGAACCGGCTGTAGCGGACTACTATCGCTCAGAAGCACTAGACTACATTTCCCCATAAGAGAGGCTGCCAAGGATAAACAACTAGATTGTCGGATCCCACACATACCAAGCATTTCAAACATACACACAATATGCTCAATATGTGTAAATACAACATGGCATCACAACATAACTCTACGACTCAAATATTTATTCATTAGGCTCCGAGGAGCGAGATCTTACAAACATGGGTCTCATGACCCAACAATCAAAGCATACAAGTCAAACACATGCGGAAGCTTAACATGTCTGAGTATAGACATCTACAAATTAAAAAGGCTGAGAAGCCTGACTATCTACCAGATCCTGCCGATGGCACAAGATCGTAGCTGAGGTAACAAGCTAAACGTCGAAGTCCAAGCGGAACTACTAGCGAGACTGACGTCTCTCTGCAAAACATAAAATAAGCAAACGTGAGTACAAATGTACTCAACAAGACTTACATCGTAACTAACTACATATGCATCATTAACAATAAAGGGGTGGTGGAGTTTGACTGCAGCAAGCCAGCTTTGACTCGGTGGCTATCCTGAACTACGACTGCAAGTAACTCTTTTGAGATGGCGCACACGAGTCCACATATTCACCATATCAATACACCACTATGGACCCGCTCCCGTCTCCCTACGAGAGCGCCATCCAAAGCACTCACGCTTATCTTGCGCATTTTAGAGTATCCACTTTCACTTGTCTATGAACTGATATAGGCAACCCAAAAGTCCTTTTCCACGGACACGGCTATTCGAATAGATCATATTAACCCTGCAGGGGTGTACTTCTTCACACACGATCTCGCCACTTACCGCCATGTACTCCTCGTGTATCTCGGCAACCTTCAAGCGGAAGCCTGGCAAGGGAGTCGGCCACGACCTGACTAACCACACAAATCTCTAGTCCAGGTTTATCGCCTATTCGGGTTCCATCCGCAAGGAGATCCGGCCGGGGTGTCGCTCACGGCCCCAAACGATGAGAGCAGGGTTCCTGAGACACCAAACGGGCGTCCCGGTACACCGTGCCTCGGTGTATCTACTGCAACATAGCCCACCCCTAGGGTCAGCGCTACTCACGGCCCCCAACACATATCCTACAAACACCAGAAACTAGTTGCAACTCCTGGACAGAGATCAAGTTGATTAATAAGTCGAGAGAGCTTGGAGTGCCCGGAGCCCAATGTGTGGTAGTAACTGTTTCATGGATCACAAACACATAACTCAGTTCCTGAGGACGGCTGCAATGAGACAACCCACCATGTACTCCTACATGGCCTCTCACCGCTACCTTTACCAAATTGTGTTCACACACTTAGCTCACACACAGTAGGACATGTTCACACAACCATTCCAATTCATTCCCGATGAATCAGACCTGACTCAACTCTAAGCAATAGCAGGCGCGACAAACAAGCATGAATGAGTAGGCACAACATGGCTCAAACAACTCCTACTCATGCTAGTGGGTTTCATCTAATTACTGTGGAATGACAGGTCATGCAGAGGATAAAGGGGTTCAGCTACCGCAGCAAGTAACACATGAATCGTTGTTGTCCTAATGCAGTAAAATAGAGCAGGAGCGAGAGAGTGGGATTATATCGGAATGAACAAGGGGGTTTTGCTTGCCTGGCACTTCTGAAGATAATATAGTTCTTCATCGGTGTCATCGAACTCATCGTCGGAACCACGTCTATCGAGAGGGGACAAACACCGGCAACTGAGAAAGAACACAATCAATGCAATGCACATTCACATGAATGACATGTCATGTTAAGGTACTGAATTCACCTAATGCAATGTCTAGCCAAGTTAATTGAAGTGGAAATCGAACAAGAATAAATTCCAACTCCAAATGTTATTTCATAAATTGCCCTAATCATCATTTTTCCTATTCAGTGAGGTTAACTTGTTCAAACATGCATGATCATGGCATAAACAGATTCTTCATATTTTTCTGATCATTTTTCATATATAACTTATTTAATTTGGAGTTACGGTTGAATTTCTATGAATTTTAGAAGTTTAGAGTATTTTCTAAATTTCCTGAATTAAATTAAATCCGAAAATGATTTATCGTCGCCACCGACATCGCAGTGGCGTCAAGCAGGTCAACGGCCGGTCCAGGTCAAACCTGACCAGTGGGGCCCACCGGTCGTGACTCAATTAACTAACAAGGTTAATTAGGATTAACTAATCAAATTAATCAAGCGCCGGGCCACCGTCGCCGTCGGTGGGGTGATTAGTCCTAAACTAAACGAGTCGTAGGCGGGGCCCACATGTAATGATCCTGTGGAGGTCAAACCCGGGTCAACGGTCAAACTCGCCGACGCCAGTGGCGTCGGCGAGGCTGTGACGCGCGAGGGCTGCGGATTGCGTCTCCGCGACCAAACCAACGGCGGAGGCCATCTACGTGACGAGGAGGCTCGGCCGCATCGACTAGTGCCATTGGTTTCGCCGGAGGTGGCCTAGAACGACGGCGGCGTCTGCTTGGGCGGTGGCCGGAGTTCGGCGGGGAGGGGAGAAGGAGCTTTGGTGCACGGCAGGGGCCGGTGTTGGTCGCGTTCGGCTCCTGGGAGCTCGGTGAGCACGGAGACACGCTCAAAAACGGGCGGGGGCGACTGTGGCCATGGCAACGACATGGCACGGCGGTGGCAAGCTCGGCCGTTCTCGAAGGACGGGGCTAGGGGACGGAATGGAGGGGCGAGCAAGGGGGAAAGGAGCAGGAGCTCACAGGGATGCGGCAGGGATGGTTAGCGGGCTCGGGGACGTCCTGTCGGCGGTGAATCGACGTCGGCGGCGACCGGCTCCCGAGAAGGAAGAAGATGAGGCAGTCGGTGATGCAAGCCGTCCCAGCGCTTGGGGCCAGGGTGGGGCGAAGCAGCGATCGATGGCGGAGCTTCGGGATGCGGAGAGAGATCGAGGGAGTGGCTGCGGCCGTGGTGGAGCTCGTCGGTGGCGGCGGCTCCGTTCGGGTGAGCTCAGGGAAGAGAGCCAGGGAGGAGAGAGGGAGCAGCGAGTGAGGGAGAGGAGCGAGGGGACACGGGGCGTTGTCGTGGCGTCGCTAGGAGGGCCGGGGAAGCAGGAGTTGGCGTGCGGTGGCCGTGCGCGCGTCGGCACGCGCTCATCCTCCTGGCAGAGGAGGAAGGCGACAGGGAAGGAGGCGGTGGTGGGCTGGGCCGGATGGCTGGGCTGCCAGCTGGGCCGCCAGGTGGCCTGGCCAGGTAAGTGGCCCAGGTAAGGTTTCTCTCCTCTCTGCTTTTCCTGTTTTTGTTTTTTATTTGTTTCTGTTCTATGTTTTGAAATAGTAAAAATACTATTCCATTTATGAAAAACCTGAAAATATTCGGAGGCACATTTGAAAATATTCTCAACATCCTAAAAATACCTTCAAGATTATTTGGGCATTTAAATTATTTATAGGTTTTAAATTGCCCAAATGCAAATACTTATGGCTTGCAAAAATCCAGAATAGCCTCCAAAAATATAAAACCATTTTTGGCAGAGGGTCTAGCCAGTACCAAAGATGGTGAACATTTATGAAGGGCATTTTGGGTTCATTGAAAAGTTTTAAGTTTGAACCTAGTTGAATTCATTTGGTGCTAGGGTTTCGTCATCCCCATTTCAAATTTCTTAGGAATTTAAACATGATGACATGAATGCCTTAATGCAACTAATGACAAACAAATTCTAGGGCTGTGACAAAGGGGTTCCACATCCTCTAGTCCATGCCACTTCATTGTTGAACTTATCTGAAACATACTAGGTAAAGGTGTTAGTCCAACAAGAGATATGTTGACATTAATTACCAAAACCACCTAGGGAGCACTTGTGCTTTCAATCTCCCCCTTTTCGGTAATTGATGACAACATACATCAAAGCTTTAGATAAGGATATAGAGAATAGCAAGTAAAGCTTTGGAAAGACATGTAACATGCATAGACTCCCCCTACATGTATGCAATCATGTGAATATGGAATATAAGAACATGTGAATGCATAAACATGACAGAGTAAGCATGTGTTACATGTATCTTGGCTATATGCATCAGAGCAAAAGATGTGAATGTGGGAAATGTACCTTCATGCTCATGAGTCCTCCTTGCAAACATTATGTACATCAGCAAGAATTCCTCATACGCATGATTATGATGCATATACTTACCTTGTGGTCTTGAGTTGGCTAAGTATGGGATGAACCTGCGTAAACAAGGTTAGATAACACAGATACATCTACTAGCCAGAGCAAACAGAAAGAAACCACAAGAGTACCAAGACTGGGATGACATGTAGAATGAGTACTAAGTACCACAATTGATATTGACATGTCCCCAAAGGTAAAGATGTGCAATGAATTTAAGAAATTTCTTTCCCTTAGATGTCTTGCTCCCCCTGAATCTAGCATGGGATACTGGGAGAAGATAGGGAACATAAAATCAGAGCTCAAAGAAACAAATGAACAGAGCTAATGCAAATAAGCACATATGAACATGTCTTTCCCCTCAAGAAGACATGTGGCATCTCTCCTCTTGAACTCCAAGCATCTGGGATCCTTGAATATTACTCTTTCCTCGAGTATTCCCTCCCCCTAGAGATGTGAGTATTCTCTCCCCTAGAGATATGATTAAGCTTTGATGTGATCTCTCTCCCCCTTTGACATCAATTTCCAAGAAGGGCCTTCTGGAATTTGTCGTGAATGGGTTTGGTCCTTGAGTCATAGCACAAAGCACTAAGGTAAATGTGATGCTTGTAGAGGAAAAGATTCATTGAGTGGAGCTGGATCAAGAGTAAAGCAGGAATAAATGGCAAAATGTTTTTCCTGTAGTGAAATCGGTGGCACCGAGTTGGATGCTTCGGTTGCACTGAAAAACTTCGGTTAGACCGAAAACAAGAAACCGGTGTGACCAAGTTCATCACAGAGAAAAGCACTAGTCACCTCAGATCACTAGACAAGTAAGATCTCACAAGGATTTGCAAGGAATTAACTGAAAGATTTGCAATGAATTGGATGCAGGGAATGCAGAACAAATAGAAACGAAAAGAAAAGAAAAGGAAGGAAATCTAGATGAAGTTTTTTTAAAGGGGAAACAAATATGCATGAGACAAATGCAAGGGCACAGAAAAGAACACAAGAAAACTTCATCTAGAGATGGTCGGCGACAAAGTCACCTATGTTTGAGTAGAATGACTTAGGAGTCAAGTGAGATCACTTGATCATAGGTCATACTCATCGTTTCAGCTCAAAAATGGGGTTGCCATTTTTCGTTTAAGCATCTTGATGTATTCACATCTTGTCGAGTTGCTTTGACTCATGACTTGGAGTAAAGCTTCTCTAAGATGGAATAACATACCTTGGGTGGTGGTGTTGATCATGATCATGTAGTTGAACTTGTGTGGGTTACTCAAGGTTGATGTAGCTCATCAAGAGTTGGGAGCACCACTTGGAATTTGAGTTCATCTACCTGCATGGGTTAGTTTTCGCAAGGAAGAGCACTTGTGTATCCAAAATGACAATCATGAAACTCAACATAGAATTTGTCAAAGGATATGTTTGAATGGTTTCGTGCTTCCTTGTATTCAACCACCATTATGTAGAGACTTGGTGATGTAGATATTGCTCAAGATGTGAGTGAGTTGCGATCTCATAGATTTAGATTCATCCAAGTACCTTCAAGAGTTAGATACCATGCAAGATGCAAATATATCCAAGACATAAGATAATCATCATAAGAGAAATATCAAGGATTAGTCATAAGCTCAAGTCTTGCACGTATCTAATGGAGTTCCTACTCCAAGTTTGAAGCATCAATGATGTTCAATTCACCTCTTAACCTGCAAAACACTTTCTCATCAAGTGGTTTAGTGATTATATCCACTAATTGCTTGTCGGTGCGAATATGCTTAAGATTAATATCACCCTTAGCAACGTGATCTCAAATGAAATGATGACGAACTTCAATATGCTTAGTTCGAGAGTGTTGCACGGGATTGTGAGCACTCTTGATAGCACCTTCATTGTCACAAAGTAATGGAACATGTTTCACATATATCCCATAATATTTAAGAGTTTGGGTCATCCAAAGTAATTGAGCACAACATGAACCAGCGGCAATGTATTCCGCTTCGGCGGTGGATAAGGATACCGAGTTCTGTTTCTTGGAAGACCAAGACACAAGACATCTACCAAGAAACTGACAAGTACCCGAAGTGGACTTTCTATCAACCTTGTCACCGGCATAGTCCGAGTCGGAGTAGCTAACAAGATCGAAAGAAAACCTCTTAGGATACCAAATGCCAAAATTTGGTGTATGGATTAAGTATCTCACTATCCTTTCCACGGCCTTAAGATGACATTCCTTAGGAGCAGCTTGATATCGTGCACACATGCACACACTTAGCATGATATCGGGATGTGAAGCACATAGATATAACAATGAACCAATCATAGAGCGATAAACCTTTTGATCAACCGGTTCACCATCTTTGGTCAAATCAAGATGTCCACTAGTAGGCATGGGTGTAGTCATACCTTTGCATTCTTGCATATTGAACTTCTTGAATAAGTCCTTGGTGTACTTCGTTTGAGAGACAAAGGTACCTTCCTTAGTTTTCTTGATTTGCAAACCAAGAAAGAATTTGAGTTCACTCATCATAGACATCTCAAACTTCTCCGACATTAGCTTCCCAAACTTTTCACTAAAATGAGGGTTAGTAGAACCAAATATAATATCATCAACATAAATTTGGCACGCAAATAATTCCCCATTAACCCTTTTTGTAAAAAGAGTAGAATCAATTTTACCAATTTCAAAGTCTTTTTCAATAAGGAACTTGGTCAAGCATTTATACCATGCTCTAGGAGCTTGTTTAAGACCATAAAGGGCTTTGTGAAGTTTGTAGACATGATCAGGTTTCTTAGGATTGACAAAGCCGGGAGGTTGCTTAACATAAACTTCCTCCTCAATTTCACCATTTAGAAAAGCACTTTTAATGTCCATTTGGTATAAGGTGATATCATGGTGATTAGCATAAGCAAGTAAGACTCGAATGGACTCAAGTCTAGCAACGGGAGCATAAGTCTCACCATAGTCCATACCTTCGACTTGTGTGTAGCCTTGGGTGACGAGACGTGCTTTGTTGCGGACTACTTGTCCATCTTCATCTTGCTTGTTGCGAAACACCCATTTGGTACCGATGATGTTGTGGTTGTTGTCGGGCTTCTCAACCAATGTCCACACTTGATTTCTCTCAAAGTTGTGTAGCTCTTCATGCATAGCGTTTATCTAGTCCGGATCTTCCAATGCTTCTTCAACCTTCATAGGTTCAATGCTAGATATGAATGAATAGTGTTCACAAAAGTTAGCAAACGAGTTTTAGAGCGAGTGATTCTCCCGGTTTGGATATCTTTGTAGATTTGCTCGACGGGATGGTCTTTAGCAATTCTTGCTCGAACTCGTGAAAGCTTTTGCTTGGGTCTTGGTTGAACATCTTCTTCATCTTGTTCTTCTTCTTGGCCTTCTTCATTGTTGGCGTTGGCGTTCTCTTGTCGTGGTGGAGAAGGAGGTTGTTGGCGTTCGTCTTGGTGCACTTCCTCGTTTTTGTCATCTTGGTGTGTCCCACTTGTGGATGCCTCCGTATCAACTCTTGGTTCACCTTGTCGTGAGGTAGAAGCTTCCACTTGGACGGACGAGGTACTCTCTTTGACCTCCGTTGGACGAATCTTGCCAATAGACAAGTCTTGGATTGCTTCCGAGGGATCTTTGTCTCCTACATCAATTGGCAATTGCTCTACTTGCGAGTCGTTAGATTCATCAAACTTCACATCTACCGTTTCTTCAACCTTTCGGGTGAAATTGTTGTAGACACGTTGTGTGTGAGAGTTTGAGCCATAACCAAGTAGGCAACCTTCATGAGACTTAGGAGCAAATTTAGAACGACGACGCTTATCAAGAATGTAGCACTTTGAGCCGAATACTCGAAAGTATCCAACTTGGGGTTTGTTACCGGTGAGGAGCTCGTATGCCGTCTTACCGAGTAGCTTGTGAAGATACAAGCGATTTGTTGCATGACAAGCTGTCTCAACCGCTTCCGCCCAAAAGTGCTTTGGCGTCTAGTACTCATCAAGCATCGTTCTTGCCATCTCTATAAGAGTCCGGTTCTTCCTCTCAACGACTCCATTTTGTTGAGGTGTGTACGTAGCCGAGAACTCATGGGAAATCCCTTCTTCGTCAAGAAAGGTATCCACATTTGTGTTCTTGAACTCCGTTCCGTTGTCGCTTCGAACCTTATTGATTTTCACGTCAAATTGATTTTGGGCCTTCCTAGCGAAGTTTTTGAAGATCTTTTGGACCTGCGATTTGTTGGGGAACGTTGCAGAAAATTAAAATTTTTCCTACGGTTTCACCAAGATCCATCTATGAGTTCTACCATGCAACGAGTAACGAGAGAGAGTTTGCATCTACATAGCACTTGTAGATCGAATACGGAAGCGTTCTTGAGAGTGGTGATGACGAAGACGTTCCCAACGTGATTCCGATCACCGATGATCAAAGTACTGAAAGGACAGCACCTCCGTGTTCAACACACGTACGGGACGATGGCGTCTCCTCCATCTTGATCCAGCAAGAGAGAAGGAGAGGTTGAAGAAGACAACCCCAATGGCAGCACGACGGCGTGGTGCAGCTGGTACGGTAGTTCTCCGCAGGGCTTCGCCAAGCTTGCGTGAGAAAGAGAGGTGTTGGGAGGGAGGGCTGCGCCACAACTGTGTTGGCAGCCTCCCCCACCCCTCTATTTATAGGAGGAGAGGGTCAGGGGCCGCCCTCTAGGGCAAACCCTAGGGGGCGGCGCCAAGGAGGAGGGAGGAGGGTGGCTTGCCCCCAAGCTGGGGCGCCCCTTTAGGTTTCCTCCTCCCCAAACCCTAGGCGATGGGCCTAGGTGGGGGCGCACCCAGCCCACCAGGGCTGGTTCCCTCTCCACTTAGCCCATGTGGCCCCCGGGAGAGGTGGCCCCTCCCGTGGACCTCCGAACCCTCCCGGTGGCCCCTGTACTTTACCGGTATACCACCAAACTTCCCGAGTCCGCTTAACCACTTTCCATATATAAATCTTTACCTCCGGACCATTCCGAACTCCTCGTGACGTCCGGGATCTCATCCGGACTCAACAACATTCGTAATCACATACTTGTCTTCCTATTAACCCTAGCGCCACCGAACCTTAAGTGTGTAGACCCTACGGGTTCGGGAGACATGCGACATGACCGAGACTACCTCAAGTCAATAACCAACAGCGGATCTGGATACCCATGTTGGCTCCCACATGCTCCTCGATGTTGTCATCGGATGAACCACGATGTCAAGGGTTCAAGCAACCCGTATTCTATTCCCTTTGTCGACGGTATGTTACTTGCCCGAGACTCGATCGTCGGTATCCCAATACCTCGTTAGTCTCGTTATCGCAAGTCACTTTACTCGCATCGCAATGCATGATCCCGTGACCGCACACTTGGTCACTTTGAGCTCATTATGATGATGCATTACCGAGTGGGCCCAAGGATACCTCTCCGTCATACGGAGTGACAAATCCCGCCTCGATCCGTGTCAACCCAATGGTCACTTTCGGAGATACCTGTAGTGCACCTTTATAGTCACCCGATTACGCCAGTGACGCTTGATACACCCAAAGCACTCCTACGGTATCCGGAATTGCACGATCTCATGGTCTAAGGAAGAGATACTTGACATTGGAAAAGCTCTAGCAAAACGAACTACACGATCTTGTGCTATGCTTAGGATTGTCTTGTCCATCACGCCATTCTCCTAATGACGTGATCCCGTTGTCAATGACATCCGATGTCCATAGTCGAAACCATGACTATCTGTTGACCAACGAGCTAGTCAACTAGAGGCTTACTAGGACGTATTGTAGTCTATGTATTCACACGTGTATTACGATTTCCGGACAATACAGCTTATAGCATGAATAAAAGACAATTATCATGAACAAGGAAATATAATAATAATGCTTTTATTATTGCCTCTAGGGCATATTTCCAACAGTCTCCCACTTGCACTAGAGTCAATAATCTAGTTTACATTGTGATGAATCGAACACCCATAGAGTTCTCGTGCTGATCATGTTTTGCCCATGAAGAGGTTTAGTCAACGGATCTGCGACATTCAGATCCGTATGCACTTTACAAATTTCTATGTCTCCATTCTCAACATTTTCACGGATGGAGTTGAAGCGACGCTTGATGTGCCTGGTCTTCTTGTGAAACCTGGGCTCCTTGGCAAGGGCAATAGCTCCAAAGTTGTCACAGAAGAGTTTGATCGGCCCGACGCATTGGGTATGACTCCTAGGTCGGTGATGAACTCCTTCACCCAAATTGCTTCATGCGCTGCCTCCGAGGCTGCCATGTACTCCGCTTCACATGTAGATCCCGCCACGACGCTCGCTTGCAGCTGCACCAGCTTCTCGCTCCACCATTCAACATATACACGATCCGGTTTGTGACTTAGAGTCATCGGATCTGTGTCGAAGCTAGCGCCGACGTAACCTGCTACGACGAGCTCTTCGTCACCTCCATAAACGAAAAACATGTCCTTTGTCCTTTTCGTACTTCAGGATATTCTTGACCGCTGTCCAAAGTTCCTTGCGGGATTACTTGGTACCTTCCTACCAAACTTACGGCAAGGTTTACATCAGTCCGGTACACAGATGGCATACATAATAGATCCTATGGCTGAGGCATAGGGATGACACTCATCTCTTCTTTATCTTTTGCCGTGGTCGGGCATTGAGCTGAGCTCAATCTCACACCTTGCAAAACAGGCAAGAACCCTTCTTGGACTGATCCATTTTGAACTTCTTCAAAATCTTATCAAGGTATGTGCTTTGTGAAAGACCTATGAGGCGCCTCGATCTATCTCTATAGATCTTGATGCCTAATATATAAGCAGCTTCTCCAAGGTCCTTCATTGAAAAACACTTATTCAAGTAGGCCTTAATGCTGTCCAAGAATTCTATATCATTTCCCATCAAAAGTATGTCATCTACATATAATATGAGAAATGCTACTGAGCTCCCACTCACTTTCTTGTAAACGCAGGCTTCTCCATAAGATCAAGATAAACCCAAACGCTTTGATCATCTCATCAAAGCGAATGTTCCAACTCCGAGATGCTTGCACCAGCCCATAAATGGATCATGGAGCTTGCATACTTTGTCAAGATTCTTAGGATCGACAAAACCTTCGGCTGTATCATATACAGCTCTTCCTTAAGATAGCCGTTAAGGACGCTGTTTTGACGTCCATCTGCCATATCTCATAATCATAGTATGCGGCAATTGCTAACATGATTCGGACGGACTTAAGCTTCGCCACGGAGAGAAAGTCTCATCGTAGTCAATCCCTTGAACTTGCCGATAACCCTTAGCGACAAGTCGAGCTTTATAGATGGTGACATTACCATCCGCATCCGCCTTCTTCTTAAAGATCCATTTGTTTTCTATCGCTCGCCGATCATCGGGCAAGTCACCAAAGTCCACACTTTGTTTTCATACATGGATTCTATCTCGACTTCATGGCTTCTAGCCATTTGTTGGAATCTGGGCCCGCCATTGCTTCTTCATAGTTCAAGGTTCATTGTTGTCTAACAACATGATTTCCGTGACAGGGTTGCCGTACCACTCAGTGCGGAACGTGTCCTAGTGGACCTCTGATTCAAGAGCAACTTGTTCCAAGTACCTTGATCATCATCATGAATTTCCTCTTGAGCTGGTGTAGGCACCACAGAACATTTTCCGAGCTGCACTACTTTCCTGTTCAAGAGGTAGTACTTCATCGAGTTCTACTTTCCTCCCACTTACTTCTTTCGAGAGAAACTCTTTTCCGAAAGATTCCGTTCTTGGCAACAAAGATCTTGCCCTCGGATCTTAAGTAGAAGGTATACCCTACGGTTTCCTTAGGGTATCCTATGAAGACGATTTTTCCGACTTGGGTTCGAGCTTTTCAGGTTGAAGTTTCTTGACATAAGCATCGCATCCCCAAACTTTTAGAAACGACAGCTTAGGTTTCTTCCCAAACCATAATTCATACGGTGTCGCCTCAACGGACTTAGACGGTGCCCTATTTAAAGTGAATGTAGCTGTCTCTAGAGCGATCCCCAAAATGATAGCGGTAAATCGGTAAGAGACATCATAGACCGCACCATATCCAATAGAGTGCGATTCGACGCTCGGACACACCATTACGCTGAGGTGTTCCAGCGGCGTTAGTTGTGAAACGATTCCACATTTTCTTAAGTGTATACCAAATTCGTGACTTAAATATTCTCCTCCACGATCGATCGTAAGAATTTTATCTTTCGGTCACGTTGATTCTCTACTTCATTCTGAAATTCTTTGAACTTTTCAAAGGTCTCAGACTTGTGTTTCATCAAGTAGACATACCCATATCTACTCAAGTCATCTGTGAGAGTGAGAACATAACGATATCCTCCATGAGCCTCAACGCCATTGGACCGCACACATCGGTATGTATGATTTCCAACAAGTTGGTTGCTCGCCCATTGTTCCGAAAATGGAGTCTTGGTCATCTTGCCCATGAGGCATGGTTCGCATGTGTCAAATGATTCATAATCAAGAGACTCCAAAAGTCCATCAGATGGAGCTTCTTCATGCGCTTGACACCAATGTGACCAAAGGCGGCAAGGCCACAAGTATGTGGGACTATCGTTATCAACTTTACATCTTTTGGTATTCACGCTATGAACATGTGTAATACTACGCCGAGATTCATTAAGAATAAACCATTGACCATCGGAGCATGACCATAAAACATATCTCTCATATAAATAGAACAACCATTATTCTCGGATTTAAATGAGTAGCCATCTCGCATTAAACGAGATCCGGATACAATATTCATGCTCAAACTTGGCACCAAATAACAATTATTAAGGTTCATAACTAATCCGTGGGTAAATGAAGAGGTAGCGTGCGACGGCGATCACATCGACTCTGAACCATTCCCGACGCCAAGATCGTCACCTCGTCCTTCGCCGCCTCCGCTTATTCCGCAGCTCCCCGCCGTGAGTTACAAATATGAGCAACGGCACCGTATCAAATACCCAGAGTTACTACGATTCTGGTAAGGTACACATCAATTACATGTATATCAAATATACCTTTAGTGTTGCCGGCCTTCTTATCCGCTAAGTATTTGGGGCAGTTCCGCTTCGAAAGGACCCTTCCCTTGCAATAAAAGCACTCGGTCTCGTGCTTGGGTCCATTCTTTGACTTCTTCCGGCAACTTGCTTACGGGCGCGGCAATCTCCTTGCCGTCCTTCTTGAAGTTCTTCTTGCCCTTGCCCTTCTTAAACTTAGTGGTCTTATTGACCATCAACACTTGATGTTCTTTCTTGATTTCAACCTCGGCTGACTTCAGATAGAGAACACTTCAGAATGGTCTTTACCATCCCCTGCATGTTGTAGTTCATCACAAAGCTCTTGTAGCTTGGTGGGAGCGATCGGAGGATTCTGTCAATGACCGCCTCATCGTGGAGGTTAATATTCAGCTGGGTCATACGGTTGTGCAACCCTGATATCTTCGTAATGTGTTCACCGACAGAACTGTTTTCCTCCATCTTACAACTATAGAACTTGTCGGAGATGTCATATCTCTCGACCCGGCGTGAGCTTGGAAAACAAGTTTCAGCTCTTGAACATCTCATATGCTCCGTGATGCTCAAAACGCTTTTGGAGCCCCGGTTCTAAGCTGTAAAGCATGCCGCACCGAACGAGGGAGTAATCATCAGACGAGAGTGCCAAGCATTCATAATGTCTTGGTTCTGCAGGACGGAGCTTCACCTAGCGGTCCTTCTAGGACGATTGTTTCTGGCAGCTATGTGGATGATCTCGTGTTCGGACCCATCCGTATAGTTCTGCCGCCATCTTTCAGCTTGGTTTTCTAGGAACGCGTGAAGTTCAAGTTGACATGAGCGCTGGCCATTTGATCTACAAGACATATAATTCAAAAGTTTTAGACTAAGTTCATGATAATTAAGTTCATCTAATCAAATTATTAATGAACTCCCACCAGATTAGACATCCTCTAGTCATCTAAGTGATACACGATCCGAGTCGACTAGGCCGTGTCCGATCATCACGTGAGACGGACTAGTCATCGTCGGTGAACATTCTCATGTTGATCGTATCTTCCATACGACTCGTGTTCGACCTTTCGGTCTCCGTGTTCCGAGGCCATGTCTGTACATGCTAGGCTCGTCAAGTTTAACCCTAAGTGTTTTGCGTGTGTAAATCTGTCTTACACCCGTTGTATGTGAACGTAAGAATCCATCACACCCGATCATCACGTGGTGCTTAGAAGCGACGAACTGTAGCAACGGTGCACGGTTAGGGGAGAACACTTCTTGAAATTGTTCTAAGGGATCATCTTATTTACTACCGTCGTTCTAAGTAAACAAGATGTATAAGCATAATAAACATCACATGCAATTATATAGTAGTGACATGATATGGCCAATATCATAAAACTCCATTGATCTCCATCTTGAGGCTCCATGATCATCTTGTCACCGCATGGCACCATGATCTCCATCATCATGATCTCCATCATCGTGCCTCCATGAAGTTGTCACGCCAACGACTACTTCTACTACTATGGCTAACGCGTTTAGCAATGAAGTAAAGTAAGTTACATGGCGTTCTTCAATGACACGCAGGTCATACAAAATAAAGACAACTCCTATGGCTCCTGCCGTTGTCATACTCATCGACATGCAAGTCGTGATTCCTATTACAAGAACATGATCTCATACATCACAATATATCATCATTCATCACAACTTGGCCATATCACGTCACATGACAATTGCTGCAAAAACAAGTTAGACGTCCTCTAATTGTTGTTGCATCTTTACGTGGCTGCAATTGGGTTCTAGCAAGAACGTTTTCTTACCTCGAATAACCACAACGTGATCTTGTCAACTTCTATTTACCCTTCATAAGGACCCTGTTCATCGAATCCGCTCCCACTAAAGTAGGAGAGACAGACACCGCCAGCCACCTTATGCAACTAGTGCATGTTAGTCGGTGGAACCGGTCTCACGTAAGAGCACGTGTAAGGTTGGTCCGGCCGCTTCATCCCACAATACCGCGGAAGCAAGAAACAAATAGTAACGGCAAGTAAGTTGACAAGATCCACGCCCACAACAAAATTGTGTTCTACTCGTGCAAAGAGAACTACGATAGACCTAGCTCATGATGCCATTTGTTGGGGAACGCTGCAGAAAATTAAAATTTTCCTACGGTTTCACCAAGATCCATCTATGAGTTCTACCATGCAACGAGTAACGAGAGAGAGTTTGCATCTACATACCACTTGTAGATCGAATACGGAAGCGTTCTTGAGAGTGGTGATGACGAAGACGCTCCCAACGTGATTCCGATCACCGATGATCAAAGTACTGAAGGACAGCACCTCCGTGTTCAACACACGACGGGACGATGGCGTCTCCTCCGCCTTGATCCAGCAAGAGAGAAGGAGAGGTTGAAGAAGACAACCCCAATGGCAGCACGACGGCGTGGTGCAGCTGGTACGGTAGTTCTCCGGCAGGCTTCGCCAAGCTTGCGTGAGAAAGAGAGGTGTTGGGAGGGAGGGCTGCGCCTACAACTGTGTTGGCAGCCTCCCCCACCCCTCTATTTATAGGAGGAGAGGGTCAAGGGGCCGGCCCTCTAGGGCAAACCCTAGGGGCGGCGGCCAAGGAGGAGGGGAGGAGGGTGGCTTGCCCCCAAGCTGAGGCGCCCCTTTAGGGTTCCTCCTCCCAAACCCTAGGCGCATGGGCCTGGGTGGGGGCGCACCCAGCCCACCAGGGGCTGGTTCCCTCTCCACTTAGCCCATGTGGCCCCCGGAGAGGTGGCCCTCCCGTGGACCTCCGGAACCTCCCTGTGGCCCCAGTACTTTACCGTATACCACCAAACTTCCCGAGTCCGCTTAACCACTTTCCATATATAAATCTTTACCTCCGGACCATTCCGAACTCCTCGTGACGTCCGGGATCTCATCCGGACTCAACAACATTCGTAATCACATACTTGTCTTCCTATTAACCCTAGCGCCACCGAACCTTAAGTGTGTAGACCCTACGGGTTCGGGAGACATGCGAACATGACCGAGACTACCTCAAGTCAATAACCAACAGCGGGATCTGGATACCCATGTTGGCTCCCACATGCTCCTCGATGTTGTCATCGGATGAACCACGATGTCAAGGGTTCAAGCAACCCGTATTCTATTCCCTTTGTCGACGGTATGTTACTTGCCCGAGACTCGATCGTCGGTATCCCAATACCTCGTTAGTCTCGTTACGGCAAGTCACTTTACTCGCACCGCAATGCATGATCCCGTGACCGGACACTTGGTCACTTTGAGCTCATTATGATGATGCATTACCGAGTGGGCCCAAGTGATACCTCTCCATCATACGGAGTGACAAATCCAGCCTCGATCCGTGTCAACCCAATGGTCACTTTCGAGATACCTGTAGTGCACCTTTATAGTCACCCGATTCGCCAGTGACGTTTGATACACCCAAAGCACTCCTACGGTATCCGGAATTGCACGATCTCATGGTCTAAGGAAGAGATACTTGACATTGGAAAAGCTCTAGCAAAACGAACTACACGATCTTGTGCTATGCTTAGGATTGTCTTGTCCATCACGCCATTCTCCTAATGACGTGATCCCGCTTATCAATGACATCCGATGTCCATAGTCGAAACCATGACTATCTGTTGACCAACGAGCTAGTCAACTAGAGGCTTACTAGGGACGATTGTAGTCTATGTATTCACACGTATTACGATTTCCGGACAATACAGTTATAGCATGAATAAAAGACAATTATCATGAACAAGGAAATATAATAATAATGCTTTTATTATTGCCTCTAGGGCATATTTCCAACACGATTTACCATCGAGAAATAATGCCCACGTAAATCTTGAAAAAACATCAACTATAACTAGACCAAAAGAATTTCCACGGAGACTTTTGTAAGCGTTGGGACCAAAAAGATCCATGTGAAGTAGCTCAAGTGGCCTCCTTGTGGTCATGATGTTCTTCACGGGATGCCTTCCTCCAACCTGTTTACCTGCTTGACAAGCGTTGCAAAGTCTAACCTTATCAAATTTGACATCGTTAACGCCAAGGATATGATTTCCTTTAATAAGCTTGTCAAGGTTTCGCATACCAACATGACCTAGTCTTCTATGCCACAACCAGCCTTTAGAGGATTTAGCAATAAAGCAAGTTCTAGGTTGAGCCTTTTTAGTGAAATCAACAATGTAGAGATCACCTCTACGTACACCGGTAAAGACCATTTTATGATTATCTCTATGAAACACTTGGCAATCTACTTCAGTAAATAGGACATTGGAACCGAAATCAGCAAGTCTAGATATTGAAAGTAAGTTGTAGCCAAGAGATTCAACGAGCATGACATTTTGTATGGAGCTATCATGTGAGATGGCCACCTTACCAAGGCCAACCACCTTACCCTATGAACTATCACCAAAAGTGACATATTTTCGAGGGCCGTCGTTTTCAGCAAGCTCACGGAACATGTCTTTATCTCCGGTCATATGATCAGTACGTCCACTATCAAGGACCCATTCCTTTCCTCCAGCCATGTAGCCGCGAAGATTTGCCATAAGACCAAAGTGTCTCATTGCATAATCAAGATCATATTCACTATCATCATCCTCATCATAGTATCCATGTTCAACATCATCTTGTGATTGATCAATTCCTAGAGAGGGTAATTCATTAGACCAATGATCATTTCTATGATTGTCTTTATGGATTCTAATAGCTTCGGAAATAATATTGCTAATGATTCCAACATCTCCTATGGCACGCATGAGATTTGTAAGCTCAAATAGACAATCATCAAAGCTAGGATCACTAGAATTCATCTTACTCAAGGCAATATATGTCAGATTTCGGGTTCCGGCAGACCCTTGAGGTTCGAACACTGGGGTGCGCACGGAGATCTTTCCCCTACCAGCTCATGCGTGAATCGTTAGCGAGGGATCTAAACTACGAACGAAGAACACACAAGGGACACGAGGTTTATACTAGTTCGGGCCACCATTGTGGTGTAATACCCTACTCTAGTTTGTGGTGTGGTGGATTGCCTCAGGGGCTGATGAAGAATAGTACAAAGGAAGAACAGCCTCGCGAGGGGTGTTGCTGGTGCGACGAACTGCTTGGGTGAGTTTGATCGCCTCTCTCTCTCTCTGCTAGGGCTCTCTCCGATTGCTCTACTTTGTGGTGTCTAGCTCTATTTATAGAGGGAGGCCCTGGGCCTCTTCCCAAATAATGAGCGGGAAGGGCGCCAACAATTGGCCATTTTGAAGGGGAACATCTAGTACACTCATCCTGACTAAAGTTGGTCTTCGGCTGCCGAAGGCTCTGACGGTGACGCCGTCCTGGGCTCCACGATGACCTCCTTCCTGTCACTCTGCTGGTCTTGGTCTTGTTGCACCGAAGAGGTAACCTTTGCCTGATGCCTTGGCATGTGCTTGTGTAATGCCCTCGATGCGGCTATATCTCCCACGTGTCGAAGCACGACTTAGAGGCATAACCGCATTGAAAGCAATGTCGCAAGTGAGGTAATCTTCACACAACCCATGTAATACATAAGGGAAAGAGATACATAGTTGGCTTACAATCGCCACTTCACACAATACATGAGTAAAGCATTACATCATACAAATACAATCAAGGTCCGACTACGGAACCAAAATAAAAGAAGACTACCCCAAATGCTACACAGATCCCCGATCGTCCCAACTGGGCTCCACTACTGATCAACTGAAACGAATCAACACAATGAACAAGATCTTCATCGAGCTCCTCCTTGAGCTCGGATGCGTCACCTGCACGGTTTCATCGGCACCTGCAAACTGGTTTTGAAGTATCTGTGAGTCACGGGACTCAGCAATCTCACACCATGAGATCAAGACTATTTAAGCTTATGGGTAGGAGAAGGTAGTGAGGTGGAGCTGCAGCAGCGACTAGCAGCATATATGGTGGCTACATTCGCAAAAGAGAGCGAGAAGAGAAGCAAGGCACGGTCGAACAACTATGATCAAGAAGTGATCCTGAAACTACTTACGCCAAACATAACTCCAACATCGTGTTCACTTCCGGACTCCGCGAGAAGAGACCATCACGGTTACACACACGGTTTGTGTATTTTAATTAAGATCAACTTAGGGTTTTCTACAACCGACATTAACAAATTCCCATCTACCTCATAACCATGGGCACGACTTTCAAAGATAATACCCTGCAGGGTGTCCCAACTTAGCCCATTATAAGCTCTCACGGTCAACGAAGGATATTCCTTCTACCGAAGACCCGATCAGTCTCGAATCCCGGACTACAAGACATTTCGACAGCAATAAAACAAGACCAGCAAAGCCGCCCGAATGTGCCGACAAATCCTGATAGGAGCTGCACATATCTCGGTCTCAGGGCACACCGGATGAGCCAGACGTCGGGTTAGCATAGACCCTGATTGCCCAGGGGGCGCCGGACATCGCTCGGTTTGGGCCAGCAATCGAAGGAGAACTGGCCCGGGGGTTTAAAATAAAGATGACCCTTGAGTCTGCAGAACCCAAGGGAAAAAGGCTTAGGTGGCAAATGGTAAAACCAAGGTTGGGCCTTGCTGGAGGAGTCTTATTCAAAGCGAACTGTCAAGGGGTCCCATAAATCACCCAACCGCGTTAGGGACGCAAAATCCGGGAACATAATACCGATATGACGGAAACTAGGGCGGCAAGAGTGGAACAAAACACCAGGCATAAGGCCGAGCCTTCCACCCTTTACCAAATATATAGATGCATTAATTAAATAAGATATATTGTGATATCCCAACAAGTAAACATGTTCCAACAGGGAACAACATCTCCATGTTCCAACAAGGAACAAACTTCATCTTCACCTGCAACTAACAATGCTATAAGACGGGCTGAGCAAAGCGGTAACATAGCCAAACAACGGTTTGCTAGGAAAGGATGGTTAGAGGTTTGACATGGCAATGTGGGTGGCATGATAAGCAAGTGATAGGCATCGTAGCATAGGCGTAGCAAAAGAGCGAGCATCTAGCAAGCCAAGATAGAAGTGATTTCGAGGGTATGGTCATCTTGCCTGAAATCCCGCAAGGAAGAAGAACGAGTCCATGAAGAAGACAAACGGACGTAGTCAAACGAATCCTCATAACTTCGGAACGAAACCGAAGCTAAGCGAGAAGCAAACCGGAAAGAAGCAAACCACATAGTAAACACACAATCATAAACATGGCATGATGCACAATCAAGTATGATGCATGTCCGGTTTAATGATTCATGGCATGGCAATATGCACAAACAAAACTACAAGTTAAATGGAGCTCAATATGCAACGAGTTGCATATTGACGAAACACCACATCAATTATTTAGTTTCTCTCTCGGTTATGGACCCAACAATATTAAATGTTATTAAACATGGCAAGAGGTGAAGCATAACAAAACTATACCATCTAAACAATTTAAATGGGGCCGGATATAACAAACAACAAATCCGGTAAATCCCCATATGCATTTAGCAAATTAAAGCAAACATCAATTTTAAACATTTTAATTGTTGTTATCATGATGCGGATGACATATGCAAGTTCTAAGCAATTTTATGAAAACGTTAACATGAGCATGATACGAGGCATTTGGTCACCATGGCGGAACGAAAGGGTGCCACGGCGGCGAAACGAAAATGGTGCCACGGCAACATTCCGATTCCGATAACTCGATTGAGATGCCGGTGCAAAGGAAAGTGTGGATGTGCAGAACATGCAAAAGATGGTGGGGTGATCCCGGATACTGGGTTCCCACGAGACGATGGCATGGCAACGAGGAGGAACAAGCGAGCGACAATTTTGGACACGGTGCAAACGGGCATCTCATACAACATATGCATTCGTCCACGGGCGGTCGTTCCGGCGGGTATACCTTTGAAGCGTGCCTTCTCGGAACGGGTCAAGTTCGTCGAAGGAAGTAGTGGTTCTCGCGGGTCGTAGTGGAGGTAGTCGTTCTCTCGATGGTAGTGGAAGTAGACGTTGACGGGTCGTCGTGGGATGTAGTCGTACACATCTCGTAGTTGTACACACTCCGTAGATGTTCGGGGTCACGTCAAGGAACTTGACGTCCATGGGGTCTTCGAGGTCGACGGTAGTGGTACACACGTCGTCGTAGAAGTAGTGGTTCACGTTTTCTTGTCGAATCAACGGCGGCGGTAGTTGTACACTTGACGGTCTTGGCGGTAGTGGTACACGTTTAAGAGAGAAGTAGTTGTTCATGATCCGTAGATGTTCGGGGTCGTCGGTAGAGGTACTTGTCGCATCGCCGAGCGTAGTCGACCTTGGCATATCCGAAGGGGTACTTGACGAAATCCACATCGAGTGTAGTCGTGCACGTCGTAGTCGGACTTGACAAAAATCACACCGGCATGTAGTGATACACAGCTCGTAGACATCCAGGGTCATCATAGAGGTACTCGTCGTCCACGAAACTAGCAGTGGAGCACACAAGCCCCGGGTTTTGATATTCAGGAGCAGTGGCGACTGCAGGAGGCGGTTGCAGCAGATGGCATCGGGGAGGGACTTGGGGCTCGGGGTCGCTAGGAAGGAGCAGCTCCGGTGCTGCGGCGCCGGAGACGGCAGGGGAGCGACATCCTGGGGCAGCCGGCGAAGCCAGCGGCAACGAAGCGGGCTCGGTGGCGGCCGGAGGTGCAAAGGCGATGAGGAGGACGCAGGCGCAGGCGATGGAGGAGCAGGAGAAAGGAAGGCGTCGCGTGGAGGGCGTTGGGGCGGCGATGGCGAGGAGGGGAAGAGGGACTTGGCCGGCGGCGCGGCTTGGAGAAGATCGGGCGCGGGCGCGTCGGGGTCACCAACGTCCGGCAGGGCCGCGGCGGTGACTTCGGCGTGGGAGCCGAACGGAGGCGGGGCGATGAGCTCGATGCCCGCGGCGTCACGAGGGAAGGAGAAGGACGGCTGGGACAGGGCGATGGGGCCGACCGGACCTGGAGCTTGAGGCAGCGGCGCTGGAGGTCCGACCGACGCCACGAACGACGCGGCGGCTGCTAGCGATGGGGGTCGAGCGAGAGGAGGGAGGAGCGATCGAGAGGAGGGAGGCGAGGGGATCAAGCACTGGGCTCTCCCTGTAAATGTGGTGTGTGGCGGCGGGCAGGGACCGAGAGGGAGAGAGATGGAGAGGGTCGGGCCTAGGGTTTAGGAAGGATTTAGGTGGGCTGGCCTAGGTGGGCCTAGGGAGGCCGGCGGAGGAGCCTTGGGCCATGTGGGTGGAGCTCCGGAAAATGATGAAAGAAATTATGAGCAAGGTTGGAGACCAAGAATTGGAATAACAAAGGCATTGGGATTTATTTGCAAGTGTGTTATGATCAATTCCAAATAAATGGAATAATTTTATTATAGCTCCCTAATAATAGTAGGAGACTTTGAATATGTTTTAAAGAGAAATCACAAGTGAATTCCCTCGATTTAAATAGATCAACGATCTATGCAATTTATTTAGAGAGTTTTTTAAAACGGGTTGCATAATGACATGATGCAATGCACAAGAACCAAAGATGAATGCAAAGAACCAAACAAAACACACGACGAAACCCGGAAACCCTGGAAGGCAACTGATGCTCCGGTCTTGGGGCGTTACAACACTCCACCACTATGAGAGGATCTCGTCCCGAGATCTAGGATGGCACCAGAGGGAAAACGGGGGAGGAATAGGTAAAACAAAGTTGCTTCTTTGACAAACGAGTGAAACCAAAGAACCTTGAGAGAATGAACAATTTCGAGAAAAGAATACAACGAAGATGAACGAAATTGTAAACACAGCGTTAGCAGAGAAGAACAAAGAACGTGATGAGAACCAAGAGCCTAGGGGACAAGATAGATTTTGAAGCCACTCCGGTTAAAACAAGATAGAGTAGGATTAAGAATGATATAATTTGGGCAGAACTCGGACTGAAAATGGAAGGAATTAGAATCATGAACTTGGCAAAATGAAAGCACCTGGATGAGACTCCGGTTAAAAGAGGAACGATAGACACAACACTCCGGTTAAATCGATAAGCAAGGAAAAGGACATGGTCTTGACAAAAGAAGATGATGGGTCGAAGAGAGCAACATCACAATGCCTCCGAAAGAAAAATTGAAGATAGATCATTGGAATAAAGGAATGGAGAAGAAAATGACAACTTCTACCACAAATGAGTTTGGAAAGCACCCTTGAAAAGAAGGATAGAACGGAGTTGTTGCAAAATGAACAACGAAAAGCACAAGCTTGTTGTGGGCTTATGGCAAACATCTCAAATTTATGAGGTGAGTTTCTGCCACCAACGGAAACAAATGATTGGATTTATATCAACAAGGAGACGAGAAACTTATTTCACCGGGAGGACAAATGAAGAACTTGGGTCATTTATAAGCACCATAAATGGCAACAATCCTTAGGGAAAGCTTTAGGTGAAATATAGCCCAAGATAACTCCAATGAACAGATTGATGGATTTAAAATACCTCATTCTTGACAACATGTGAATCATGAAACACGAACTCAAATTGTCGAGAATGACATAACACCACCTCAAATGATAAGGTAGAACGAATTGCACTTCGAAATGCAAGAATAAGAATACTTGAACTCCTCAAAACAAAACATGTGTTGAACACCACGTTTAATTTAGAGTATGGCTTGACGGATCTTAACTCCGAGAGAAATCTTGATGAACAATTGAAGAATGAAAAGAATCCTTGACGAAGCACCATGTAGAGCCTCCATGAAGAACTCCGGTAAACAAAAGGGTGATACAAAGAAAGAGAAGTTGACAACACAAGGTGAAGCCTTGCAGTGATAAGAAGAAGCTTTGAAATGATATAACCGAGAAAACTTTGAACTCCGGAAAGAAAAGATGAAGCATCTCGGACCGAGAATGTGATATGACGAACAAACTCCGGAAAGAAGAGATGAACAACTTAGAACTGAGAAATTGATACCATTACGAACTCCGGAAGAATGAATCAATCACTTGGATGAAACAAGAACAAGAATTATGTTATGCGTATCCTTCACCAATTTAGATTGATGACAAGCAACGGATTAGGCATACTACTTATTCTCGTTGAAAAAGGATTGAAGAGAGATATTGCTCAACTTGGGAAGGTCTTCAACGATCCGCCGGTAGGATTCAGGAAGACGAATGAATCTATATAATAACGAAGGAAGAGAACTCTTGAACGAACCACCGTAAGAATTGAAAATGAAAGTAGCAAAGGCACAATTCACCGTGAAGAATTAGAAAACGAATAAAGATGCTTGACAGAATTTAGATACATTAGAACAAAGAGATCATGAACTGATTAGAGGATATTTCGACGATGCACCGGTGAGATTTGGAAAACAAGAGTTGAACGCTTGAATGAATAATTCTGAGATGATGGGCTCCGAAGAATCAAACTGAAAAGACTCCTGAAATGCTCCGGGTGGGTTAAAAGAATTCTCATAATCGAAAATAATTATGAGAGGATGGCATCAAGCTAGAACCATGAATCTTGAAGAGAATGGAGCAAGATTTAAGAGAAACTCTTCTTCAGTCTTCAAAATCCGAGAATGACGATGAGAAACACCACCATGAATTGTTGAGGCACTCCGGAATGAAAATTAGAAAGGTTGAACCAACGATGAAAATAATTTGAAAGATCTTGGAGAAAGACATTTGACTGATGATAATTCATTCTTACGTCAAACTTCGAAAAGAATTTGGGAATAGCTCCGGATAAATTAGAAGAGTCAGGTAAGATCCTGGGAAAAGACCTGTGGGTTAGGGCCCACTCAAAAGAACCACTACTGAACGATTGCTTGAAAAGAGAGATTGCACCGGTTGAATTAAATGGCTTGAATGAGATAGCATCCTCAAAAGAACTTGAGTGAATTGAGAATGGAAACTTGAATCTTCAGAGATATCTTCATCACTCCGGAACAAATGAATAGCGAGAGGTGAATGATTAATTGGTGCATCGGAATAGGAAAGCATTGTGAAAAGAGGAAAAGGGATAAGATCAACACCGAAATCTTGAACTAAATCCACCGGAGAAGAAAATTAGAATGGAACAATGATAAGGTTGAAGCTTCCTTAGCGTCTTCATGAGAAATCACCGGATAAAACATTTAAAGGAAAAGAATGAAGAAACTTCACTCAATAAAATGGATACTTGATTAAGAAATCTGAGTCCTTGAAGAAAAGGGTGGGAGGGTGGGAAACAAAACAACTTGGGTCGGATGAAACGAACACCGTTGAGAAAAAAAAACTTAGAATTGATCTTGCGAATGTTGCAAAGATCGGATTTACTTGGAGAGAAGCACACCTGTTGAAAAGGATTGACATGACAATCTCGATTATCATGAAGGATTATCATCCACATAGAAATATGAGAACACCGCTTAGAATAAGGTATGGAATCAACACTTGGCATTGAAGCAACTCGAATACCACAAAACAAAACAAAACAAAGGATTTGGCTTGCAGAATAAGCCGGAAACAAACATATGATAGATCCCATATCGTATCATGTGTCTGTTGGAAAGATATCCTACGAGATACTTGAATTCCCACTTATAAACTCCCGAAACTTTCTGTTTATGCAATCTGGTGTTGGGGATACAGGGGACACAAAATATATCACCCAAACTAACAATACCTAGATCCAGCTGTATCCATCCTTCAACACATAACCAAGAAACCTTCGGAAATCGTGTACCTCAACCTTCGAAAAGCATCCATTATACGAGTTATGGCAATACTCTCGAGCTCGCCCCAGTACTGGGTTATCGAGGTTATCTCACCAACAACTGCATAAAAGAGATTTTCAATGTCGGCAAAGCTCAGGTATTCCAGAACTGCAACGATAAAATTGTGACGACAACACCTCGGAGCTCAACTCCCCAGGACACTGCCACAACCCCTAAATGTCAGGAGGCACCAAGAACAATGTTCTCGTCACAAAACCATCGGAACGATTCCAAGATACCCGCGTGATCCTAAAATTTTTTTAGTGAAATTTGAGAAGAGAAAGTGTCAAAACTCTACGTCAGGATGCCTCACCAGAGCGAGGAAGGGACTGAGGAGTAAAAAGAATCCTACTCTCCGATATATAAAATCCTAAGACTCAAAACATTTTTTTCTAGACTCAACAAAGTCAGCGATTCAATCAAGCGAGGGCTCCTAAGTCGGGATGGCTCGATACCAACTTAACGCCTCGATGCGGCTATATCTCCCACGTGTCGAAGCACGACTTAGAGGCATAACCGCATTGAAAGCAATGTCGCAAGTGAGGTAATCTTCACACAACCCATGTAATACATAAGGGAAAGAGATACATAGTTGGCTTACAATCGCCACTTCACACAATACATGAGTAAAGCATTACGTCATACATATACAATCAAGGTCCGACTACGGAACCAAAATAAAAGAAGACTACCCCAAATGCTACACAGATCCCCGATCGTCCCAACTGGGCTCCACTACTGATCAACTGAAACGAATCAACACAATGAACAAGATCTTCATCGAGCTCCTCCTTGAGCTCGGATGGCGTCCACCGCACGGTTTCATCGGCACCGCAAACTGGTTTTGAAGTATCTGTGAGTCACGGGACTCAGCAATCTCACACCATGAGATCAAGACTATTTAAGCTTATGGGTAGGAGAAGGTAGTGAGGTGGAGCTGCACAGCGACTAGCATATATGGTGGCTACATTCGCAAAAGAGAGCGAGAAGAGAAGCAAGGCACGGTCGAACAACTATGATCAAGAAGTGATCCTGAAACTACTTACGTCAAACATAACTCCAACACCGTGTTCACTTCCCGGACTCCGCGAGAAGAGACCATCACGTTATACACGCGATTTGTGTATTTTAATTAAGATCAACTTCGGGTTTTCTACAACCGACATTAACAAATTCCGTCGCCTCATAACATGAGCACGGCTTTGAAAGATAATACCCTGCAGGGTGTCCCAACTTAGCCCATTATAAGCTCTCACGGTCAACGAAGGATATTCCTTCTACCGGAAGACCCGATCGTCTCGGAATCCCGGACTACAAGACATTTCGACAGCAATAAAACAAGACCAGCAAAGCCGCCCGAATGTGCCGACAAATCCTGATAGGAGCTGCACATATCTCGGTCTCGGGGCACACCGGATGAGCAGACGTCGGGTTGGCATAGACCCTGATTGCCTGTGGGCGCGGACATCGCTTCGGTTTGGGCCAGCAATCGAAGGAGAACTGGCCGGGGTTTAAAATAAAGATGACCCTTGAGTCTGCAGAACCCAAGGGAAAAAGGCTTAGGTGGCAAATGGTAAAACCAAGGTTGGGCCTTCTTTGGAGGAGTCTTATTCAAAGCGAACTGTCAAGGGGTCCCATAAATCACCCAACCGCGTTAGGGACGCAAAATCCGGGAACATAATACCTATATGACGGAAACTAGGCGGCAAGAGTGGAACAAAACACCAGGCATAAGGCCGAGCCTTCCACCCTTTACCAAATATATAGATGCATTAATTAAATAAGATATATTGTGATATCCCAACAAGTAAACATGTTCCAACAGGAACAACATCTCCATGTTCAACAAGGAACAAACTTCATCTTCACCGCAACTAACAACGCTATAAGAGGGCTGAGCAAAGCGGTAACATAGCCAAACAACGGTTTGCTAGGAAAGGATGGTTAGAGGTTTGACATGGCAATGTAGGTGGCATGATAAGCAAGTGATAGGCATCGTAGCATAGGTATAGCAAAAGAGCGAGCATCTAGCAAGCCAAGATAGAAGTGATTTCGAGGGTATGGTCATCTTGCCTGAAATCCCGCAAGGAAGAAGAACGAGTCCATGAAGAAGACAAACGGACGTAGTCGAACGAATCCTCACAACTCCGGAACGAAACCGAAGCTAAGCGGGAAGCAAACCGGAAAGAAGCAAACCACATAGTAAACACACAATCATAAACATGGCATGATGAACAATCAAGTATGATGCATGTCCGGTTTAATGATTCATGGCATGGCAATATGCACAAACAAAACTACAAGTTAAATGGAGCTCAATATGCAACGAGTTGCATATTGACGAAACACCACATCAATTATTTAGTTTCTCTCTCGGTTATGGACCCAACAATATTAAATGTTATTAAACATGGCAAGAGGTGAAGCATAACAAAACTATACCATCTAAACAATTTAAATGGAGCCGGATATAACAAACAACAAATCCGGTAAATCCCCGTATGCATTTAGCAAATTAAAGCAAACATCAATTTTAAACATTTTAATTGTTGTTATCATGATGCGGATGACATATGGAAGTTCTAAGCAATTTTATGAAAACGTTAACATGAGCATGATACGAGGCATTTGGTCACCATGGCAGAACGAAAGGGTGCCACGGCGGCGAAACGAAAATGGTGCCACGGCAACATTTCGATTTCGATAACTCGATTGAGATGCCGGTGCAAAGGAAAGTGTGGATGTGCAGAACATGCAAAAGATGGTGGGGTGATCCCGGATACCGGGTTCCCACGAGACGATGGCATGGCAACGAGGAGGAACAAGCGAGCGACAATTTCGGACGTGGTGCAAACGGGCATCTCATACAACATATGCATTCGTCCACGGGCGGTCGTTCCGGCGGGTATACCTTTGAAGCATGCCTTTTCGGAATGGGTCAAGTTCGTCGAAGGAAGTAGTGGTACTCGCGGGTCGTAGTGGAGGTAGTCGTTCTCGCGACGGTAGTGGAAGTAGACGTTCACGGGTCGTCGTGGGAAGTAGTCGTACACGTCTCGTAGTTGTACACACTCCGTAGATGTTCGGGGTCACGTCAAGGAACTTGACGTCCACGGGGTCTTCGAGGTCGACGGTAGTGGTACACACGTCGTCGTGGAAGTAGTGGTTCACGTTTTCTTGTCGAATCAACGGCGGCGGTAGTTGTACACTTGACGGTCTTCGGCGGCGGTAGTGGTACACGTTTCGTAGAGGAAGTAGTTGTTCATGATCCGTAGATGTTCGGGGTCGTCGGTAGAGGTACTTGTCGCATCGCCGAGCGTAGTCGACCTTGGCATATCCGAAGGGGTACTTGACGAAATCCACATCGAGTGTAGTCGTGCACGTCGTAGTCGGACTTGACAAAATCACACCGCATGTAGTGATACACAGCTCGTAGACATCCGGGGTCATCGTAGAGGTACTGTCGTCCATGAAACTAGCGATGGAGCACACAAGCCCGGGTTTCGATCTTGAGAGCAGCGGCGATCGGGGAGGCGATTGCAGCAGATGGCATCGGTGAGGACTTGGGGCTCGGGTCGCTGGAAGGAGCAGCTCCGGTGCTGCGCGCCGGGACGGCAGGGGAGCGACGCCTGGGGCAGCCGGGCGGCGCGGCCCGCGGCAACGAAGCGGCTCGGTGGCGGCTGGAGGTGCGGCGGCGACGAGGAGGACGCAGCGCAGCGATGGAGGAGCAGGAGAAAGGAAGGCGTCGCGTGCAGGCGTTAGGCGGCGATGGCGAGGAGGGAAGAGGGACTTGGCGGTGGCGCGGCTTGAGAAGATCGGGCGCGGGCGCGTCGGGGTCCTGCGTCCGGCAGGGCAGGCGGTGACTTCGGCGTGGGAGCGAACGGAGGCAGGGCGACGAGCTCGATGCCAGCAAGGTCATGAGGAAGGAGAAGGACGGCTGGGACAGGCGATGGGGCCGACCGGACCTGGAGCTTGAGGCGGCGGCGCTGAGGTCCGGCCGACGCCACGAACAGCCGCGGCGGCTGCTAACGATGGGGTCGGCGAGAGGAGGGAGGAGCGATCGAGAGGAGGGAGGCGAGGGATCGGCGCTGGGCTCTCCCCGTCGATGGTGGTGTGTGGCGGCAGGGACCGAGAGGAGAGAGATGGAGAGGGTCGGGCCTAGGGTTTAGGAAGGATTTAGGTGGGCTGGCCTAGGTGGGCCTAGGGAGGCCGGCGGAGGAGCCTTGGGCCATGTGGGTGGAGCTCCGGAAAATGATGAAAGAAATTATGAGCAAGGTTGGAGACCAAGAATTGGAATAACAAAGGCATTGGGATTTATTTGCAAGTGTGTTATGATCAATTCCAAATAAATGGAATAATTTTATTATAGCTCCTTAATAATAGTAGGAGACTTTGAATATGTTTTAAAGAGAAATCACAAGTGAATTCCCTCGATTTAAATAGATCAACGATCTATGCAATTTATTTAGAGAGTTTTTTAAAACGGGTTGCATAATGACATGATGCAATGCACAAGAACCAAAGATGAATGCAAAGAACCAAACAAAACACACGATGAAACCCGGAAACCCTGGAAGGCAACTGATTCTCCGGTCTTGGGGCGTTACAGCTTGCCTCCTTTGCACCAAAGGGGAAATGAGGACACTGTGCAGGCCGACGCCCGCCTGGCGCCCGCCTGGCCTCGATCGTCATGGCTCACATCATGGGGCACCCTCGTGAGGTACCCTGCCTTGATCTCTCCGCCTCCTCGTGAGCCTGCCTGACAAGGCTGCTCCTGAGGAAGGTTCCTGTCGTCCGCCCCGCGAGGCTTGGCCCCTCGCGAGGGTCTTGAGCTTGAGCTGATGAAGCTGGGCCGCGCTGGGCCCCCACTTGAGCCATGCCGCAGGCCGCAGGCAGGCAAGTCTGGGGACCCCCATTCCCAGAACGCCAACAATAGAGTTATGGAGAATTTCGTCTAAATTTTTCAAGGAATAATCCGGAAATCATTCCTCAAGAAATTTCTATATAGTATAGGCACAATCAAGAGTAGGCAAACTAGCAATCAAATTTTTGGGCAATCCTTTTATGATAAGATTGATGGTTCTATGATTGCGAATCATGTCAAGATCCTCTTCGGGTGTGGGATGCAAGGGATCAATATGAGGTGCACAAGGGCTAGCAATGTACTTGTTCAAATGATATTCATTGAAAATCTCAAGCATTCCATTTTCCCACTCATGAAAATATTCTCCATCAAGAATAGGCACTCTATGTCTAATACTCCCTAAAGTAGACACATCCATCTTCCTTCAATGGTGATTAAACCAAGGAAATGGAGACCAAAGCTCTGATACCAATTGAAAGGATCGAGAAGAGGTGTCTAGAGGGGGGTGATTAGACACTAAGTACCCAAAGTTGCAGTTTTTAACTTCTTTAAGTTGGAGTGGAGTTTAGGCACAAGTTTAACACTCGCAATACATATCAAGCAAGCATGCAAAGAGTATATGAGCAGCGGAAAGTAAAGCATTGTAACATCCCAAATTTCCTATTTGGAATGTTTTACAATTATAGCTAAGCATCTATGCATCCTGTTTGAAGTTGAGTGCCATTTGGAGTTTCAGAAGTTTTTGAGTTTTGGAATTTGAATTTAAACTTTGGCAAGTGGGAATCATTTCAAAAACTATGCCTGATAAATACTTGAGCAAAAGTATGAGAGGAGTAAACATGACACTCCAAAAATATCAGAGGAAAACAATGCCAAAAGTTTTGAATTCAAACTTGAGTTTGTTTGAAATTTGGAAAAAAATGATTTTTATAAACTTGGATTTTGCCTGGAAAATGTTCAAATGATAGGAATATTCCCTGATCATTTTGATATATATATGTCTTATATAAATATTTATATTTCTCTCTGTTTTATTTTTCAAAAGAATTAAAAAAGGAAAACCCACGAAGCCGGCCAGCCAACCGCCCACCAACACCCAGGCGGCCCAAGAGCCAGCCCAGCCAGCGCCGCCACCCGAGCCGCCCAGCGAACCGACGCCCCCTCGCCGAATCACTCCCGCGTCGGTCGACCGACCGCCGCGCCCCCTCCTCTCACCGACAGGCGGGCCCCCACCGTCGTCAACCCCTCGCCCGCGCACCTCGCCCGCGCCGCCCCCGGATCCCGGGATCCGGATTTGATCTCCTCCCGATTCACCCCTTGCGCAACGAGTCGCCCCGCCTATAAAACCCCTCCCCGCACCCCCCCCTCGCGCCTCGCGGACCCTCTCCTCCTCCTCACGCTTTCATGGAGACCCGAGCCGCCACCGCCATTACCTCGTCGCCGTCGCCTAGCCCACCCGATCTCGCGGACTCCACCAGACGCACCCCTCACCGCCAAGATCCGCTGGAGATCCCGCCGACGCCCCGACCACCGAGACGCCCGGCCTTTTCGCCAGACGAGCCGCCACCGCCTTCGAACTCCGATGAGCCACCGGACTTCTCTCCGCCGTCCGATCTCGTTTGTGCGGCTAGGATTAGAACCCCCGAAGGGGTATCCTCTTTTAAATAAAACCGGTTTTTTACCCCAGTTCGTTCCGGTTTAGTTTAAGTTAGGGTATCCTCTTTTTTTGTTGGTTTGCAAATTTCTTATAGTTTCTGTAGAATATATATTTAGCTATGTTAAAATTATTTATAATTGCTTTATTTTAGATTTAGTCAGAATAGTAAATCTGCTATAAAATGAGTTAGGAAATTTATTTTTTAATGATTCTTTTTGTCCCAACTTTGTTTTGACATTGCCTAACCGTAGGAATTAATTTGGGCATTTTAGGACTAATAAAAAAAATTAGTTTTAATCAGAATCTGGTTATTCTTAATTAATTAACTAACTGCTGTTTTCCTATTATTTTAATTAGCAAATAAATTTATTTTTCACATGTGATTGATTATTCTAGGTTAGTTTCTGTCACTTTAGAGCATGAACTTTTATTTATAATAAATAAAACTTTTATTTTATTTTTCTTAATAGAAATTGAATTAGGCCTAATAGGAGTTTCATAATAGATTTTAAATTGATTCTTTTTGCTCCTAGTTGCTTAATGCATTCTTTTCTGTTAAGTTAACATAAACCCATGGTTAGGTTATGTTAAGAAATTTTTTATTATATAAAACTATTTTTAGTTGTTACTTGAAGTAGGAAAACTTTGAGTTGGATTTCTTCGAGTTTCCCTTTGGGTTTTGATTCGTTTGTTTTGGTGTGTTATGTTACTATGATGTTATGTTAAGTGATCATATGCTATGTGCTTATTGTGATTATTGTTTGTCATCGGTAGAATTTCCGGAGTGCGAAGCTTGCTACTACGAGTCCTTAGCTTACGAAGATCGTCAGCAAGGCAAGTCATTGATCATGTTCTTTCAATACCTATGATTTATTTGCATTAGTGTTATACCTCCCCACCATGCATGCAGTAGGTGAAATTTTGAAGTTATAATCTTGAGTAGTATCATGTGGTAGGATGAACCAATTCCCCTTGTTACCATGACCCGGGACGAAGTAGTTTACTTTTGCTATGCTCGTAGACGGGATTGGTTGAGTGAATTCATAAGCAAGATGTGAGAGTCAAGATGATGACAACCCCATGAACTTCAATGATCAAGATGGACTTCGAAATTCACTACTGGGTGGAGGACGGTTGACGGGCACCCTGGAGAACCCAGTGGTTGGCCGGGATGCATGGAGAAGTGCCATGACATCTTGCGGAAAGCTTCACCCAGCCACGAAGAGACGGATGGATGCCCCATTGACCGGAAGCTTACATGTGCAGCCGCAAGCCATTATGGGCTCTGGCTGGGTCAACCCTAGTTGTGACGCTGGCTGGACGGTACTACGAGATGTAGAAGAACGGTAGGATTGGATGGGTACCGGCGGTGGCGGAAGAACTCTTTGGAAGACCTGTTTCATTCATCCGTCTTCAAACACCATGAAGTGCGAAGACTTAAAAGGAGGGAATGATTCTTGCGGGTAAAGTGCGCAAACCTCTGCAGAGTTAAAGATCTAATCGATTAGCCGTGTCCCCGGTTACGGACAATTTGAGCCTCTGGAACTTGGAAGTATTCGAAAATCTCAACATTGTAATTAATAAATTAATTGAGGGGTTATGACTTAATAATTTGGGAATGAGATATTGGTTGGCGGAACCATCTCAATAACTACCAACAATTTGTAGTAGTTTGCAAGCAAGTCCACTGTAGTAGGGAAAAACTGGCTTTTTGCAAAATGATGAAACTTAAAGCCCCACAGCCAAAATGCATATAGTGTTAGTAATTTTATTATTGTTATTCTCTTCATGACTTGCCAGCTTATTCAAAAAGCTGACCTACACGGCTGCAACGTCTTATGTTGCAGAGGTTTATTCGATCGAGTGAGGCTACGCTCGCGCTTAGCGATTGCCCTTGAGTCGGATGGACTCGCTATTTCGCTCACGCTCGCAGCTTATTTTAGTTTATTTCTCATGAGTTGGCCTTGAGCGAATTTATTCTCTTGTAATAAAGACTCTATATGAGAATCGTGTAATAAATTCAGGTGTGATTGAACTTTGATTATTTCATCGATGTCTTGTGAGTACCAAAGATGATCTTGGGATGGTATGCATACGAGATTTGACCTATTTTGGGTCAGGTCGCTCTGAGATGGTATCGAGCACACGCCGACCGTGGGGCGTAACCCTAGGATTGGAAAGCCATAGGAAGAGACTATTTACTTTATATCCTTATCATTCCGTAATTCTCCCTGTTCAATTCTGACTCCTCTCCGATTTTCAACATTCTAGATGGCCGTCGAGTTCACCCCGCTTTGCTACGGAGTTTTGCCACCCGATGAGGCGATGCCCTTGGCGGAAGCTGGTCCAGATGGTGAAGAAGCTGAAGATTGCTCGCCTCGATCAACGGGAAGCCTACCAATGCGCTTCCGACGGATACCCGCTGAGGATCGAGGTGCACATTCCGAGGAGAACCTTCGGAGGGCATCTGAGCCTATTGACTTTGAGTTCACCGACTTCAACCGGATCCTCGGAAGGACATGGCGATTTATCGTGCACTTGGACATCTCCGAGAAGAGTACAGGGCCGAGCTCGATCCATCAGACCTCGCCATGGTTTCACGCAGAGCAAGGAATGGAGATATCATCCGTACCGTAGAGGACGACTCCATTCTCTCTTATGTCCAGGACTTGGAGTGTCTCCTCAGGAAACGGGAGATCCAGACTCGCCGTAACTCAAAGGTACACAGGAGGCTGTTGTTCCGTGAACTGGAAGTGGAGGAGAAGGCACACGCAGACTTCCTTAACCATGAGGAAGAAATCGCGGACTTCATGGAGAGAGTCGATGACCTGAAGATGAAGCTTGCCGCAATTGAGGAAAAGATGGACTTGGGAGAGGACCTTTTTCCGAGTGGAGATGATGGACCTCTCGTGAGCAATGACCAGGATTATGAAGGGAGTTCCACTGGAGAAAGCCGCAAGAGGAGGCGCCGCAACGGAGGACATCGCACCAGAGGACGCAAGGATTATTGATGAAGACATTTAGTCGACCACCATGTTATTTTACTTTTTCGTCGATCAGTTAGGCCAATATTGTCGATTAGTCGTGAGATATTTTGTAATCGAGATTGAACCATGTTTGAGTGGAATGAATAAATGATTGGTGTGTTTATGTTTGTGCATTCATATGGGTAGTGTTATTTCTCATTAGACCATTGTTCTATTCTAATTTTCTCATCCACACCAGATGCCTCCGAGACGTGACCCCGGTCTCAACTTCCCGCCGGAGCTCACCCAGCTGCTCCAGCAGCAGAATGCCATCATGCAGATGCTCATCCAGAATCAGAACAACAACAACAACCCACCGCCACCACCACCCCCTGTTGACAACCTGACTCGATTCCTGAGGCTGAATCCGCCGGTGTTCTCTAGCAGCACTGAGCCGATTGTGGCCGATGATTGGCTCCGCAAGGTCGGAAGAGAGCTAATCACTGTTGGATGCACTGATGCAGAGAAGGTGCGCTTTGCCGCACATCAACTTGATGGACCTGCAGCTTCTTGGTGGGAGAACTACACCGCCACTTATCCCATCGGCACCATCACATGGGATCAGTTCCAGCAGGCCTTCCGCACCGCTCATGTTTCAGCTGGAGCCATGAGTCTGAAGAAGCGTGAGTTCCGCAACTTACGCCAGGGAAACCGTACTGTGGCACAGTACGTGGATGAGTTCAGCAAGTTAGCCCGCTATGCCCTTGATGATGTGGCCACAGATGCCGCAAAGCAGGAGAAGTTTCTCGAGGGACTCAATGACGAGCTGGGAATGCAGCTTATGGTGGCTACTTTCGCCAACTACCAGCAGCTGGTAGACAAGGCCATCATACTTGAAGGCAAGCAGCAGAGATTGAAGCGCATAGCGGAAGTACAGCCAGGGGAAGCACAACTCAGGAGCTCAGCCGAAGCCCCGTTATGCCCCATACTCAGGAGGGCATACCCATCACAACCATGGAGGACATAACCATGGAGGCAATGGGAACAATCGCAACCAGGACAACTGGTCAGGCAATGGCAATGGCAATGGAAACGGTAATGGGAACCAGCATCGTTCTGCCCCGGCTCCGAAGGATCTGAGCCACATCACCTGCTTCAAGTGCTAGAAAACAGGCCACTATGCCACCGACTGCCCAGAGGCCAAGCAGAGGAATGGAAACGGCAATGGAAGCTCAGCAAAGAAGCCCAACCCTTTCCCTCGTGCTCAGGTGAACCACATTGGCGTGGAGGACGTCTCGATCAATCGGACAACGTGGTTGGTAAGTTTTATTGAATTCACGTTCAGTTTTGGTACTCTTTGATTACGGTGCAACGATTCATTCATATCAAGGGTAGTTGTGGAAAAGTACGGGTTGCCCACTAAAACCCTTAGAAACCCCTTGGCGTCGGTTCCGCAGGAGGAGAAATGATGGCGAGCTTAGGCTGTCATGCAACCCTCAACATCGAAATCATAAATTTCCGCAAACCTCATAGTGTTGGAAACCCGGACCTTGGATGTAATCCTAGGCATGGATTGGTTGACGGTTTGAAGGAAACATAGATCTGTGCTCAAAAGTCTATTCTGCTCACCACCCCGGAGCGTAAGAGGATCAAGTATGTATCCGGCGTAGCGGATGAAGAATCGGTGAATTCCCTCACGGGAGTTGTTCAGAGGAAGTGCCGAGAGTGCAAGATTTTCCGATGTGTTTCCTGAGGAATTACCAGAATGCCACCGGACAGGGACATTGAATTTCTGATTGAGTTATTACCGGCACAGCCCCAATATCCAAGAGACCTTATCGGATGCCACCGAATGATTTGAAAGAGATCAAGGATCAAATTAATGAGTTATTGGAGAAAGGATACATTCGGCCAAGCTCATCACCTTGGGGAGCCCCAGTTCTTTTGGTAGAGAAGAAGGATGGAACCTTGAGGATGGTTGTGGATTATCGTTCGCTAAACGAAGTGACCATCAAGAACAAGTACCCTCTGCCGATGATTAATGATCTGTTTGATCAGTTAGTTGGAGCCAAGGTATTCTCTAAGATCGATCTTGATCGGGTATCATCGATTGAAGATCCGTGAAAAGGATATACCCAAAACAGCATTCACTACCAGGTATGGTTTATATGAGTATACCGTCATGTCATTTGGATTGACTAATGCACCTGCATACTTCATGAATTTGATGAACAAGGTATTTATGGAATATCTGGACAAGTTAAATGTCGTGGTGTTCATCGATGATATACTGATTTTCTCCAAGAGCGAGGAAGAGCATAAGGAACATTTGCGTCTAGTTCGGAGAAACTTCGAGAACATCAGCTTGTATGCCAAGTTCAAGAAATGTGAATTTTGGCTGAAGGAAGTTGGATTCCTCGGACATGTTATTTCAGGAGAAGGAATAGCAGTTGACCCCGCCAAGGTTGAATCAGTCACCGATTGGCAGTCACCCACCTCAGTCAAGGAGATCCGCAGTTTTCTCGGACTCGCAGGATATTATCGGAGGTTCATTGAGAATTTCTCGAAGATTGCCAAACCCATGACTGAACTGTTGAAGAAGGAAGCCAAGTACATTTGGACCGAGGACTGTGAAGCCAGTTTTCAGGAATTGAAGAAACGTTTGGTCACAGCCCCAGTACTGATTTTGCCGGACATACACAAGGATTACCAGGTCTATTGTGACGCTTCTCGTCAGGGACTCAGAGGAGTACTCATGCAGGAAGGAAAGGTTGTAGCTTATACCACCAAACAGCTACGACCACACGAAATGAATTATGCCACACATGATTTGGAGTTAGCAGCCGTAGTGCATGCACTCAAGACCTGGAGACATTTCCTTATCGGAAACCATTGTGATGTTTACACGGATCACAAGAGCTTGAAGTATATTTTCACGCAGAAAGAGTTGAACCTCAGGCAGAGGAGATGGCTAGAGTTAATCAAGGACTATGACATGAGATTGCATTACCACCCAGGGAAAGCTAATGTTGTAGCAGATGCCTTGAGCCGTAAGAGTTATGTGAATACCCTTACAGCAGGAGGATTACCCCAGGAGTTAGTCGATGACCTCAGAGATCTCCGACTGGAGATAGTTCCAAGAGGATATGTTGCAACTCTGGAAGTTCAGTCCACTTTGGCCGAAAGGATTCGTGAAGCCCAGAAGTCGGACAAGGAAATTGATGAGATAAAGCAAAAGATGAATGAAGGAAAAGCCAAAGGATTTTGTAAGGATGAATACGGAGCTATATGGTTCGAGGATCGTATTTATGTACCCAATGATCCCGAACTCAGGAAGCTAATTCTTCAGGAGGCTCATGATTCACCGTACTCGATTCACCCCGGTAACACCAAGATGTACCTGGATTTGAAGGAAAGTTTCTGGTGGACAGGTATGAAGAAGGATATTGCCGAGTACGTAGCAGTATGCGATGTTTGTCAACGAGTAAAGACAGAACATCAGAAGCCAGCAGGGTTACTTCAACCTTTGCTGATTCCCGATTGGAAATGGGAAAAACTTGGAATGGATTTTATCACAGGATTACCCAAGACCCGTTTAGGTTATGATTCTATCTGGGTAGTGCTTGATCGTTTGACCAAGGTAGCTCATTTCATTCCCGTGAAGACTACCTATACCAGTGCTAAGTTGGCCAAGATATACATGACCAGGATCGTATGTCTGCATGGAGTTCCGAGGAGTATCGTGTCAGATAGAGGAACGCAGTTTACCTCAAAGTTTTGGAATCAGTTGCATGAAACTTTGGGTACAAGGCTGGAGTTCAGTACAGCTTTTCATCCGCAGACAGATGGACAGACCGAGAGAGTCAACCAGATTCTGGAGGACATGTTGAGAGCTTGTGCGCTAGACTATGGGTCTAGCTGGGATGATAATTTGCCATACGCAGAGTTCTCATACAACAACAGTTATCAATCCAGTCTGAAGATGGCCCCTTTCGAAGCCCTATACGGAAGGAGGTGCAGAACACCATTGCTGTGGGATGGTGTTGGAGATCGATCACTTTTCGGTTCCGATCTTATCAGCGATTCCGAAGAGAAACTCAAGCTGATTCGGGATAGACTCAAGATAGCACAGTCGAGACAGAAGAGTTATGCCGACAGTAAACGCAAGGAAGTAACTTACGAAGCGGGAGACCGAGCATATTTTCGTGTGTCTCCACTTCGTGGAATCAAGAGGTTTGGTGTAAAAGGAAAGTTAGCACCCCGATTCATTGGCCCGTACAAAATCCTCGAACGTCGTGGAGAAGTTGCTTACAAGTTGGAATTGCCGGAAGGATTATCCGGAGTTCATGACGTCTTCCATGTTTCTCAGCTGAAGAAGTGTCATGCCGACATGGCCGATATTCCGTTGAGAGACACAAGGCCCTAGAGGCCATACAGCTCGACGGTGATCTGACTTATAAGGAGAAACCGTCCGAATTCTCGAGACTGCGACCAGTCACCCGCAGCAAGGTCATCAAGTTTTGTAAGGTCTTGTGGAGTCATCACTCCGAGGAAGAAGCTACAGGGAGCGAGAAGAAGACCTTCTTGAGACCATCCGCACCTATTTGCTAGCCAACCCGAATCTCGAGGGCTAGATTCATCTTAAGGTGGTAGGTTTGTAACATCCCAAATTTCCTATTTGGAATGTTTTACAATTATAGCTAAGCATCTATGCATCCTGTTTGAAGTTGAGTGCCATTTGGAGTTTCAGAAGTTTTTGAGTTGTGGAATTTGAATTCAAACTTTGGCAAGTGGGAATCATTTCAAAAACTATGCCTGATAAATACTTGGGCAAAAGTATGAGAGGAGTAAACATGACACTCCAAAAATATCAGAGGAAAACAATGCCAAAAGTTTTGAATTCAAACTTGAGTTTGTTTGAAATTTGGAAAAAAAATGATTTTTTATAAACTTTGGATTTTGCCCCTGGAAAAATGTTCAAATGATAGGGAATATTCCCCTGATCATTTTGATATATATATGTCTTATATAAATATTTATATTTCTCTCTGTTTTTATTTTTTCAAAAAGAATTAAAAAAAAAGGGAAAACCCCTTGGCGCCGCCAGCCAACTGCCCAGCCAACACCCAGCGACCCACCGAGCCAGGCCCAGCCAAAGCCAGCCGGCCCAGCCGAATCGACGCGCCCCTCGCCGAATCGCTCCCGTCGGTCGACCGACCGCCGCGCGCCTCCTCTCACCGACAGGCGGGCCCCCACCCGTCGTCAACCCCTCGCCCACGCCACCTCGCCGCGCCGCCGCTCGCCGGATCCCGAAGGATCCGGGATTTGATCTCCCTCCCGATTCACCCCTTGCGCAACGAGTCGCCCCGCCTATAAAACCCCCTCCCCGCACCCCATTCCCCCCCTCGCCCCCTCGCCGGACCCTCTCCTCCCTCCTCACGCGCTCGCCGGAGACCCGAGCCGCCACCGCCGCCATTTACCTCGTCGCCGTCGCCCTAGCCCACCCCGATCTCGCCGGACTCCACCAGACGCACCCCCTCGCCGCGCCGCACCCGCCGGAGCATCCCGCCGACGCCCCCGACCACCGGAGACGCTGACGCACTCGCCGCCCGAGCCGCCGCCGCCGTCGAACTCCGGTGAGCCACCGGACTTCTCTCCGCCGTCCGATCTCGTTTGTGCGGCTAGGATTAGAACCCCCGAAGGGGTATCCTCTTTTAAATAAAACCGGTTTTTTACCCCGGTTCGTTCCGGTTTAGTTTAAGTTAGGGTTTTTTTTTTATTTAGATCGGTCCGATTCGTTTAACCCTAGGGCCCGTTTAGCTATATTACGCTCAGGGCGTTAGTTAGGCCCATTTAGCCCGTTTTTCTTTTATTTTCGTTTTCTGTTTTAACAGAATAGTTTCAGAATTGAAAAATTCATATCTTTTATTATACTTAATATTTTTAGGTGATTCTTTTTTTGTTGGTTTTCAAATTTCTTATAGTTTCTGTAGAATATATATTTAGCTATGTTAAAATTATTTATAATTGCTTTATTTTAGATTTAGTCAGAATAGTAAATCTGCTATAAAGTGAGTTAGGAAATTTATTTTTAATGATTCTTTTGTCCCAACTTTGTTTTGACATTGCCTAACCGTAGGAATTAATTTGGGCATTTTAGGACTAATAAAAATTAGTTTTAATCAGAATCTAGTTATTCTTAATTAATTAACTAACTGCTGTTTTCCTATTATTTTAATTAGCAAATAAATTTATTTTTCACATGTGATTGATTATTCTAGGTTAGTTTATGTCACTTTAGAGCATGAACTTTTATTTATAATAAATAAAACTTTTATTTTATTTTTCTTAATAGAAATTGAATTAGGCCTAATAGGAGTTTCATAATAGACTTTAAATTGATTCTTTTTGCTCCTAGTTGCTTAATGCATTCTTTTCTGTTAAGTTAACATAAACCCATGGTTAGGTTATGTTAAGAAAATTTTTATTATATAAAACTATTTTTAGTTGTTGCTTGAAGTAGGAAAACTTTGAGTTGGATTTCTTCGAGTTTTCCTTTGGGTTTTGATTCGTTTGTTTTGGTGTGTTATGTTACTATGATGTTATGTTAAGTGATCATATGCTATGTGCTTATTGTGATTATTGTTTGTCATCGGTAGAATTTCCGAAGTGCGAAGCTTGCTACTACGAGTCCCTAGCTTACGAAGATCGTCAGCAAGGCAAGTCATTGATCATGTTCTTTCAATACCTATGATTTATTTGCATTAGTGTTATACCTCCCCACCATGCATGCAGTAGGTGAAATTTTGAAGTTATAATCTTGAGTAGTATCATGTGGTAGGATGAACCAATTCCCCTTGTTACCATGACCCGGGACGAAGTAGTTTACTTTTGCTATGCTCGTAGACGAGATTGGTTGAGTGAATTCATAAGCAAGATGTGAGAGTCAAGATGATGACAACCCCATGAACTTCAATGATCAAGATGGACTTCAAATTCACTCTTGGGTGGAGGACGGTTGACGGGCACCTGGAGAACCAGTGGTTGGCGGGATGCATGGAGAAGTGCCATGACATCTTGCGGAAAGCTTCACCCAGCCACGAAGAGACTGATGGATGCTCCATTGACCGGAAGCTTACCTGTGTAGCCGCAAGCCATTATGGGCTCTGGCTGGGTCAACCCTAGTTGTGACGCTGGCTGGACGGTACTACGAGATGTAGAAGAATGGTAGGATTGGATGGGTACCGGCAGTGGCGGAAGAACTCTTTGGAAGACCTGTTTCATTCATCCCGTCTTCAAACACCATGAAGTGCGAAGACTTAAAAGGAGGAATGATTCTTGCGGGTAAAGTGCGCAAACCTCTGCAGAGTTAAAGATCTAATCGATTAGCCGTGTCCCCGGTTACGGACAATTTGAGCCTCTGGAACTTGGAAGTATTCGAAAATCTCAACATTGTAATTAACAAATTAATTGAGGGGTTATGACTTAATAATTTGGGAATGAGATATTGGTTGGCGGAACCATCTCAATAACTACCAACAATTTGTAGTAGTTTGCAAGCAAGTCCACTGTAGTAGGGAAAAACTGGCTTTTTGCAAAATGATGAAACTTAAAGCCCCACATCCAAAATGCATATAGTGTTAGTAATTTTATTATTGTTATTCTCTTCATGACTTGCCAGCTTATTCAAAAAGCTAACCTACACGGCTGCAACGTCTTATGTTGCAGAGGTTTATTCCGATCAGGAGTGAGGCTACGCTCCGCGCTTGGCGATTGCCCTTGGAGTCAGATGGACTCGCTATTTCGTCTACGCTTCCGCAGCTTATTTTAGTTTATTTCTCATGAGTTGGCCTTGAGCCGAATTTATTCTCTTGTAATAAAGACTCTATATGAGAACCGTGTAATAAATTCAGGTGTGATTGAACTTTGATTATTTCATCGATGTACTGTGAGTACCAGCATGATCTTGGGATGGTACAGACACAGAGATTTGACCTATTTTGGGTCAGGTCGCTACAAGCATGCAACTTGCAAGAATGTAAAGGGAAGAGTTTGGAGGATTCAAACGCAATTGGAGACACGGATGTTTTTGTCGTGGTTCCGATAGGTGGTGCTATCGTACATCCACGTTGATGGAGACTTCAACCCACGAAGGGTAATGATTGCGCGAGTCCACAGAGGGCTCCACCCACGAAGGGTCCATGAAGAAGCAACCTTGTCTATCCCACCATGGCCGTCGCCCACGAAGGACTTGCCTCACTAGCGGTAGATCTTCACGAAGTAGGCGATCTCCTTGCCCTTACAAACTCATTGGTTCAAATCCACAATCTTGTCGGAGGCTCCCAAGTGACACCTAGCCAATTTAGGAGACACCACTCTCCAGGAAGTAACAAATGGTGTGTTGATGATGAACTCCTTGCTCTTGTGCTTCAAATGATAGTCTCCCCAACACACAACTCTCTCTCACAGGATTTGGATTTGGTGGAAAGAAGAGTTGAGTGGAAAGCAACTTGGGCAAGGCTAGAGATCAAGATTCATATGGTAGGAATGGAATATCTTGGTCAAAACACAAGTGTAGGTGGTTCTCTCTCAGAAAATGTAGGTTGGAAGTGTAGGTTCGTTCTGATGGCTCTCTCCATGAATGAAGAGGATGTGGAGGGGTATATATAGCCTCCACACAAAATCTAACCGTTACACACAACTTGCCAAACTCGGTGGGACCGAATTGTTAAACTCGGTCGGACCGATTCAGCAAATCTAGTGACCGTTAGGATTTTCGATGGGACCGACATGCAACTCGGTAGGACCGATATGGTTAGGGTTAGGGCATAACGTAATCTCGGTGAGACCGATTACACAAACTCGGTGAGACCAATTTTGGTAATAAGCTAACCAGAGAGTTGGTCAGGTAAACTCGGTGGGACCGATTCGCTCATTTCGGTGAGACCAAAATGTTACAAAAGGGAACCTGAGAGTTTACATTGCAATCTCGGTGGGACCGATCGCTCATCTCGGTAGGACCGCAACGTTACGAAGGGAAACAGAGAGATTACAACCCCATGTTGGTGAGACCGATTTGCCTAGGGTTTGTGGCAGTGGCTATGACATCTGAACTCCGTGGCGCCGGATGGAAATAATCGGTGGGGCCGAGTTTGACTTTTGGCTTGAGTCATATGTCGATGTGAGAAAGTAGTTGAGGGCTTTGGAGCATATCACTAAGCACTTGAGAAACAGCCTCATTAAGCAACACCTCATCCCTCCTTGATAGCATTGGCTTTTCCTATAGATTCAATGTGATCCTTGATCACTAAAATAGAAAATGTAGAGTCTTGAACTTTGAGCTTGAGCCAATCCTTTGTCCTTAGCATCTTGAAGGGTTTCCACATCCTCTAGTCCATGCCACTTCATTGTTGAACTTATCTCAAACATACTAGGTAAAGGTGTTAGTCCAACAAGAGATATGTTGACATTAATTACCAAAACCACCTAGGGAGCACTTGTGCTTTCAATGATGATTGTTTAGAAGCCTTTGAAACACTCAAGAAAGCCTTAATTATTGCACCTATAGTTCAACCACCTGACTACAACTTGCCTTTTGAAATTATTTGTGATGCTAGTGATTATGCTGTTGGTGATGTTCTAGGACAAAGAGTTGATAAGAAACTAAATGTTATTCATTATGCTAGTAAAACTCGCTCAATGAAATTGTGCTACTACTAAAAAAGAATTCCTTGCAGTGGTGTTCGCTTATGATAAATTTAGATCTTACATTGTTGATTCAAAAGTAATTGTTCACACCGATCATGCTGCTATAAAATACCTTATGGAAAAGAAAGATGCTAAACCTAGACTTATTCGATGGGTTCTCCTATTACAAGAATTTTATTTACATATCACTGATAGAAAATGAGTTGAGAACACCGTAGCTGATAACTTGTCTAGTCTTGAAAATGTGCTTGATGACCCACTACCTATTGATGATAGTTTTCTTAATGAGTAGTTGGCTGCAATAAATGTTTCTCATAACACTCCTTGGTATGCTGACTATGCTAATTACATTGTTGCTAAATATTTACCACCTAGCTTTACATACCAACAAAAGAAAAAAAAATTCATTTATGATTTAAGACACTACTTTTGGGATGACCCACATCTTTATAAAGGAGTAGATGGTATTATTAGACGTTCTGTACCTGAGCATGAACAGGGACAAATCTTACGGAAATGTCACTCCGAAGCCTATGGAGGGCATCATGCTCGAGACAGATTGCTCACAAGGTATTGCAATCTGGATTTTATTGGCCTACTCTCTTCAAGGATACCCGTAAGTTCGTCTTATCTTGTGATGAATGTCAAAGAATAGGTAATATTGGTAAGCATCAAGAATTTCCTAAGAATTATTCACTTGTTGTTGAACCATTTGATGTTTGGGGATTTGATTACATGGGACATTTTCCTTCCTCTAATGGGTATACCCATATTTTGGTTGTTGTTGATTATGTTACTAAATGGGTAGAAGCTATTCCAACCAGTAGTGCTGAGCACAAAACCTCTATTAAAATGCTTAAGGAAGTTATTTTCCAAAGGTTTGGAGTTCCTAGATATTTAATGACTGATGGTGGTTCTCACTTTATTCATAGTGCTTTCCGTAAAATGCTTGCCAAGCATGATGTTAACCATAGAATTGCATCCCTGTATCATCCTCGGTCTAGTGGTTTCAAGTTGAACTTAGCAATAGAGAAATAAAATTAATTTTCCAAAATACTGTCAATAGGTCCCGGAAGAATTGGTCTAAGAAATTAGATGATGCACTTTGGGCTTATAGAACAGCATATAAAAATCTGATGGGTATGTCCCCCTATAAAATGGTTTATGGAAAGGATTGCCATTTACCTCTTGAGTTAGAACATAAAGCATATTGGGCAATCAAAGAACTCAACTATGATTTCGAACTTGCCAGTGAAAAGAGGTTATTTGATATTAGCTCACTAGATGAATGGAGAACCCAAGCTTATGAAAATGCCAAGTTATTTAAAGAAAAAGTTAAAATATGGCATGATAAAAGAATCCAAAAGCGTGAGTTTAAAGTTGGAGAATATGTTCTTTTGTACAACTCTCATTTTAGATTCTTTACAGGAAAACCCCTCTCCAAATGGGAAGGACCCTATGTTATCGAGGAGGTTTATCGGTCTGGAGCTATCAAAATAAATAATGCCGAAGGTACTAACCCGAAGGTTGTTAATGGGCAACGAATAAAAAATTATATCTCTGGTATGCCCATTAATGTTGAATGTAATATTATCCAAACTATGACACCGGAAGAACACATAAAAGAGTCCTTCCGAAGCACTCCAAAATCGTGAAAAAGATGAGGTATGTGATAGGGTAAGTAAACGGATTCCAAAAAATCCGCAAAAATATTTTTTGTCGGTTTTGGAATAAAAAGAAAGGATATAAATAAAAAGAAAGGAAATAAAAGAAAAAGATCATATGCTAATCTTATGGTAGGTGTTGGCAGCAAATAAGGAAAAGTATAAGTAGAAAAGTTTATTATAAATTGACAAACATAGCATTGGTCAATGATGCAACTCATGAAAGAATTAATAAGGGAAGAGAAGATTCACATATAAATACACTATCATGGAAATCTTTTGTGATTGTGAGCCCCCATCAAAATATTATATGCCAAAAATTTTGACGTTGGAAAAGGAAGCCAACATAATGATTTATGTTTGTTCATATTCACATAGAAGTTATATTGTCATAGATCATTCAACATGTGGTGCTTGCCCCCTATCTTTGCTAGCCAAAAATTCCGCACTAAGTAGAGATACTACTTGTGCATCCAAAAACCCTTTAACCCGAATCTTATTTTCAAGAGTCCACCATACATACTTAGGGATTGAGCAAGATCCCTCAAGTAAGTTGTCATCTGTGCAATAAGGCAATAAAAATTGCTTCTAAAAGTGTGAGATCATTTAGTGTAAGAGAAAATTGAGCGTTGTACGAATTTGTGATGGTGAAGATTAAAAGGAATAGACTGCATAATAAAGGTCACCATCACAAGGGGCAACACAACGTGACGTTATTTTGCACTAAGGGGTTGAGCATACAAACAAATAAGCACATGGAAACCTCTGCTTCCCTCTGTGAAGGCTCTATCTTTTACTTTTATGTATTTACTTTTACGCAAGTGTCAAAGTTTCTTCTATCTATTCCTTTTTACTTTTCTCCTTTGGCAAGCATCATGTGGTGAGGAAAGATCTAGGCACATATGTCCAGTTGAATATGGGTAGCATGAGTTATTATTGTTGACATCACCCTTGAGGTGAATACGTTGGGAGGCGAAACTATAAGCCCCTATCTTTCTATGTGTCCGGTTGAAACGTTTTGCTCATGTGTATGCGGTGAGTGTTAGCAATCATAGAAGACTATATGATGGTTGATTATGTGGACTTGCCTAAAGGCTCCGATACGTGACCCTTCCTGAAAAGTTGATGAATTGTAGTTGCAAAGTTGACTGAGAACATATTTTGTTAGTTTCTAATAGAGTTTATGCTTTATACTTCAATAGTGTGATGACCTGTTACTTATTCATGAGAAGTCTATGATAAAAGTTTTATGTTAAAGTTTGTTGCTGTTATAATAATCTACATGATGCTTCTATGTATGTATTTTGTTTCTATCGACGCCTCTCTCTCTAAGCATGTGGACATGTTTCCGATTTCGGTTTTTGCTTGAGGACAAGTGAGGTCTAAGCTTGGGGAGTTGATACGTCCATTTTGCATCATGTTTTCCTACTGTTACTAATGATGTTTTTATGCATAATAATGCTTTTTGGAGTAATTCCAATGCCTTTTCTCTCGTAATTTGCAAGGTACACACAAAGAGGGAGAATTCCGGCAGCTGAAAATCTGGACCTGGAAAAGCTACGTCTGGCTACCTATTCTGCACAACTCCAAACAAGCTGAAACTTTATGGAGAATTTTTATGGAATATATGAGGAGTATTGGAGCCAATAAGTACCAGAGGGGACCCACCAGGTGGGCACAACCCACCTGGGCGCACCAAGGAGCCCAGGCGCGCCCTGGTGGGTTGTGCTCTCCTCGGCCCACCTCTGGTGCTCTTCTTCTGGTATATAAGTCATTTTGACCTAGAAAAATAGAGGGAGGACTTTCAGGACGGAGCGCCTCCGTCTCGAGGCGGGACTTGGGCAGGAGCATTTTTGCCCTCCGGCGGAGTGATTCCGCCGGGGGAACTTCCCTCCCGGAGGGGAAAATCATCGTCATCATCATCACCAACAACTCTCCCATCTGGGGAGGGAAATCTCCATCAACATCTTCAACAACACCATCTCCTCTCAAACCCTAGTTCATCTCTTGTGTTCAAACTTTGTATCGGAACTATAGATTGGTGCTAGTGGGTGACTAGTAGTGTTGATTACATCTTGCAGTTGATTACTATATGGTTTAGTTCGTGGAAGATTATATGTTCAGATCCATTATGCTATATAATACCCCTATGATCTTGAGCATGATTATCATTTGTGAGTAGTTACTTTTGTTCTTGAGGTCACGGGAGAAATCATGTTTCAAGTAATCATGTGAACTTGATATGTGTTCGATATTTTGATAGTATGTATGTTGTGATTCCCTTAGTGGTGTCATGTGAACGTCGACTACATGACACTTCACCATAATTGGGCCTAAGGGAATGCATTGTGGATTATTTATTAGAGTTGCGAGAGTGACAGAAGCTTAAACCCTAGTTTATGCGCTATTCCATAAGGGACCGATTGGATCCAAAAGTTTAATGCTATTGTTAGAATTTATTCTTAATACTTTTCTCGTAGTTGCAGATGTTTGCGAGGGGGTTAATCATAAGTAGGAGGTTTGTTCAAGTAAGAACATCACCTAAGCACCGGTCCACCCACATATCAAATTATCAAAGTAGTGAACACGAATCGAATAAACATGATGAAACAGATTAGATGAATTCCCGTGTACCCTCAAGAACGATTTGCTTACTACTCCCTCCGTCCCAAAATTCTTGTCTTAGATTTGTCTAAATACGGATGTAACAGGTTATGTTTTAGTATTAGATTCATCCGTATCTAGACAAATCTAAGACAAGAATTTTAGGACGGAGGGAGTATAAGAGACCGTTTTGGCATGTCCTTTGCCTCAAAAGGATTGGCTACCTTGCTGCACAAGAATCTAAGACAAGAATTTTAGGACGGTGGAATGCAACCTAACATAATTTTCAATGTAATTTTCTTTATTGTGGCATGAATGTTCAGATCCGAAAGATTCAAGACAAAAGTTTAGTATTGACATAAAAATAATAATACTTCAGGCATACTAACTAAGCAATTATGTCTTCTCAAAATAACATAGCCAAAGAAAGCTCATCCCTACAAAATCATATAGTTTGGCCATGCTCCCTCTTCATCACACAAAATGCTCTCATCATGCACAACCCCAATTGTCGTGGTTTTGTCACGGTAGATGTCCTCGTGAAAGGACTTAGTCGTGGAGCCATCGCTACGGGTTAGCTTAAAGGGGTTAAACCGGACAAGGGACACGAGAGTTTTATACTAGTTTGGCCTCTTACGATGAAGGTAAAAGCCTACGTCTAGTTGTGATGGAATTGCTGGGGTTTCGATGACCAGGGAGCGAATACGCTTTGCCGGAGTCTCGAGTTGTTGTCTGTTGTCCTTGAACTACCGCTGGGTCGTCCCCTTATATATATGGGTTGACGCCCGTCGGTTTACAGAATCCCGAGGCCAGCTCATAAACGTGTCCGGCTCGGCCTCTGCTCTTTCTATCTTACAACACAAGTTTACATATTAATACCGGTTTATGTCTACAGGCCTTAAACCGGCTTTGGGACCTGGGCCTTCATCAAGCGTCACCGTCTGTCTTCATGGGCTTCGGATATAATGAACTACTTATGGGGTTAACCCAGCCTATATTGGCCGGTTTATGCCCAGTGGTAATATCCCCAACATTAGGCTCCAGATTGATTTGAACTGGTTCATGTCAATCCTCAATACTTAAGAAAATTTCTTCTTCAACATCTTCCCATAATCTTGTAAACCGCCGTGACGTCACCTTCCAGGACCATGGTAAACCGCCATGACATCATATGTTATTTAAAACTGTAGATAACTGATCCTCATTAATGAGCCTCCAACAATCGAGGCGACAAGTCCGCCTCATATCCAAGTTTTGAGCTCCTCGATTTTCGCGCCTAACACTTATCTTTTTGCCTTTATAAATAGGGCCAGGGGTCTTTCCATCCCCCCCCCCCTCGTATCTCTTCACCTCATCTTCTTACTTGCACAGCCCGACCTTTGGAGCTCTGCCACCACCGTCGACCTTCGTTTCTGCCTCCGCGACGGCCGCTGCATCAACATGTCTTGACCAGAAAAGTGCGGCGCTCCTCCGCTGTTCCCTCATCATCAGTGAGTTCTTGTTTCCTTTGCTCAGGATCCATCATTAGGGTTTCAATGTTCATCGGAGTCTATCCAATGCCCGCCATTGTTCTTCCCTGTTCTTTTTATTAGCATAAACAGCTAGTTGGATCCGATATTTCTTACACGGCCATAGCCATAATCCCCTTTTCGTTAGATCTGTTCCTTTACACAAAACTCATCTGAACCTTGCTGAACTGTTCAAACTCTTGAAATTAGGTCTGAATTTATTTTCATTTTCCAACGCATGGTAGATCTGAAATTACCATGCCAAGTTGTGAAACTTGTTTTTCCTTCATTTATACATCTTTAGACTTATACCAGATTAGGCGGTTTAACTTCATAGAAAAAATGATGACCCAGTAGATACCATTAGTCCCATGTTGAACCACCAATGCACTTATCATTGTACTGTCTCCATCTTCAGACTCTGGTTCACAAATAACCAACTCTGGTTTAACAATATGCTTACATCCTTATACCGCTTTATAATTGTCCACTGTAAATCTTAAACCGGCAATAATCATGTTTCAGATCTTTCATTGCAATGGCCAAGCAAGTATATGAATGCAATTGGGCTCCTTCTCGAGTAACCAAAGAACAGTTAAACAATCTTGTTAAACCGGGCGCTTTAGCCAAGAAAGATGTCATCCACTGGAGGGTCCCTGGCCCGGAAGATCCTCCTATACCCAAGGATGGGGAGGTAGTTGTGTTTACTGATCACTTGAGTCGAGGTTTTAGCCCTCTCGGTTCAAAAAATTTCCGGGATGTACTGGCCAATTTTCAACTGCGCCCTCAAGAGATCGGTCCCAATTATGTGACCAACATCTGCCACTTCCAAGTCTTCTGTGAGGCCTATTTATAGGAGGAACCTACAGTCGAATTGTTTAGGGACTTCTTTCACTTAAACTGTTGCACAGAATTCACAGATGGACCCAATACGGAATTGGGTGGAATGGCGGTTCAGAAAAGGAAGGAAGTCACTTTTCCTCATCCCAAGCTCCAAAGTAACCCCAAAGAGTGGAACCAGACCTGGTTTTATTGCAAGGATACATCTCCAGCTGATGAAAACCCCCTGCCGGGTTACCGCCCTGAACGACTTAGCAACACACATCCTTTTCCTCAGAGGCTGACTGTAAAAGAGAGCGCCAACTATGCTCCTCATCTATCAAAGCTTAGAGCCTTCATGGTGAACGGTTTGACAAGAGTTGATCTTGCTCGTTGCTGGATAAGCTGGAGTATTCTACCCTTAAGCCGGCGCTCCGGTTTGATGTGTGAGTACACGGGGAGTTTGAAGGATGCTCAACGACACATTGACATTCAGCTTACAGATGCGGAAGTTACTGAGGCTGTAAAGAAGATGTTGAATGAACCGGAGGCTGTCTGTGCCCAAACCGGACTACTCCCTTTCCGCACCTTCCACAAACCGCCAGCTGTAAGAATCATATAATATTTTTATCTGAAGTTTCTTTTGTCCAAATATTTTCTAAAATTGTGATTATCTTCTGACAGGGTAATGATCCGTTCTGGAACAAGAAACCACAAGAAAAACTGGCAAAGCCGCAAGACAAACCGGCCAAGCCACTTCGCCCAAAGACCAAGGTTGTTAAGAAACCTGGCAAGAAAATGACCACTGCATCCTCCGAGCAACCAGTTGATGACGATGTGGGTAACCCGGAATCAGAGGTAGAACTTGACTCTCTTGGTTCATTTTTCGTACACCTCATTGACAATGATTATTATTAGGACGACGCTGAAGGCAGTCACGCTGATGATGTAGAGGTAATCATTCTTTCCTCCGATTCAGATCCTCTGCCAACATAAAAAATCCATCGAGCAAACCGGAAAGTAAAATTTTCTCACCCCCTTGCTTACTTGGACCCAAACTTTCTTTTGAAGACACAGCAGCACGAGGCTCGCCGCACAACCCGGCACAGCGGCCAGGTAGTTACCTCCGCCGGTTTACCGAACAGCCCGGTTCGGAAACGCCGATCAGAGGTCTCTTATCCCCTTGACACTTCATGCCCCAAAGCAGGTTGTTTCCGCCAGCCTCTTAACCCGTCTGATTCAAATTATCAGGGTACTTCTCACTCATCTTCTGGCGAGTCATCGGCCACAAAACTTCCACCCCTCAAAACAGTTCTTGGGTGAGCTATATACTTGTATTTATCCTTGATCTGTTATTTTTATATACTGTTCTGATCCTCATGTTTATTTTCCTTAGTGCCAAGCCCAGACCCAGCAAGAAAGCTCAGTTGAATAAACCGACTGATGATAACGCAGACGTTGAACCGGAGAAGACTCTAGATCCTGAAGCGATCGATGTTGACGCCATACTTAATGACCCACCGCCTCAAGACCATGACTTCTTTCCTGAGCAGGTAGAAGTTGATACCACAAGCCATGCTGACCAGCCAACCAGCCCTGTCCGAACTTACGAGAAACTGGCAAGTCTGGTTAAAAATACTGACAAACCGCCAACCCCAATAACGGCTGCTGATGACAAAGATGATGACATTATGATTACTGGCACTGGCCATACTGCTCCACAGCAATCCACATAAACTTTGTCAAAGCATACTGCCAAAGACGAGCTCTCTGCAATTGGCAAAGGCAAATGGAATGCTGATTTGTCAAATTATGCCCACCTGAATGCTCAAGACCTTCACTCCGGCTTCTTGAACCGTCTGTACACCAGCCGTGACTATGAAGCCGGTTTGGTAAATTTGATGAAGGAGCGATATGAGGTAACTCCGTAATTGTTCCTCTCTTATATTCAATTGCAGCTTATCAACTTCCAGTAGCCCCCAAGTGACGGTTTAGGATACCAATCTAAACCGGGACTTTAGTAACAGTTTCATGTTCGCAACAATGCTTCTTTACTTCACTAATGTAGCCCCCGAGGGCCGGTTTAACTTTATAAAGATGAACCGGGACTTTGTAGAAAATTTCCCATATCAGCAATTATGAGCAAACACACATTAGCCCCCAAGTGCCAAGTTTAATACTTGTATTGTGCTTGGGACTTGTAGAAATTTATGATAAAGAGCAAATATGCATTAGCCCCCAAGTACCAAGGGCATAACTTGTTATGTGCTTGGTACTTCAATTATGTACTGTCAAGTCATTATATATCTGTCTCTTTATAGGCTGAACTGAGCAAGAAAGAAAGCCAAACCGCTGATCTGCAGGAGAACCTGAAATCCCAGCAAGCCGAAACCTCCAAAGCCAAGGAAGAGTTAACCAGCGCTCTAGGCGCTATGGAGAAACTTAAAGAGGGCTTCAACAAGGAGCGGGCAGACTAGGAGATTGAAAAATCCGCTTTGATAAAAAGGGCTGAGAACGCAGAAGCAGCTCTTAAACCGGTGGTTGACGAACTGACCGGTGTAAAGCGGTAGATTCATGCCATTACTGCTGCTGTGTTCGGTAAACATTTTTTCCTTAATACTTTCAACATATATTCCCATGTGTTGTCGGTTTACTGATGTGTACAATGGCGCAGGAACTCGTATTAGCCATCTGGGCTCTGACGTACAGAAGAAATTGAAAGCGGCCTATACTCTGATAGAGCAGCTGTATACCGGTGCGCAGCGGATCATCTATACTGCTTCACACAATAATCCTCCTCCCACTTTGATCAAGGATACCTTAGAAAGGTTATCTATGCTTCCTGCCCGTGTAGACGAGCTAAAAAAGTCTGTCGCTAGAACAGGCGCTTTGGCCGCACTAACCCGGGCAAAAGCGTGGGTACCTGACTTTGATCCAGTGGAAGCGGCCCAAGGCTATCCTAGTTTGAAGGAAGATGGAACAGAATTTGGCAATGATGATCTCCGAATCATAAACCGAGAAGTACGCCCATTGGCTTGTCAACTGGTTGAAGAAGCGGATCTCTCGTACTATCAGGCGAGTTATGATGATAAGAATAGACGGGTTGCTGCACCAATTCTAGAAGCGCAAAATCTTATTCCACCAATCCGTAAGCACACTTATGCCCCTGACATTGAACCGTCCACGCTTATAAGCGAAGAAGCTGTATTCCAGGCCCTAACTGGGATCGACTGGGCAACTGTTGACTTCCAGCCACTTGGTAGAGAGGAGGGAGTTGAACGGGCGCATGATGATCCGCAGCCGTCAGGCCAAGCTGGTGACCAATCATGAACCAAAGGCCGGTTTAGTCTTCTACATGTTGCAACATGTATTTGAGAAAACAATTATCCTTTTGGGCGCGGAAACGCCTTGTAATAGGCTAGTAAAAATACTTGGTCTGGTATGTCGTCGTGCATTTTTATCTGCGACTGATGCTTGCTTAATCCGACATGCTTAAGATATGATAGTCATAAGCCATAGCCATTTATTCAAGCTGTTCCTGCGGATAAGAAGCTTAAAGCACCCTGGCGGTTTACCCCCGGGCGGGTCATGATACCCAAATATATAGATATGACCAAGGTTTATAACCAAGGTTGTAAAACATAACCAAATATGGAAATATATAATACCTGTGACCTTTAGGCATAATGTTGGCTGACCAACGTTGTAGTGAGGGTCATAACCCTACTCTAGAGGATAAGTAACTCCTGTTATATGATGCCGGTTTACAATAAAACAGTTCCGGGTTGTGATAAACACCGGTTTATTCCATACTTGTGACTTTGAGTCAAAACCAGACCGGGCTGATAATCTCCGGATTATAATTTGATCGTGTGCTGACAACTTGTAGTTGACAGCCTAACCGGGTTGATAAACACCGGTTTAAAACCATCACAAATCTTATGAAAACAAAGAAAACTTAGCAAAAGGCAAATAAAAACCATTGTAGTCGAGGCTTTTCACGGGCTGCCAGGCCCCAAATTCGAGGCTTTTCATGGGCTGCCAGGCCACTGAGTTAAACCATTTTTGCAAAGCCTTTTAAGATGGTCCTCAATCCTTAACCAATCATCATTTTAACTTGACAAGTTCAGGGTCTTCATTTTAGAGTAACTTGTCAAAGTTCGAAGGGTCATACCAGGTTTACCTGGGCGGAGTGACTTACTTAAATAGGTAGGTTAACTCGGGGTTTTAGGTGTATACAATAGGCTTCCAAGCCATGGCTTGATAGCCTGTTACAAGTGTAGATTCTTAGTTCATTTCGATAGCAAAGAATCCCCAAATAACATTGTGAGCTGTGCTCAGTGGGTGCCTATGTTTGAGCTATTGTTTTACAACACTCTCTTTGGCCCCGGATTGATTTGGCTTTGAGCCGATCAAGAGGTGTGACTGTGGTTCGGATACGACCGAGCCCCCAAGTGATGCTGTGGCATTGCGCCGATCAAGAGGTGTAGCTATGGTTCGGATACGACCAAGCCCCCAAGTGATGTAATATAAAGCTTTGAGAAGCTAAATCAAGGGGTAAACCGGACGCCGCTTTATAAACAGAAGCTCCATGTAACCACACATGATGTAAAAAAACAACAGATACCCCACTTTAGCTGAGGTTCCGGTTTATTATATTGAAAATAATATATACATTGTCATAATATGTACATAAGCAGAGCCTATGGCTCAAGTATAGTAAGGCCGAAGATGAGCAATATTCCACGGCCGTGTTGGTCTCCTCCTCCGATTTACATGAGTCTTTGCGCTCTCGAACATCGATTAGGTAGTACGACCCGTTGTGTAGATTCTTGCTGACCACAAAGGGTCCTTCCCAAGGGGGCGATAGCTTGTGCATATCCGTCTGATCCTGGATGAGTCGAAGCACCAAATCACCTTCTTGAAAGGTTCTGGTTCTAACCCGGCGGCTATGATAACAACGCAGATCTTGCTGATAAATCGCCGAACGGGCTGCCGCCATGTCACACTCCTCATCTAACAGTTCAAGAGCTTCCTGCCGCGCCTTCTCGTTGTCAGCTTCAACATATGCCGCTACACGAGGTGAGTCATGACGGATGTCACTAGGAAGAACTGCTTCCACTCCATAAACCATGAAGAACAGAGTGTATCCTGTCGATCTGTTGGGTGTGGTATTGATGCTCCATAACACAGAAGGTAACTCCTCAATCCAACAACCCGGCGTCCGTTGCAAAGGAACCATAAGCCGGGGTTTGATGCCTCTCAAGATCTCTTGATTGGCCCTCCCCGCTTGACCATTGGACTGGGGGTGAGCTACTGATGACACGTCAAGCCGGATGTGCTCACGTTGACAGAACTCCTTCATGGCACCCTTTGACAGGTTGGTACCATTGTCTGTTATAATATTGTGTGGAAAGCCAAACCGGAAGATCACCCTTTTGATGAATTGAACTGCCGTGGCTGCATCACACTTACTAACTGGCTCTGCCTCCACCCACTCCGTGAACTTATCAACCGCCACCAAAAGGTGGGTCTTCTTGTCCTTGGACCTCTTGAAAGGCCCAACCATATCCAGCCCCCAAGTTGCAAACGGCCAGGTGATTGGAATGATCCTCAACTCTTGAGTCGGTACATGAACGCGCCTTGAGAATTTCTGACAGCCATCACATCTTTTGGCAAAATCCTAGGCATCGGCATGAGCTGTCAACCAATAGAAACCGTGACGAAACGCCTTGGCCACCAAAGATTTTAAACCGGCGTGGTGACCACAATCTCCTTCCTGGATCTCACACAAAATTTCACGGCCTTCCTCAGGAGACACACAGCGTTGAAACGCCCCTGTCACACTGCAATGATGTAACTCTCCATTGATAATAGTCATGGACTTGGACCGTCGGATTATCTGCCTGGCCAAAGTTTCATCCTCTGGTAACTCACCCCAGTTCATATACGCCAGATATGGAACAGTTCAATCCAGGATAACATGAAGAGACGCCACCAACTGAGCTTCCGGATCAGGAACAGCCAAATCATCTTCACCTGGGAGCTTGACGGATGGATTATGCAGAACATCCAACAAGACATTAGGTGGAACCGGTTTACGTTGGGAACCCAGGCGGCTTAAAGCGTCCGTCGCTTCATTCTTCCGCCGGTCCACATGATCCACCTGATAACCTTTAAAGTGACCTGCAACAATATCCACCTCACAACGATATGCTTCCATGAGTGGGTACTTGGAATCCCAAGTGCCGGACACTTGTTGAGCCACCAGATCCGAGTCACCGAAGCACTTAACTCGGCTTAGGTTCATCTCCTTAGCCATTCGAAGACCATGGAGTAAAGCCTCATATTCAGCTGCATTGTTAGGGCAAGGGAACATTAAATGGAGAACATAACAAAACTTATCACCTCGTGGGGAAGTTAATACGACTCCAGCCCCCGAGCCCTCCAATTTTCTGGACCCATCAAAATGAATAGTCCAATAAGTATGATCTGGCTTCTCTTCTGGCGCTTGTAGTTCTGTCCAATCATTGATGAAATCCACAAGTGCCTAAGATTTGATCGCCGTTCGGGGTATGTATTTCAACCTGTGAGGCCTGAGCTCGATAGCCCATTTAGCAATCTGGCCAGTTGTTTCCCTGTTCTGGATTATATCCCCCAAAAGGAGCAGAGCTGACCACCGTGATGGGATGACCTTGGAAATACTGCTTAAGCTTCCGGCTTACCATAAAAAACCCATACACCAATTTTTGCCAATGTGGGTACCTCTGCTTTGACTCGATAAGTACCTCACTAATATAGTAAACCGGCCGCTGAACCGGATATTCCTTTCCTGCCTCTTTGCACTCCACCACAATAGCCACACTAACAGCCCGAGCGTTAGCTTCTACATAGAGAAACAATGGCTCTTTGTCAACCGAAGCAGCAAGAACCGGCGGATTAGCCAGCTGCCGCTTTAAGTCCTCAACAATTTATTAGTTGCGTCACTCTAGAAGAAGTTATCCGTTTTCTTCAGAATCTGATATAAAGGGATGGCCTTCTCACCAAGGCGACTGATAAACCGGCTCAACGCGGCAATCCGGCCCGCCAGCCGTTGAACATCATTGATACACTTCGGTTTGGCCAAGCAGGTGATGGCTTTGATCTTTTCCGGATTAGCTTCAATGCCCCTGTTAGACACCAAAAAACCCAAGAGCTTGCATGCAGGTACACCAAAGACGCACTTGGCCGGATTAAGCATCATTTTGTAAACCCGCAGGTTGTCGAAGGTTTCCTTCAGGTCCACAATCAATGTCTCCTTCTTCCTTGGTTTCACCACAATATCATCCACATAGGCGTGAACATTGTGGCCGATCTGTTTATGAAGAAAATTCTGCACATACCGTTGATAAGTCGCCTAGGCACTCTTGAGCCCAAAGGGCATGTAGACATAGCAGAAGGCTCCAAAGGGAGTTATGAAGGCTGTCTTCTCCTGGTCCTTAACTGCCATTTTTGATCTGATGATAACTAGAATATGCATCCAAAAAGCTTAAACGCTCGCAACCCGCCGTAGCATCAATAATTTGATCAATACGGGGGAGGGCAAAAGGATCTGCTGGACAAGCTTTGTTGAGATCTGTGTAGTCCACACACATACGCCAAGTGCCGTTCTTCTTAAGGACCAGCACTGGATTAGCCAACCACTCAGGATGGAATACTTCAACGATAAATCCAGCCGCCAAGAGCCTGACCACTTCTTCTCCAATAGCCTTGCGTCTTTCTTCATTGAACCACGGAGAAACTGCTTGACCGGTTTATACTTGGGATCAACATTGAGAGTGTGCTCAGTGAGTTCTCTCGGTACACCTGGCATGTCAGAAGGCTTCCACGCAAAGATGTCCTGATTCTCACGGATGAACTCGATGAGCGCTCTTTCCTATTTCGGATCCAAGTTAGCGCTGATGCTAAACTGCTTGGACGAATCGCCAGGCATGAAGTCAACAAGCTTAGTCTCATCACCCGATGTAAAATTCAGGGCCGGATCATGCTCTGTAGTTGGTTTCTTCAATGAAGTCATATCTGCCGGATCAACATTGTCTTTGTAAAACTTCAACTCTTCTGTTGCACAAACCGACTCAGCATAAGCCGCATAACCTTATTCACACTCCAGAGCGATCTTGCGGCTCCCATGCATGGTTATAGTTCCCTTGTGACCCGGCATCTTGAGCTGCAGATAGACATAACAAGGTCGTGCCATAAACTTAGCATAAGCTGGCCCTCCAAACAGGGAATGATATGGGCTTTTGATTTTCACCATTTCAAAGGTCAAAGTTTCTGATCTTGAGTCATGCTCATCTCCAAAAGCCAACTCCAGAGCTATCTTACCAACAGGATATGACGATTTACCAAGCACCACACCATGGAACACCGTATTGGACGGTTTGAGATTTTTATCTGTTAACCCCATGCGACGGAAAGTTTCATAATAAAGGATATTGATACTACTCCCTCCATCCATGAGTACCTTAGTGAACTTATAACCTCCCACCTGAGGTGCCACCACCAGTGCCAGATGACCCGGATTGTCAACCCGGGGCAGATGATCTTCTCTACTCCACATAATCGGCTGCTCGGACCAGCGCAAATAACAGGGCACCACCGGTTCAATGGCATTCACTGCCCTTTTCTGAAGCTTCTGATCGCGCTTGTCCAGGCTAGTGGTGAAGACATGATACTGTGCGCTATTCAACTGCTTCGGGTTGCTCTGGTAACCTAACTGCTGTTGCTGCTGCTGTTGTTGATTCCCCTGATTATTATAACCACCTTGGTTGCCCTGATTGCCTTGATTGCCATGCCCGCTCTGGTTACCATGAAAACCTGAACCGGAACTGCCTCCACCATAACCCGGCCCATGAGACCCGGGGCCCGAACCACCGCCCGGTCCATGATCATACCGGAAAGAATTAGAATTTTTGAACTCTTGCATGATGTAGCAACCTTTCCAGAGGTGCGTGGACTGATTCTCCTTCGTCCCATGTTTTGGGCAAGGCTGGTTCAACAGATAAGACAGGCGGTCCGGGTTAGGACTTGGTCCTCCACCACGCTGGGGCGGTTTACCCTTACGCCGTTGGCCCTTGTCCTGCGTGCTGGTATTAGCCACAAAGTCTAAGCCGTGGTCCGCTTTACGCTTGCCGCCGTTTCCATGACCCGCCGGGTTGTGGTGCTGCCCCTTGGCGTTGCCGCTCCTTTTTCTCTTCCCTGTCTTATCATCATCAGACTCGGGATCCTTGGTACTATCAGAGTCGGCATACTTCACCAGAGCAGCCATGAGGGTTCCCATGTCATTACAATGATGTTTGAGCCGTCCCAACTTCAACTTCAGGGGTTCAAACCGGCAATTGCCTTCCAATGTTAAAACTGCGGTATCAGCGTTGATGCGGTCCGATGAATGCAAAATTTCCGAAACCCAGCGCACCCAATGGGTTGTTGACTCTCCTTCCTCCTGGACACAGGCGGCTAAGTCCACAATTGACATGGGCTGCTTGCATGTATCCTTGAAATTCTGGATAAACCGGGCACTCAACTCAGCCCATGACCTGATAGAATTAGCCGGTAAGCTCTGTAGCCAAGTGCGGGCCGTCGCTTCTAGCATCATGGTGAAGTATTTCGCACATGTCGCATCATCCACATCCAGCATCTCCATGGCCATCTCATAGCTTTCGACCCATGTCTAGGGGATAAATCGGTGGTGTAATTCGGCACCTTGCGCGGGCCTTTGAACTCCTTGGGCAGGCGCACATTGCGCAATGTTGGGATGAGACACGGCACTCCCAAAGAACTATAAGTAACTCCTGGTTCCACCGACGTGGTTGGACGAACCGGAGTAAGCTAACGGGCTTCATGTCGCACCGCTAACTCGTCCTCTCTGCGTGCCGGAGCCCGGTCCACCACCTCCTGAGCATCACCAGCACCACCCGCCGGGTTATTGCCACGGGGCGGATCACGGTTCCGCGTGTTGCTTGACACTGCCGGTTCATCCATACGCCTGTTGTAACTCCGGCTTGGACGGTATCGTGGTTTTGTCACGGTAGATGTCCTCGTGAAAGGACTTAGTCGTGGAGCCATAGCTACGGGTTAGCTTAAAGGGGTTAAAGCGGACAAGGGACGCAAGAGAGTTTTATACTAGTTCGGCCCCTTATGATGAAGGTAAAAGCCTACGTCTAGTTGTGATGGAATTGCTGGGATTTCGATGACCAGGGAGCGAATACGCTTTGCCTGAGTCTCGAGTTGTTGTTTGTTGTCCTTGAACCGCCGCTGGGTCGTCCCCTTGTATACATGGTTGACGCCCGTCGGTTTACAGAGTACCGAGGCCAGCTCATAAGAATGTCCGGCTCGGTCTCTGCTCTTTCTAACTTACAACACAAGTTTACATACTAATACTGGTTTATGTCTACAGGCCTTAAACCGGCTTCGGGCCCTGGGCCTTCATAAAGCATCACTGTCTGTCTTCATGGGCTTCAGATATGACGAACCACTGATGGGGTTAACCCGGCCTCTCCTGGCCGGTTTACACCCAGTGGTAATATCCCCAACAGACGGGGAGTGGAATGAACTCCGATCGCGACTATATGAATAAGCCTCCTGTTGAACCAAGGCTGTCTGAAGAAGCTCTTTAACCCGACGCGTCTCGACCGTGCCAGAGAATCGCCTTCGATCGGGATGGCCGCCAGCCGTGAACCGGCAGTGACAATGTTGTCCATCGGGTTAGAGTAATGACCCGGTGGCGTTGGGACATGCGGTGTTACAATGTTGTTCTGACGAGGCGGATCCACCAAACGTGGTTGAACCGGCGACCCTGCTCCAGGTGCCTCTGCCCGGTTTACCACCGGCGGATTACTGGTCCCTGCTCCTGGGGTGTTAAAGAGGTTTCTAGCATCATAAACCGGCGGCAAGCGAGATCGGTACCTCCTCTTCAGGACTTCGTTCGACGCACTCTGATCTAGCATAATCCGGTAAGCCTGTGCATCCAAAGCAGCCCGCTCTGCGGCCATCCTGGTATCCTCTACTGCTAAGTCGGCTTTGGCCTGGGTGATCTGATCTTTCACCTTCGCGGTTTCTGCATTGTGTGCATCCTGATCCGCCGGGTTAACCTCCGCCATCAGCGTTGCCAACGCGTCAAACAAATCAGATAGAACCTGAGCCGGCGGTCGCATAGGGCCTCCTTCCCCGGCTGTTATTGCCACTGCCGATCCGGAAATCATCGCCGCTACGGTCGAGAGTGGAGCACCGGTTGCGTACCGGCCATGAAGATCGCAACCCAGTTTGGCAGATCAAAGGGGTCCGAAATACTGTCGCCATCGGAACAGCCCCCAATCCGGCTATCTTGTAACTGATATAACGACTCGGTCTCTCCGGTCGATGACTCGTCGCTGGAATAAATGACAGTTTCACCACCAGATTCCGATCTATCCTCATATTCCCCTCCATGGATGATTCCCACGAAGGCACGCTTCATGACAGGCTTGACCTGGGCAGATCTCGCACGCTGAGCCGTTTCAATGAGGTCGGTGCAGATGTCCGGCTCAGGGCCCGGTTCACCGATCTTGCCAATGAAAACGTGTATGGCACCAAAGGGGACCCGGTACCCGTACTCGATAGAGCCGGCCTCGGGGCCCCAGCCTGCATCGTCGATGTAGAGCTTGCCGCGACGACTCTTGGTCATCCGTCCCATCGCGTAACCCTTGAGTCCTTCGAAGCTGCCCTCCAAGAACTTGAAACCATCATGCAATAGCCCCACGGTGGGCGCCAACTGTCGTGGTTTTTCCACGGCAGATGTCCTCGTGAAAGGACTTAGTCGTGGAGCCATCGCTATGAGTTAGCTTAAAGGGGTTAAACCGGACAAGGGACACGAGAGTTTTATACTAGTTCGGCCCCTTACGATGAAGGTAAAAGCCTACCTCTAGTTGCCATGGAATTGCTGAGGTTTCGATGACCAGGGAGCGAATATGCTTTGCCTGAGTCTCGAGTTGTTGTCTGTTGTCCTTGAACCGCTGCCGGGTCGTCCCCTTATATATATATATGGGTTGACGCCCGTCGGTTTACAGAATCCCGAGGCTGGCTCATAAACGTGTCCGGCTCGGCCTCTGCTCTTTATATCTTACAACACAAGTTTACATATTAATACTGGTTTATGTCTACATGCACTACAAAAAAAGACACATCCGTGACATTTTGGGCCGAACGAAACTTTTTTCTGTCATACATATGACACTTCTATGACGATAATTGTGACAAAACCCGGTATTATCATAGATGTGGTGGGCTCCTACTTCTATGACAAAAAATCAAGACAGAAAATGGGCTTTTCGTCCTGGGCGGGCTGGAGACGCAGCTGCATGAAATTCTTTGGGTCGTCCATGATGGAAAAAACCGTGGTAGAAGCGAGGGGGAGGAAAATTTCGGGGAGTTGCCGGTTATGGTGGGAGGTCGGGGGCCGAGCAATGCGCGTTCTCTCAGATACGTGCGCACGTAAAAGCGAGGCATTAGCTCTAACATCTGAAGCCGAAGCGAGGCGTTGGCTCTAACTAAACCCGAGCGAGGCATTGGGCTCTAATCGAACCCGGCGATTGCCTTTGCAGTTACGCGTTCTTGAACCCGAGCGATCGATCGATGGCTGTTAATCGAACCCGATCGAGCAATTCGCCGCTCTCTCGCTGCTAATCGAAGCCGATCGATGCTGCCTCGGGATGAGCGATGGCGTTGCGGGGGGAGGGGTTGGATGAGCAGTGGCGGTGGCGTTTGCCTCTGGATGAACAGGACCCCGTGGTGTGGAGGGCTGGATGAACAGTAGACGATGGTGGGGTGCCCGTGGAGGGGTGGTTGAACAGGACCTCGCGGTGTGGAGGGCTGGATGAATAGTAGACGGTGGAGGGGTGGTTGAATAGTAGCGGTGGAGTAAGCGGCGGTGGAGGCTGGATGAGCAGGAGCCCGTGGAGGCTGGAGGAGGTCGACGATGGCCGTGGAGGCCGGAGGAGGTCGACGGTGGAGATGAACAGATCCGTGGAGTCCGTTTTGCGGCACGCCATACCTCTCCCGATGAACAGGACCCCGTTTGACCGTAGGGAGGTCCGTTTAGCCCATTTTGCGGTACGCCACACCCTCCCGATCCACGGACCCCGTTTATTTGTAGGAGGTCTGTTTCCTCCGTTTTGGCGGCATGCCACACCCCCTCCCGATCAACAGACCCCGTTTGACGGAGGGAGGTCCGTTTCCTCCGTTTGCGCACGCCACACCCTCCCGATCAACAGGACCCCGTTTCGAACGTGGCCGGTCGAACACAAGGCCATTTCCTCCGTTCTGCGGTACGCCAGGCCCCGTTTCCATCGCCTGTTCCATCCAAGCCGGTTGGCTCCCACACGTTCCGTTGCCTCCCGATGAACACGACGCATTCCGTTGCCTCCCCATGAACACGACACATTCCGTTGCCTCCCCATGAATGTTTCTCTGTTCTCTGTTCCAACCCAGCCATGTACACGAGCCCTCGTCGTATGTATGCGCGAGTAGGTGTTCGAGACCCTGACCGTATGTACGTACGTGGCCGTATTTTCTTTCTTGCACCCTGGCCGTTGTACGTACATGTACATGCAACGTGCGCGCCTCTACTACGACACATGTGCGCCTCTAGAACGACCAGTATGTACGTACACATTCGTGACCAGAATGACAATGCTACATACGGTTCGACCAGGTGGGTCCCGACTGTCAGGCACTTCCTTGCGTGCGAAAATATAGCTGGTGGGTCCCAGCAGTCAGAGGGGCTAATCGTTTTTTTTTTGCCCGGACGCACTTCCTTTGCGTGCGAAGATGTAGCTGGTGGATCCCAGCAGTCAGGGGGCGAATCGGGTTTTTTTGCCCGGACGCACTTCCTTGCGTGCGAAGATGTAGCTGGTAGGTCCCAGCAGTCAGGGGGGCAAATCGTTTTTTTGCCCGGACACACTTCCTTGCTTGCGAAGATGTGGCTGGTGGGTCCCAGCAGTCAGGGGGAAATGTTTTTTTCACGAAATACGGTGGCCCGTCCGGTGGGTCCCCACCGCCGGTGGAGGAATCATTATTTTGCGTGTAATAAGGAGGCACTTCTCTTCTGCGGCCGTGGACCCAGGTATCGGCCTCTCCACGTCACAATCCACGTCCGATGGAAGTCGTTCCTTGACCACGTTGACCACGCCACGAGAGCACCACGGCGGTGGACGACGGCGAGGCCTAGGAAGGGGCGACTCGGGCCGGGAAGATGCAGCGATGGATGCCCACGAAAAGGAGTACGAGGTTCATCGGTTCGGCTGCGGTGTGAGGCCGTTGTCGCCGCAGAATAACGGGGGTGTGGGTGAGTAGAGGATGGCATGGCCAGCGGTGGGAGTAGTAGGGGCGGTGAGGCCTCCGCGGCATCCTGATCGGCCACGGAGGCAGGAGCACGCGGCACGACCGGCGCTGGTTTGGGCGGCGAAGCAAGAAGACCAGAGGTTGAAGAAGCACTACGGCCGTTGGATGAACATGTATGGTAACAGGGCTAGAATCGTTCATATTGACTAAGTTGACAAAGCCCTCCGTCCCGTCAACTTGGTAGGCCCATAAGTCAGCCTCCCACCATCTTTGGGTTCCACCGGCGGGGAGTATTCATTTTGTGCGTAATAAGGAGGCACTTCCTTGCGTGCGAAGATAGCTGGTGGGTCCGACATGTCGGTGAGGGCCACGTTTTTTCGCGAATACTGAGCCCCTTCCGGTGGGTCCCGGATGTCAAGTGGAGGAATAATTATTTTGCGGCGTAATAAGGAGGCACTTCCTTCTCGCGCCGTGGACCCAATCGGCCTCTCCACGTCAGATCCACGTCCGATGGCAGCCGTTCCTTGACCACGTTCACCATGCTGCACCGAGAGCACCAGGGCGGTGGACGGCGGCGAAGCCTAGGAAGGGAACGACACGGAGGCAGGGAAGACTCGGCAGTTGTTTCCCACGCGGAGGGGAGTACGACTGTACGAGGGTTTACTGGTTCGTCTGCCCTCGCCGAAGAATAAAAGCAGGTGTGGGTGAGTAGAGGGATGGCTAGGCCAGTGATGGGAGTATGGTGGGGCGGTGAGGCCTGCGCGACAGCACAGCCGTCCGCGGGGAGGAGGGAGCAGGCAGTCCCGCCGACGCTTGTTTGAGCGGCTGGAGCAGGAAGAGCAGAGATTGAAGAAGCACGACGGCCGTTGGATGGACATCGTATGGTCACTGGAGCTAGAATCGTTCATATTGACTAAGTTGACAAAGCCCTCTGTCCCCGTCAACTTAGTAGGCCCACAAGTCAGCCTCCCACCATGGTGGGTCCCAGCTAGCAGGGGGAGTATTCATTTTTCTGTGCGTAATAAGGAGGCACTTCCGGTGGGTCCGAGCTGACAGCGGGGGACTTTTTTTCGCGCAATATGATGGTCCGTCCGATGGGTCCTAGTAGTCAGGGGCAAACGTTTTTTTCGCGAAATACGGTGGCCCGTCCGGTGGGTCACAGCAGTCAGGGGGGAAACGTTTTTTCCGCGAAATACTTGTGGCCCGTCCGATGGGTCCCTGCTGTCAGGTGGAGGAATAATTATTTTGCGCGTAATAAGGAGGCACTTCCTTGCGGCTGCCGTGGACCCAGCTGTCAGCCTCTCCACGTACAGTACTCTTATGATGGAAGTCGGTCGTTGACCACATTGACCACGCCGCGCCGAGAGCACCAGGCGGTGGACGGCAGCGAGGCCTAGGAAGGGGCGGCGGAGCCGGGAAGACGCGGCAGGATGCCCACGCGGAGAGGAGTACGAGGTTCACCGGTTCGGCTGCGGTGTGAGCCTGCCATCGCCGCAGAATAACGAGGTAGTGGGTGAGTGGAGGGATGGCCTGGCCAGCGGTGGGAGTAGTATGGGGCGGTCGAGGCCTCCACAACTGCACAGCCGCCACGGGAGGCAGGAGCATGCGGCACGACCGGCGCTGCTTTGGGCGGTGGGGCAAGAAGACCAGAGGTTGAAGAAGCACTCGGCCGTTGGATGGACATCGTTGACCACGCCACGCCGAGAGCACCAGGCGGTGGACGACGGCGAGGCCCTCTGAAGGAACGACACGGAGCTGGCGAAGACACGGCGGTGGCTGCCCACGCAGTGGAGAGTACGAGGGCTGACTGGTTCGGCTGCCGTCGCCGGAAAATAACAGGAGGTGTGGGTGAGTAGAGGGATAGACAGGCCGGGGATGCGAGTAAGATGAGGCCGTGAGGCCTGCCCGGCAGCTCTGCCGGCCACGGGAGGCGGGAGCAGGCGGTTCCGACGGCGCTAGTTTGGGCGGCTGGGGCAGGAAGACCAGAGACTGAAGAAGCACGATTGTCGTTAGAATGACATCTAACGGTCTGACGCTGGTAGAGTCGATTGTTACTAAGGTTCTTTTTTAAGAAACCTTATGTAGGCCCACAAGTCAGCCTCCAAATCTGTGGCAGACAACATCAAGCCCATTTGCTATTTTTTATAATTTGCAGCCAATTTGCTATTTTTTATAATTTGCAGCCCATTTGCTAATTCTTAAGTAATTTATTACAGCCCATTTTCTGCCCAGGACCACGGTCAAAAAGTTCAACCTTAATTTGCATATTTCGGTGGAGTCCAAACTGTTGTAATCCCGAAATGATAAACATTTTTTAAGAACATATTGATTTGCCAAAAAAATCATTTTGTTTTTGTAAGCAAATAAGACGTGGGACAATTGAGTTGGTTTAAGGGAAAACCAGTGGTAAAAAAATCAGCGCTGGATGGGAAAAAATAACAAAAATAAGGATGTAAATATGAAAAGGGAATTTTATGTGTTTTCAATATAATGAGACATGTATATGAACTAGTAAAACTATAGGTAGAGATTAGAAAACGGATGTAGGACATGCGTTTCAAGAGGAAAATAGAACTGGGCTGTGTGTTTGATTCAGTAAAAAAACTGCCGGCGGATGTTGTAAGACAAAATATAACTAACGCTGGCGGGCCAGAGGCCAGTAGATACCTGCTGGATCTTTGTGCCCCGTTGTCGTCATGGGCTGGGCCTGTTAAAAACAAAACCAACCATGGGCAGTCTACAGCCCAGTTGAAACTTGCTCGACCTGAAAAAACAATATACGTGCTCAATAAACGAGAGAATTCTGCAAGCACGCATCGATAACTCGGATGCAGCACGGATATTGTTTTTTATCGTGATAATAAGTGCATGCACTTGTTTGAAAAAACTGCAGAACTGGAATTGAGCGGCGGGTGCTTATGCTACCCATCAAATAAAAAGCAGGTGCACGAGAATTCGTTTGAAACAAATGATTCAACTTTATATCCACGTCGACCCTCGGCATGATGGTTGGAAGCAAATGCAAGTTCATACCAAAAGATCGTTAACAACAATACCAACTTATGGGACGACAACGTAGTACAACTACCAATACCAAACTAACTTATAATCTTTTTACTCCTGGCCCTAGTGTTCGTCTGGTAGAAAATCTTGCAGAGGACCAGCTCCCGCTCCTTCTCTTGCTCCAGGTCCCCGAGGTGGTACTGGTGCATCACCTAGTTGGTCCTCTGCTGGTCGAAGTTCTTGTTGTTGTGCAGCACCAGAACCTTTTTTGCTGCCCGTCTGCCGGCCGTTGACCATCACCGGCAAGGTATTGCCGGTCTTGTGCCACATCGCGTGCATGCCGCACTCCGACTGTATCTTGCGACGCATCCACGTGACCCTTTTGAAGGAATTGCGCTGGAAGAAATGCTTCCTTAGGCCACTCAGTGTGATACCTGCAGTATTGTGGAATACAGGTTTTAGTGTACCTAGTTGGCATTTTCATAACATCTTTGGCATGTTGCAGTCATTTGTTTCACTTTTTATTAACTGTCAAATTGTAATTGCTTCACCAGGTATGCGTCTAAAAAGAAAAATAGAGCTATAAAGAAAGGAATATGTTTGTGCAAGTAGACGGCCGATCGGTGTCTTACCTGGAAGTTTCTCAGGTTGGGTGTAGCATTTTCCGTGCTCGCTGTCGATGGTTGGTATGAACAAATCGATGAGAGACTGAAATCTCGCGCTGTCAGCACCAGTGGCGAAGCCACGTTCAAGCTGTGTGGTAACTTGACCACACAACATTTTGGTGAAACTCTTAAGTACAAGTAAAAATTATGCAGAACATAGTAGAAAAATTTGTAAATACAGATGTATTTGACATCACATGCTTGAACTTTTGGCACTGCCACTGGTCAGCACTCACTTTGGCCTCAAGGTGCTCGATCAGCTCCTGATCCGTGGGATCGAACTTGACGCCAGCCGGCAGCACCGACCAATCCTTCTTCGACTTGCATCGGTAATTCCAGTTATATGGTACTCAATGTATGATCAATCGACTGTTTTAAGTGAATGATGAAAGATTTGACAGATAAGTGGTACTCCAAATATGAAGTCCGAATACCCGAACACGCGCCGGGATTCTTGTGTTACCCTCACGCCAGCGCGTGTTGTCGCGATCAATTCAATGTGTGGACATGATGAATAATTTGACCAACGATACTAGTACTGCTCATGTACTACTTACTAGTTGTATTTAGTGTCACAATTTGTACATAGGTTTAACTAACAAGTATGCACTTGAAGCCTAACTGATATATATATATATATATATATAGGACAGAGCTATTTTGTTACCAGTAACAGAATAATATTTTGTTACTATCGGCTCTATATAGGAGCGACCCCAACCAGATCCCCACCGTCGCCATGACCACCTACTCGTGCCACCACTGCCCCTCCCAGTAGCGCCTCCACGGCCCCCTTCACGGTCGCCTCCATGGGCCCCTGCCCAGCCAAGCTTCATGGCCCCCCCCAGTACGCCACCGTCAGTCCATGCCCAGTGCGCCGCCGCCGACCCCTCCCCCAGCGCGCCTCTGCCAGCCCTTGCTAGCCAGCGCGCAGCCCCCTCCTCCAACAAGCACCTCCGCCATGCCTCAAGCGCCACCGGCGAAACCCTGTCGGGCGCGCCGCCGTCGGCCCCTGCCCCAGCAAGCCGCCGTCACGACCTCCTCCCTCAGTGCGGCGCCACCTAGCCCCTGCCTCCGAGCGCCACCGCCTACCTCCGAGCACCGCCGGTCTTCGCGCACAACTGTCCCACTGCTGCCTCGCGCGCCAACTCTGTCCTGAGGCTAGCCACAGTGGTGGATCACTGAGGGATGGCCGGTCCTTGCCACCGGCGGCCGCACTCCCGACGTGTCCCGTGAGATTGCGCCAATAGAGGCTTGCTCCCATCACCATCCTCCTTCCAGAGTACAATGGCAATGGCGACAACGTCCAGTAGGTCCTCCTGTGCCTCTGCTCACCCTTCCTTCACCACCGGCCAGTCGTGCAAATCCCTCTATAAAAGTTCAGGTAAAATGTGGATCCCTGTACAAAGTTCAGTTAAGTTCAGTACAAAAAGTTCAACTAATTTCTGGCGATGTTTAAGCTAAGTTCAGTGGAAAATTCAAGCTCAGTTCAATCAAAAAATCAAGTCAAAAATTGCATGAAGCCCCTGCTGCTTGCGTTGGTGCGCTGCTGCTGTTTGTTGCTGCAGAAGGGTGATCTGAGTTGAGAGAGAGAGAGAGATATAGCAAAATGGAATGATCTTCCACATTGCCTAACTTGTGGCACGATCAGTTAATTTCTTGATTTAGTCCAATTGAATTCCTAATTTTGTTTTAGTTCAATGAATGCTATCTCTCTTAGTTTTTTCCTCTTTTTATGTAGCCTCCCAGTTAGTTCACCTCCATGTGCTACTCCATTCATAGCTCCCAGCCTACCCTCGAGCAAGTACATGCCGTGCACGAGATCAGTTCAACATGTGCACTTGGTACGTTTGTGGGAATGTCTAAGCAAAAAGAGAAACCATATATTTTTGTGCAACATTTTGACCCTGCATCCCATGAGTTCCTGATTTTCTTTTGTGCAACGGTTCGACCTCGACGCTTGTGGCAGTCCCTCAAGGACGAGTGTGGCTATGATCGAGCAGTTGGTTCCCAAGCGAGTTCCTGGCTGAAGGTGGGCTTCCACGTTGAGGTGTGGAACGCAATGTACATGGAGATCCTGATGTAGTACGATGATGGCGATGTGGTGCAGGTGGACCTCATGGAGTTCGGCTGGGCTGGTGACGGTCGGCGGTGGACGCGGGTCCATGAGTTGTGGGGCTCCATCTGCCGCTCGACCACCGCTTACTCCCACTCTGTTCACTGGTTTTGTTTTTACTCTCACGCCTGTTCCTCGTCGACCTGCAGCAGCAGGAGACACGAGATCACCTCCAGCACCACTGGTCACATGAAGGCCGTCCAAAAATTGGTATATTCTCCATAAAAATAGGTGTTTGCTTATCTATATTCTCTATTGTTGAATTATAGCACACAAATTTTCCTCGCGTGCCCCAGTGAGGTTGCGCCCTTATCATGGAAACACAGAGCTTCCGTTCACAAGTACACCAACATGTTTGGTGCTCATTCATAAGTGCTTGTTCGTGCAGATCTCATATCCTTGTGTGTGCGCGTGTGTTGACGAAATTTGTGCTAATAGGAGTTCAACTAAGTTTAGATCTCTGTACAAAGTTCAACTAAGTCCTTGACACCCCTGTTACGATGTGATATACATGCCGCCAGTCTCGCGTTGCCGATGAAAATCCATTAGAAACAAAAGTTCAATTTAAGCTAATTCCTGCAGTTCACATAGTTAGCACAAACTGGTGGTTCATTTTGCTAATTCTTGCGGTCTACAATTTCTTTTTGTTTTGCTAAAAATGGTAATTTTGGTTTGTCAGAAGATGGTGAACTGTGGGAGTACTTCCCTAGCTCTTTCTTCTACATCAAGGTCGAAAAAGCCCTTCATCTGCGTCCATCTGTGGCAGGAACACTGCTTTGACATCAGGAACTCTGTGAGAGAGCCTCTCCTCTCTTTTCCTTTTGCCTTCTAATCCCCAAGTGTTTGTTATTGCATATGAGTTTTGATCAAGACATAACCTTGAGCTAATAAACTGTCCTTGCTGGAAATGCATTTACAAAATTATTGACATCTTTTTGTTAGTAAGGCTGTAAGCAATCTGGAGATCCCTAGTATGCCATTGTATGTTTCTTTGTACAATCCCAAATGGATTATATAGCTCCTAAATATTCTGGAAAAAGCTCAAATACTATCATACGGTCAGTTCAAAAAAATTTGACGAGCACTTGCAAGGTACATAGTTTTTGCAGAAAAGATTTCAAAAACTCGGGTTCACCAATTTAATGAATTACTATAAGTTCAAATTTCCTAATACCTACAGTTCAGGTTGAGGAATTTAGGTAGTTCCCCCCACGGTCCTCTGCATCCAGCACCACTGACACGAACCTCTTCTCCGGTTTCTCTTCATTATGACATTCAGTTGCGGTTCAACAAAAATAACAGCAGCAGTACATACATCTCTTTTCTCTCTATTGCTCTTTTCTCTCACTAATTTGTTTCTCTCTGTACTGCAGCACGAGGGAGGTTGGACGGACTGCAAGAAAAATAGCTCAGTTCTACAGACAGCCCCCGCCGCCCACATGGACTACTTCCTCCGGTCGTCATCCAGGTATGGGGCTCACATCAGTCAAACTATTCCTCCCTTATCCGTCCGAGCTCGTCCTGCCATGCTCCTTCACGTACGAGCTTTTGTCGGCACTGGTGCACGCCGCCACACGTTCAAAGAGTGTATTGGAAAAAGTTCAGAAGTTTGGTTCCATAAAAAATTGCACTTGTTCATCGCGAAAGATCATGAAAGTTGAGAAGTCAAGGTGCCTAGCACCTGTTTGATGAAATGGCAAGCTAAATAAATATATTAGAGATGCAGATATCAACTTAGCTCAGTTGTGCATATGACAACATGATCTAACTTTCCCCCCAATCTGATGTGATTTTATTTGTATCAAATGGACTCACAGAAAAGTTGCACACAAAAGAGCATCTTCTAAAATGGTTTAAGATCTATTTCATAATTTGCCAGATAAAGAAATTTATATAATACTCTTTAATCATTTTGTAGTCCCTCTAGAATGTTTGTTGCAAAGCAGGAACAATTCATTCACTTGTATGAGATGAAAATATTTGATTTCTCATGAAACCTCTAAAAAATCTAATTTCACAACCTTAAGAAATTACCAAATGGGTGAGCAAATTAGTATTACCACTGTACTGAATATTCTGCTGTGGTTAGTATACTAGAGAGTAAAACTGTGCCCTATTGTTTGGTTTAATTTCTGTTTAGTTTTGCGTTCTGTTGTTTGTCCTAGTTGATCCATGTGTTATTGCTTCTATGTTGTGAACTTCTAATTCCATCATGAAGGAAAGAAGATAAGCGAGCTAAGTACTTGTTTGGAAAGTTGGTAAGTTCGAACACATAAACCTAAAGAAGTTCATTGAAAAAGTTTGGTTTCGTTTGAAAACATGTGATTCTTGGTTGGAAAATCATTGAGGAAATAGTTCACTTTTGCTAACTCCTGCAGTTCTCTGGTTGGAAAATTAATGGTTCAATTTGCTGAGTCCTTTGGTCTACAAATTTATTTCTGTTTGTATGTAAGTTGCTTAGTCAACAGAAAAAAACGAGCAGTTCTGTTCAAGGGAGTTCAAAACTTAACATACAGGAAGTTCTTGATTATTTGGGTTATTTTGTATGATTTATTTTTTGCAGAATCTTGGTGTCATTTTCCTTGCAGATAAAATTCTTACTGAGTGTACTAGGTCCCTATTGGCTGTAGCAGCTTACTTTCAAAAACTGAACCTTACTGTCTCCAGATTAGCATAGAAACAAGTTATTACTTTCTTGGTTAAAATAAGTGTATACATTTTACTATTTATATATTTAGATTGTTAGAACAAGTTCTCATACACGCCTTTTGGCTCTGTTACAACTTGCTAAAAGGGTTAGAATGTTATTGGTGTTGCAAAAATATCAGACGCTCTCAACTGAATAAGAAGTGTGTAGCGCAAGTTCAGGTATAACTACTGCAAGAGTTCAAAAATCTCAATGAACAAAGCTCTAACCAAAGTTCAAGAATTGTTTCCTTCATAAATTAGTTTTCTTTTGGTTAATTTGTTGTTCAGGCAATCTGGGGCGTAGAGTCTTGTGTATTACATGTGTGTATTGTACACTGTATATTGTTATCACTTACCATAGCATCATGGACAGTAATAAGAGAGATACATAGAGTCGTTCTATTAATCAACTTGCTAGCAACACTAGATACATTTCATCTTTGCAAAAATGTGATATATTTGGTGCAATTTATGAATGATTTGATTTCGATTTTGAGCTATCATGCAACTTACTTAAAAACATGCATTTTAGTTCAAACACTAAGTTTTGGACCACAGACTTCATGTTTTAAAAGTTTTTATAAATTCCAAACTAGTCTGTGTAAATTCCCATGGAGTAGGTGGGCGTGTTGAGCGGCTACTGAACTTGTGCTGCTGCTGCTTTTGGACTGCACAGGAAGCACGTCATTATAGAAGGCAAAAATTTGTAACCTATATAACTCATGTTTGTTCTGACTTCTTGTTTCTCTACAGAGGCCAAATCCCGGCACACCTGATAGTTGAAACTTACACATGGCCTACGACCAACTGTGCCGCCTCTATAAGCTCCTTGGGAATGACTTGGTAGTAGCTGGGATCCCCTTACAGCGGCAAAATCCCGGCGCACCCAGCCGCTGCTCGTGATCCCTGCTCCTTCAGCTCGACTTCACCGGTGCCATCAGTCCACAGGAGTAGGAGCGTCATGCCCGGCAACAAACAAGAACAGAAGGTATGTGCTCGGAAATTTAAAATTCCGTATACATTTGCTGAAGTTACCTTATACTCCCATCAAACTTATGATTTAGAATAAATTTCAGCCATGATTTAGACTTTATTTTTGCAATAAATAAGTTCACTATCTCAGTACAATTAGTTGACCATCTTAGTACAACTATTATTGGGTGTGCCAAAACTAGATGCAAGTCTAAGGTAACTTCAGCAAATGTATACAGAATTAATGTGTAAACCGGTACATGCTCCTTGTTGCTAAAATCTAGCTCATTCAAAGTAGTCATGATTGGACTAGGATGCTATGTTTTATCGTTATCTAACAGTGCATACATTGTTATCTAAGTGCAGTACATCATTATCTTACAGTGCAGATCTTACAGTGCAGTATGTGCCAGTTTAGTATGTGAACTAGGTGTGCCAGTTTAGTATGTGAACTATCATCAGTTTGTGAAAAACACATATGACAGTATTATGTGTGTGTGTGCAAAATAAAACCTTCTTGCCTTCTTACATCAAGTGACACCAAACATGTTTAATTGAATGTTCACAAGAAATGATCACACACCAATGTGACACCCTTAGTTTAAAACTAATTTTAGATCAGTGCAATTCTTATTTTTATTCAGTACTCTTCGTGCGAATGATTCCTGGTTGCTTATCCTATTCTGAACTTGTTGCTCAATTGCACAGGTATTGCCAAAGTATTGTCTAGTCTGAAGCCAGCTACACATTCGCACATGAGTCGGTGCTCCTGAAGTGCTCTAATTAGCAATAGAAAATGACAAGGGAGTGCATCCAAAAGATAGGTGGCAAGCATGCCTGCTACGGTGTGTTGATAACTGAATTGAAGGATCTTCAGTATATGAACCACAAAAAGAGAGGTGCATCCCGTACAAACAAAGAAGTGTATGCAGTACATCAACTCAAGATCCAATGGTTCAATTATCTTTTGGTTTGGCAAAATGCTTCTCTTGCAGGTTTTTTTTGCTGTAATTTTCATTTATATCGCAGGATGTAACACCATCTCTGAAACAAATGCATATGTTCAGTTAAGAACTTGGCGTGGTGGGTGTACTGTTGATAACCTGAACTTGTTTCTCTCAACTACAGAAAACATGTAACCTTTGTTGTGCTGCTCTGCAATTTCTCCAGAAAATATGGATTGTTTCAGTTTAAGTACATCTTGAATCCATGTGCCATCTTGCTATCTTTTTTGGAATCAATAAATGGCATCGACATTCCACAGAACAAATGTCAACTAGGATGCGTGTGTATGTATCAAATATGGCAGGATTTGTTCCTCACGCCGGAGTACACCAATGCAATGGTGCGGAGGCCGTGCAAATTTCTTATATCTATTGCTACAAGTTCGAGTGATAAATTACTGTAAGCTCACATGTTATTGTCCAATTAGTTCAAATGACCATTGTTTTCTTCATTGAACAAAACAAAAAGAAGTACAAATATTTATTACAAAAATCATGAAAAAAAATTCAAGTTGCAAACAAAAGGAAGTACATACCTTCATTGCAAAAATGTTCGAGTTTGAACAAAACAAAAAGAAAACATCCATCAGTTCAACTAGTGAAACCATGCAAATTCAGACCTGATGGTGTTGTCAGTTTGGATGAGAAATTAAATCTAATATTGTAATCCCAAAAAAGGTTCAGTTCTATAAGTCCATGTCTTGATAGGAGGCCGTTCAAAACATCCTCACATATAAGTCCACTGTTTTATTATGCCAGTTAAAAAAATGACGTCTCATCCCTGAAAATATGGTCAGTACAAACAAAAAAGTTCAAATTTGCTAATATCTACAGTACTAGTAGTTCATTTTGTACTACTCCCGACAGTCTATAGTTCATTTTGCTAAGAAATATTCTTCTACATGTCTTTACATCAGCCGTAGAACATGTATTACTTTTGGAAGTTAAGTCAATGTATTTCATCTCTTTGATCGGATTAATGCTTGATTTCGGTGATGGCAATTTTTATCTCTGATATCCTGAAATGAGTCAGTAACTTCGAATTTTTTCTACCAGCTTTCGAAATGTAAAAACACAACAAGTTCAACACGATGTCCTAGATAAGTTTGGGGAAAAAAGCTCAAAAAAAGAAACCCCACGAAAATTTAAATGGTAAAAGTTCAAGTCATAAAATGAGAGAAGTTCAGAACATCGTGAAAAAAATGTTAGTTAAAATAAACACTCACAAAACATTTTCTTTAAAAAAATTGTCATTCAGTTCAACGATATAAACCATGCAAGTTCGCGGACGATGATACCGTGAACCGTTGAAAATTTCTCTCCATGTTTTCTACTCTTTATATGAGTGCTGAAAAGTACATGTATTACTAGCATATAAGTTCAAAAAATAAACCGCAATCAGTTCCCTGAAAATGCAAAGAAGTTCAAAAAAATATAAAAAAAATTCTAGAGTCAAGTTCAAGTGCTCATCCAACACGGTTAAAAATATATGGTCCATTCATGTATTACTAGCATATAAGTTCAAAAAGATTAAACACGGTTAGTACGTCTATTGAATTCAAGAAAATGGTAAAAAAAGCTACGAGGAAAACCATATCGAAAAAATAGAGTAAAGTCCAATATGTGAAAATAGCTCAGTACAAACACACAAATAGATCAGTACGAGTACTCTGTTTTTGTTGAAATACTATTGTTTGAACTGAATCATCTGAATCGAAGCACAGTGGCATCAAAACCAGTAATTTCCCTGTCAAGGTTCAGTGTGGATTTTACATTTATGAAATGATTTTCACCCCAACAAACTAGCTTCAAACAACCTTTTAGCATAATGTCGTGCCTATTAAACACCTACTGATTTGATTCGGCAACTTTTACTGATGTCTATAATCGTACAAAAGTTTAGATTCCTAGCTGAAATAGATTAGCAGCAAAAGTTTCAGCAAACAAACTATATTTTAGATTGAATTGAAAAGAAACCCAAAACATCCGGACAAGTTCAAGACTACTACAAATAAGAGTTTCTTGCCAAAGGAGAAGAGTTAGGAAGTGGAGGGGCTCTCACGAGGTGTCTCGGGAATGACAACGACGACGTGGAGGCTCTGGCTATTGTTTGGCAGGTCGACGACGAGTGAGAAAAGCCAAGCATCACATGTGGGGAGGCACATGACGAGGTTGCCGATGCCCAAGACTTGGATGGCGTTCAGCAGACTGGCTTCATTCCCGGCGGAGGCAACCGACGTTGAAGTGCTGGAGCAGGATGTCGTCCCCGGATCCTAAAAAAATCGATTCAGTGCAGTCTCCTCCCGAGTCCCGACCCATTCCCATCCCTAGCCACCGACGGCCCGATGTGACCTGAGGCGCACCACATATCTCTTGCCTCGTGCTTCCATGGAGCGCATGCCGGAGCAGCGGCCGGCAAAGCTCTTCGATGCCGCCGGCATCGAGGACCGGCTCAGCACAGTGCCAGACTACCTCCTCATCCACAACCCCCTCAAGCTCCGGGACGCCCCCATCGTCGCTTGGACCAGCGTCCTCGCCCCCGCTGGCGCCGCATCTGGGCTCTCCTGCCGGAGCTCCACTTCCTCGCCGCCACTAGCCCCGACGGCATACGCGCCGCCCTCGCCTCCCATGATGCCCCGGACCTCAGCCACCTCTCCGTTGCCGCCATCGAGGCCACCCCCGAATCTGAATCGACAGAAAATGCGGATCATGTCCAGTTGGCCGTCCAATAGACTGCGTCCTGAGCTACGTAGCTCGAGGCGGAATCCATGGTGGCGTACCGGTGCCGGCCCGTCCATGGCGGCGAAGTATCGGTGTAGGCGGCGCTCTTGGGGGAGACGCACGCTGGTGGTGGAATGAGACGCCATGCCCGTCCTCGTCGGCGTTCAACATGATTCGCGTTTGAAAATTAAGTTAGACGAAAACAACAGATCAGTTGAACCGCTCGAATTCGTCAGTTCAACAAGGTAACAGAATAATATTCTGTTACGCGTAACAGAACAGCCCAGATGTGTATATATATATATATATATATATATATATATATATCTCCATTATCATTATCGGTACATCCTAAACAGGGGAGTTAGGATGCACTTGATCCCAAGAAGGTATCTATCCTTCAAACCAGGAAGATATCCTTCAAACCAGAGGAGTGCTTCAAACTAACAACAGTGCATAATATCCAACAAAAGAGGGTCGTGCTACAGTAGCAGAATACATGGCTCAGTCTAGATATCAGCATGAATCAAGTTATGCATATTTGCTGTTGGCATGAACCACATCGCCGCATGTCAGGTTTGTAAAAGCCATCCATCGCATGGAAGCTTGATGCCTTTCACACATTGAAGATTATGTGGCAACAAGCTGTGTCGACGAATCTCTGGATATGGTGATTCATGAAACCCATGGTATGATGTGTAAACACAGCCCCCCTCGCGAATGGAAGTTGCATGGCACAGTAATCATCGCTGGTGATATGATCGATGATTGGTTGGATGATCGGACAATTGAGCCTGGGGAACAAGGAATGGTTGCCGAGGTTGTAAACCCGCCTCGAGTTGAATACGTCTGGCCCAACAGAGGTGGGATCTTTCTCGAACACGAAGCAGCCATAGCCATCATGTCACGAACGCCCACGCATTGTACTACATGTGGTTTGATGTAATGGTTTGGTCAATTTGGTACGTGTGAATGAGCATCAAATGACCGTCGTCAGCTGAACGAGCGATAAACCAGCACCCATCGGCCGGTATGATTCCAGGTCCTGGAATCATGAAGGCCAGCGCATTTGCGTCTGCTGCAACAATTCAAATTGGAGACCAAAAGGACAAAAATAAACAATCATGTTCAGAGTATGTGTGGAATTAAGATTATTATAACAGTGACACATATCATAGACAGAGAATTGCAATGTCGTGGTCATAATCATACCCCAAGTTAAAAAAAATAAGCCAATGGCTTTCATATTCTAGCAACATGTCATGGTTCAAACATCATGTAACAATGAGAGGAAAACAGCTATGACAGCGCCTACTCATATTCTACCATAGCACTTACTACTACTATCCTCATATCAACTCTAAGCAATAACATGCGTTGTTATAAAAATCTTGTAAACGAGAGTAACATATAGCAATCATGATGTTATGCTCATAATATGTATTCTAACAATCATTAGATGCCAATTTTTCTCATATCAACTCTAAGAATAACATGTGTGGTCATAAAAATCTAGGAAATGAGTGGAACATATAGCAATGATGTGGTTATAGACATGCTATGCATTCTAAATTTGTAACAAATGATCAGGCAATCATATTCATAAGGTAAAGATGAAATGAGATAGAACAATTACACGATGATAGATTCCACCAGTATAGGCAGCCAATCTATGCATCGACCGCGTAAATGATGCCATCATGCACTATAGCATCATACAGAAATGTTGCCTCAACAGGATTGATGATGAGCCATAACCATGTATGGTGACCGGATTCCAGATAGACTAATCCCATGTTGGACAAGGCAATGAGCTTGTAATCCATGTAGTCTTCTGATGGTGTGGGCACTTCGCAGATTACAACTTTCTGCAAACAGAGGTCGAGCCAAAAGCTTGACGCGTCTCGTGCGTAGTAGGCAGGAGTGTCCGGCGGGCCGCGAGGCTCGATGGCGGCGGTATCCAACGATGGAAGGGTGATCTCTTGCTGGGGGTATATATCCACGAGACTCCACGGACTACCGGTGTGGTGGATAGGATGATCCAGTTGGCCTTCATGCCCGCCCAGTAGTGGTCGCGCATGAAGGATAGGTGGACGGGTAGTGGTAGCATGTCGAGGGGCACCACGGCAACCTCCGTAGGATCGTCAAGTCGGTGTCTGGGCCACCTGCGAGGATCGGGCATCAGCAAGCAGGGTGTCTTGAAAAGAGCCGACCGGTTGCGAGCAGTAGACGGTACAAAGACACCGAGCATGCGGCCAGACGAGACGGTCTTGAGTAGGTCCATCGACTACAAATCTACTCCAAGAGAACATCGGGAGGAATTCCAATCGCGGCTCTGCGTGTCGATCGGTTCTGCCATTGGGGTTTTGGTGCTGCGAGCCAGCGGGAAGTGGATTGGCGAGGCGAAGAAGAAGCTTCTCCTCGTGTGGCGAGCGGTGGCGGGGGGATATGGTGCCTTGAGCTACCAAGGAAGATGGCGCGGCGGGTGAGCGGTGAGCGGGGGTAAATAGTGTGCGGCCGACGATGGGGAAGAGAGGAGGAAGAAGAAGAGAGGAGGAAGAAGAGTGGAAGATGGGGAATAAAGTGCATTAAATCTCAATTCTACTAGTACTACTACCAGGATATAGGCACCGCCCTTCGGAGTGTAAATAGTTACACCGATGACATGTGGGTCTGCCACAAGAGGGCCCATATGTCAGTTAATGGAGGACAGAGGTGTGTAGGCGTATTTGCGGAAGCATGCTCTACTGGCAAACATGATAGCAGTACTGGGTAAGGCTGATTTAGTAACACCAACACGCTGGTTCAACTTATTAATTACATGTCCCATCTGCTACAGCGTGTATTGTCACTTCACTGTGAAGACTAGTTGAATAGTTCTCTCTGACCGAGATGGGGAATAATGGATCGCGAGGACTTCCTTTCTACAGTATCCCTATGCATCTACGCTCACTTCACTCATTTTGCTCCGTACCTAGTCACTTGTTGAAATCTGTAGAAAGACAAATACTCTGTATTTGGGAGCAGAGGAGGCTTTTACTCCGTACTATTTGGGAGCAGAGGAGTTTCACCATATGGAGGAGCAGAGGAAGCTTGAAATATGAACATGTCAATGGGAGGAGTAAGCCCCATGCATGCATGCATGCATGCAACATGCAACACTCACATGGACGCACGCAACACTCACGCACCCATGCGGCACACAGCACACGACGCAACACACACGCTCACGCTCAAGTGCTCAACCTATTCCCTACGTCCGTGAAAGACTGTACATTTAGAGATTTACACATTGACCAGGGTATAATTAACGCCCAAAAGTAGCAGACTTATGTGTGCATGCGACCATTGAGATAAGAAGATTAAATGAAGGCCGTTGCATGCTATAATTAAGGATAGACATGTAGCCTATACCTACAACACAAGTTGGTGCATTAGTCAATCAATATCGATTTAGATTAAAGGCTAAATGCATTGGAAGTGTAGATGTACATCATATACTACTACACTCTTTGTTTAATATCTCATGTACACTCTTTGTTGGAAGACCGAGGGAGGACACGTGCATGCACTCACATACACAGCCAGGGTGGTTCGGGCGCAAGGGTTGGACTCGTGTCGCGTCTGCGTAAAGTTTTGAACTGATTTCTTTGCTCTGCCAACTGACATGTGGGACCCAGAAAACATGTGACAGTTTAACCAGTCAACAAAGTGCCACATCGACTATGTGGCCGGTCAGTAGGGTGCCATACGGTGCTCTACGATGAGCTAGTGATCGTATAATCGACGCAAAACTATATATAGTGACCGTAAAGAGCGTATTGTTACATACGTTGACCGCCAGTGTATTTTTCTCGTTTCAAATTAAGCCATATTAATCGGAAAGGACGCAGTATGGACTACTACTAGTACTAGTACTGCTTTGATGTGCCCCGTCAACTCGCCGAACGAGGAGAAGCTTGCTTACTACGCCTCTCCCTCGCCCACGCACGCGGTGGTTCACAGGACAAGGAGAGGGTTTTGACTACAGCGCCCTCTCCCTCTCCCTCTCCCTCTCCCTCGCCCTCGCCCTCGCCCTCGTGGTGGACGTGCAACAGTTCAATCAGTGTCAGATTGCCAGAAGCATATTGTACTGTAGTATCATCATTGTTGGACCTTCCGAAGAGGAGAAGAGCCAAGTGCAAGGTTCACACGAGTATGAACTGTTGAACCTCCCGAAGAGGCAAAGAGCCAAGCACAAGGTTTTATAGGAGTTGTCGTCCTAGTAGGAGTGTACTACAACTATAGAGAACGATGCTACTGTATGATGCCGCCACGTCACGTATATCCAAAGCTGTGCCACCTTTTTTTCTCAAAGAGCGTGTTGGAGCCCATGCAACAACCACACAAGTTGCACGTACACATAACACATTTACTAGTAATAAATTCTAAAGGACAAATGCCAGTATGCCACACAAGTTCATCTCCAATTCATGTGATAAATTTGTGCATGACTAGTCTACATATATTCACAGCGCTACCGTTCACAATTACCGTACTCCACTTACAAGTTATAGATGGGCTACATGTCCTCCTCCAGGTTCCAGGCCTAGGTGTTCTTCATGGATGGCACGATCCATAGCGGTGGGCAACGGGAATCATTGTCCCAGCTTTCTAGTCCGGATCCACATGATGGAGACTCATCCAAGCTGAAGCGGCATAAATCAGGGATAGCGTGTCCCAACATGTCGTTCATCCGGCAATGTGCACTGAAGACACAACCATGCTTCATGAACGGCAGGCCTTCCGTGTCGTGCACAGAAGGTGGCATCCGCTTCACAATGGGGTAGATGTCCCTGATGAAAAGCGAGTACTCTCCAAGAGTGTTCCTCGGCACCCACGTAGCATCACAGCGTTCGAACTCGGCGCCGTTCATCTGGTACACGCGGCATCCCAGATCTGGAAACATGGTGACGTACATAGTCAAGGTCCATGCATAATAATGTTGTGCTCAAATATGGCGGTCGATGTCTTGTGCAGCAAATAGTACTACTCGGTATAGAGGAAGTAAAATAACGGCTTATTATATATAGCCACTCTTGGCTACATGGATGAGATAGTAAGACATGGAAAAACAAAAATGGTGGCAGCTAGTGGGTTCAAGTCTTCAAGGGCCTAGCTAGCTATACACGTCCTCAAGGTAAAAAGTACTCCTACTAGTACTACTAAGTATACTACTAGTACAACAATGAAAGAGAAGGCGAGAGGGTTAAAAATGGAATACATGGGTAGATGGTGACGGTCCGATCGTGGTAGATTGTGTGACCATGTTGCACATCAGTGGTACCATGGGTAACGACTGCTAAGATAGTTGATCCCAATATGCCATAGTCAGCTACAAGGTTCCAGGTTAGACCGAATTGCGAATGCAAATGCACATCCAAGATCGGCGATCTTATTTTGATCGGGGGATGACTGGTCCCTGCAAAATAATGGAGTACCGTTAGGGATGCAAATGATGGTTTGTGCATTCCGTTTGTAATCTCCTGTATCGTAGGATGGCAACCAGATGAAACAAGTCCCCTGGCTTGTCACCGCGAAGATGAGGCCTACATGGCGCACGGCGTCTTCGAATGTGTAGGGTTACAAATCTGCTGCCGCCAACATGCGCCAGCCTCTACCGTTACTGCCTCTTGCATTGATGGCAATCCTTATGTCGAACACCGCGATGAGATAGTAATCGTCGTAGCCGCGTCACTTTGTCAGCGGGTCCGCAACTGCTATCTTCTTCAATCTCATGTAGGCATCATCATACGTATTCAAGCTCAGCCAGTCCGGAAGGCCGATCCCAATGATGGAGAAGGGGTCTACCGGAACGGCCGCACTGCTATGGATGTTGTGCAAAATGATGGTGGTATCCGGCCGGAGGTATGCAAGCCAATCTTCGTTGTCACCGACCCAGACCTATCTATAAGACGGTGGGCAGCAGAGAAATTACGGAATGGAAATGGAATAACTAAGTACTACATGATCAAACTCCATTGCTGACCTGCTCATCGGACAAAATCCGACTACCTCTCAACGTCGGCAACTCTAGCGGAGTCAACGTGCAACCATGGCCAGGGAGCGGTGGACTGTTCGAAGGATTGTCCCATAGAAGAACCTTCTCCTCGAGGATGCATGGAAGACCAACAAGCATGGCCTTTTCCCAAGCCTGTTTAAGCAGCGTCTTGAAAAAGTTGGTGCTGGAAGCACTGAGTCTTGCGGCGGTGAGGACCTCGGAGCGGCGTGCGATTTCTCCTAGAGGATCATCGTCCAAGGTCTCCCAGCCCCGACAAGGAGGAGAACCGCCTGGCGAATCCATGGGAGCAGCGACGAACTGCCTTCTCTTGGGGAGGGGGCTGGCGAGGAGGAGATAAGGCGTAGTAACATGCAGGGCCTCGTCCCTTCAAGCTGTAGATCGTTCCTCGGCGAAGGGGTGAGGCTATTATTTACTACTAAGTACTAGCATTATGGAGCGTTATGGGATTGCATTATCTGTAAATACTAGCACTAGTAAGAAATCTTTGGCACTAGGTAGTAGTTTTTAGCGTGGATTAAGATTTTGGGTATGTTTTTGCCATTTTTGTACCGCCAACTAGTGTCAAAAACGTCTTACATTATGTGACGGAGGAGTGCGTATCTGCGTCTTGTAGCAGTACTAGTACTACTTTTCTCAACTAGTAGTGCGATGTCTGTACTTCTAGTCTAGTCTAGTATAGTGCACCAGTTTTGAACTCTTGAATCTCAGGGCCAAGGAGCTACAGTTGGAAGTGGAGGGTACTACTGTTCTCTAGAACCATCGCTGTACTATCAATGCAGGGGAAGTACACCTGCGTAGTGGCCTAGTGGGTACTCTCGGTGCTCTATTCAGCTGCTCCTCTCACATAGCTGGCTTACTCAGCCGCTCCTCTCACGCACACACTATCAGTCCATTTATCGTGACGATTCTTTGAGGCGAGAACATTTGAGTTATTTGATACAATGAGACTAGGCTTTTCGCTTCCATTTGTGGAGGTGTAATGGATCTCGTCGAACTTTGTTAGTAGTTCCTTCTTTATGAATGAGATGAAGCAAAGGTTTTGCCTCCGTTTCAAAAAAAACACGTCAAGAGGAATTTCTTTTATAGTAGAGCCGATAATGGAGTGAAGTCCATGCATGCGACGCCACAAGCTACAGAGTAGTAGTAGAGCACTTTACATACAGAGCCATATTGCACAGTTCCCAATGCCCCGCCAGGCTTTTCCGGCTCCTCGGGTTAATTGGAAGGCACTAGTTTAAATATGCTACTAGCTGATGAGGAAGCTGCAAGCGAGGTGCTGCTAGGGCGAGCACGCGAGCCACGGGATGCTGGGAAGGAAAACCTGTTCACGTGGCTAGGCTGTCCAGCGCACCCAGATTGTGGGGCCGCACGTCCGTTTGACTTCAAAACTCAAACTACACGTGTAAAATATTGGCTCGCAGCGAAGTGTAGTAGTACTATTTTTTAGAAAAAGGACGCCGTGCGTTCGGCCGGGATCGAACCCACAAAACGAGGTATACACTCCCGCGACCACTAGTAGTACTCGTTGGAGTACAACGCAACCTAGAATCGCCTTTTGTCGCTAGTAGTACGTACATTGTTCCTTACAAGAAACCCCTAATAATGTAAGAAACCACTAAAATGCCAAGAAACTACTACCACTTGCATACGTGGTAGACTTAAGATAAGACTACCTTATCAACCATTGTACATGCTCTTACCAACAAAAATCCTCGAGTGACCTCCTACCTCCGGCCCGTCCACCTAGTCATCCTCGGCCATGGGACGTAGCTACCGCCGCCGGCAGAAGGCGGGGTCAAAACCGCCGGCGGTGCGGAGCCCATGTTGCGGCAGCCCAGATGCCAGCTCTGTCCGGCGCTCGCGGCTGCTAGCTAGCCAAGATAGCTCCGTCCAGCTACTTGTCTGCAAGGTTTGCTAGCTAGATTGGCACGACAGTGCGATGGCTTGCTCGTGCGCGCCGCGCTAAGGCCAGCCATCTGGCTCGAGCGAAGGCCAGCGTGGCGGCTTGCTCGCTCGTGGGTCACGCTCGGGCCAGCCTGCCAACCCGTGCGAAGGCCAGCACGGCGTCCGGCCCGTCCGGCGGAGCGGCGGCCAACTCGCTCATCACCGGCGCCACCGACGAACACGCATCGATCTGTTTGAAGTAATGTTCAGGAAAAATAATGATTTGAGGGAATAACAGGATAGAAGGTCGGATGTGGGTCCCTCGTGTCAGCGGTCAAACAAAATGTGTTGGTTTAAGTTGCCTCGTCGAGCAGACGTGTGGGCCAACCCAGTCATAAATGGGTTTAAACGAACCTAATCGGTAGGAGTACTAGGTAGTAGTTTTGGCATGGATTAAGAAATTTTGGGTATGTTTTTGCTATTTTTGTACAATAGATTCTTCCTAGGGCTGGTTGAAAGTGGTAGTTTTTGTTAAATACTCTACATATTGTAAGTAGGAGTGAAAGTTAAGCTTTGGAAGCCAATAAGCAAGGCTAGTTACATAGTGCATATGTGTACATGATTGAAAGTAAATATCAACCATGAGTGACTAATATCTTGATGGAAAACTCGAAACTATGGAATACTAGGAAAAAATGCATGGTTGGAAATACTAGCAATGTTCATGTCCGTTACAGCGAATCATAATTAGAATAATACTTATTCACAAACTTGGTACAAAACACCCTAATTTTGATATACATATGTCACTAGAGATATATTATGTTTCAATTAGAATATATTCCTTGGGCTGTTTTGGTGAGGTCAGGGAGGGATGTGGTTGGTTTTAAGATACTAATTATGGTTTTTTCTGCAAATTGGTAGACAAGTGGGATGTTGGTGAGAAAAGGCAACAACTTACCTCACAATCGTTAGATGTAGATCTAATGGTTACAAACGACGGATGGCAGACACACCAGCATCACCAACTTAGTCTTGTGTAGGAGTACTAGCAAGATCCGTGCATTGCACGGAACATCAAGATGCATTTTTTTATAAAACACTTGTTGTGATTGACCCTTGCGGGAGTAATCCCATGTGTAAAACTAATGATATCTCGAGAAATATGAGATAAGGTGAAGAGGAGTGGGGTGTGGTGGTGGTTGGTGGTCGGACTGAGCGGAGGCATGGGGATTGACGACGCCGGCAGCGGCCACCAGGCCAGTTTGTTCCAGAGGCTTCCTTTCTTAATTGCTCAACAATGAGGTTTGTTGGAGATAAGGATGAATGAAGGAAGGCCTTGTCTTCAAATGTGGAGAGGGGTGCGGGTATCTTTTAGTTTAATTTCCATCCGTCAGATATAGATCGGACGGCCTATATTGCAAGATGGCACATGTGCCATCATCACCAACTCGGTTTTTTATAAGAGAAGAAATATAAGTATGGAGATACAAACGTATTATCGATACTTGCTTCCGTAAACTAGCATCTACATTCTATTCAACGCCTCGGCATGTGGGGCCTTAGCACAATGACTTCTCGACTATGTAAAACAAAGATTTTCCCGTCGCCGACAAGGAGGGGGTGACGGCGGCGCGCTTTTTGGCTTGCTCTAGTCCTAGTAGTCATACTAGGTGGTCTAAGCACGTGTAAATTTATTCTTTTTCACGTCTCGTGTTCGCCGTACTGCCACGACTGTTGATGAATAGACGGTAAGTTATTCACGGGGAAACCCTTGTTGAGTGTGTTTACGAGAGAGAGAGAGAGAGAGAGAGAGAGAGAGAGAGAGAGAGAGTGTGTGTGTGTGATATGTTAGAGACTGAGGCAATGATAACAGATTCTTTGTGTCTATGTTTGTGGAGGATAGAGAGAGACATGTACATGGGGCTTTGTGTTGTGTAACGTGGAGACACATATACATAATTAGAGAGTGAGTGTGTGAGATACACATGCGGACATGGGGAGAGATGAGGATCCAGATAAATGGGTGTTTGTGTGTGTCTGTGTGTGTTTGTGCAGCGTTTGTGTGTGAGAGGAGAGAGTGTATGTGGAGTAGAGACCACTGATGATGTAAACCTAGTATAAGGGAAGGGGAATGGTGTGACATGTGTAGTAGCGAGATAGCAGGTGCGGGCGAGGGAGCAGACTATTTGGAAGAGACATCGAGTGTGTGTGTGGGAGAGGGGTGTGAGGCGAGAGAAAGAGAGAGCTAGCGAGAGAGAGAGAGAGAGAGGAGGAGAGGGGGCGAGAGGGGTCGTTTGTGTCCGAAATTGGCCTATGAACGAAGAGGCAAGGGAAGCGGGTCATCGCGTGTGTGATAGGGACTTCATGAGAGATCTAGAATAGATGGTGCAGAGAACAATGTGCGAAATCGAGAACGATTATACATTAGGGAGCTATGAAAAGAGTCACGACATATATGTATACAGGGAAGGAGCTGGGGCGGGTCCGCATGTGGGAGAGATAGAAAGAGGAGAGTGGTGCACAAGGAGACAAAGTGTGCTTGTTTGCGATGGGGGTGGTGTGTGAGGTGAGTCTTGCGAGAACCACATAACTAGGGATAGGCGTTTGGGGCGACGTTTTGTGTGTATGGGAAATATACACTCTACATAGTGCGTGTGCTTGGGTAAGAGAGATAGCGGGAGACCTAGAGAGTGAGGGAAGAGATGTGTGCATGCCCAAGAGACAAAGTGATAGATACCTATGTTGGGGTCCGGACTTTACAAGAGAGAGGGGTGTTAATGTGCTCGTGTGTTGGTATTTGGGGGAGAGAACGACTTCTCTATGTGTGTGTGTGTGTGTGTGTGTGTGTGTGTGTGTGGTGGTGATGGTGGGGGGCGTTGACTTCAGATAAACAGTGAGGTGTCTATATTTGAGGGACTTTAGCGTAGTTGAGATATTGTGCACTCATGGTTGATCAATTTGTTTCACAGTTTGTACTATGAGATAACGATACTTTTGAACATGCGTGATATACCTTGATGTACCAAAATTACAAACCTAAGATTGGAATTTTGGAATTCGACTCCATCATTAGCTTTTGTAATTCATTTAAGCGGAGGTACATTTTTAAGCCGGATTTTGTGATTTCAAATTCATATATCAAACCTAGAGATATACACATACGGGCATGTTCAAACTTTATAATCATTCACTTTATTCATACACATACACATTTTGCTTTTGTCATCATATTTAGGATAAACACATTTGGAATTTCATTTGAATTGGACCGTATGATGGTATTTGCTTGTAGTAGCTCAATGATCCATATTTGAATTGAATGGACAATCTAAGTTTGAGTTGGAGACATTGATTTTCAAAACTTGCACATTTTTTTGCATGCAAAACAAACAAATTGTCGGCCATGATATCATAGTCGGCCGTACAAGAGCAGAATACTTATAATTTTAGGCGTAAAAGCTTTCAAACTTCCGCTCACATCGAAATATCACGCTACCAAAGTTTAGCCCTGGAATATTCCTGTTTTACCCTACCACATGAGCGGAAAAGGGCTGCTTTGGTAACTCCATTGTTTTCCCTCTTTGCCCCAACATTCTTCCCAGAGCCCTCCCTTCCCTTCCCGACCCCCAACCATGGCAAGCTGCGAATCTAGTCCTCCGCCGCAGCGGTGGACCTCACACCCGCGGATCTACCTTCCGCACCTTGGAACCCCCAACGCCAACTCACCACTTCACGAGCCGCTTCAGCGATCGGCTTGTCCACCGCTCGAGATCTCCTTGACCGCCATCATGGTCCACCGCACCGGATCTGCTTAACCGGCGCCCTCGTCCACCACAGCGTAGGCTCTTCACTGACTCCCTCGTCCGCCCCTTCGCGGGCCCTTCATACAAGCCCTCGTCTGCGGCAACAGATCCGCCACACCGAAAGCACTGTGCCTAACGCGCCTACGAAGCCTTCGTCCATTTGCACGGACCCGCTCCACGGACGCCATATTCAACTCCACCGCCCTGCTTTACCGACGCCGCAGCCTCATCGAGTTATTTCGATTTGTACTCCTTCGGTTTTTCTCTTTATCGTGCAACTGTTCACTTACCACAGATGAGCTTTCTTGTATGTCGACAGGTGCTGCAACCGTAGCACCGGAGCCGCTTCAGCGACGGCGACAGCCGGCCCAAACTCAACCGTAACACGAGCACCATCGATGATCCTTAGCTATCAAGTATGACAACGTTACCCATACGCTGCCGAGAATCAGGTAATATTATCCAACGGCCGGCGCCTACATTCACTTTCCTAGCATAAGCACCGCACCTTTGAATTTCTTCAGGGCATCATTCAGTTTTTCATGAGGCGCGTTATTCGCTTGCACCAGTAGGGCCATACTTACGGCGATGAACATGTTACATGTGCTAAATTACATACCGGTGCACATATAGTTAATATGCTTTAGTTTTGTTACGATGCCACCTGTTGGTTCCATCGATCGCTTAATGTTCTCTATGCTTAATTACACATCAGCAAACTAGCATGTGGTTCCGCTGCTTTTTGTTTGTTTTACCCTACATTTTCTGATGCTAGCTATTACATCACTGCTCCGAGCCTCTGTTCATTCCTTGTTTGTCTGTTCTTGATCTTCCCAAGTTGCATGACTAATGTGATGCTTCTATTAATTATGGAGCTGCCAACACCATCAAGCAAAATGTTTGTTCTTTTGGGGCTGGCACCTTGAACAAGCATAGAAATAGAGGGAAGCAGATATATTGTCGTGTATGCACACACCCTTCTTTCATTAGTTTAGACGAACCATTGATGATCAATTCGGACCAGTGCATGCGATTAAAATTAATTTTACCTAAATAGATGGTGCAGAATAAACTACAACAACTAGATTTGCAACCACGGGATCTTGATATCTTCAAAGAACATTGCAGCAGTAGCTAGGCTTCACAGCAACATATGGTAAGCCAGTGTGTTTTAGTACATGTGAAATGTAATGCGAGTGGGCTGCTTTCTTGGCTTGTGCCCTCAACGTGTAATCCTACTGAATTACAAATAGTTCAGTTGTCTGCTTTGCTGTATTGCTTGATTCGAATGCTTGTTTGTTGTTACGCTATACCTGAGTTGGCCAATATGTCAGCAGTGCCTGCTGTACTATCGTAAATAAATGCATGCCTATTTCATTTGTAACTTTTCCACTCAACTTCATCACAAGACTGTCTTCGTAGTTTATATGAGGCCACACTGTTAAGTGCTTTCTCAGATTATTTCAACTGCTTAGATGCCTTGGCAACTTAAATATAGCGGTTTTACACTCTCTTTCAACTAGGGATGTCAACTGGGTCCCGTTTAATCCCGATTAAAGTCCACTAGTGGTATGATAGTTCAAAAGAGTTTTTGTTTTTTGAGGAAAATGAACTAGGGAGGTAGCAGAAACTAACTAGATGGGACTGGCGGATGTCGTTTACCATGTAAGCTTACTGCCTGGATCATCCCTAGTTTCATCTTACCATTTTAATTTCTTTTCGGCTGATGCTGCTTCGAACCATTTAAATATAGTTTGCCATGCTCGGCAATAATTCGTCCGTCGTTTACCATGTAAGCTTACTGCCTGGATCATACGATAACTATCTCTTACTTATGTCCAGCGGAAACCTTTCGGGATGCCATTCACACTAGGACCAATGTACAACCCCAGAATCTATTTGTGGAAGCATTGCGCCATCCATGTTACCAGATGGTAGCAGTTCAGAGGCAACACCGTCGGAGAGCGGTCTGAGCACAGATATTATAGTGCTTGAGGCTCTACTAGATGCAGAAAGAGATGGTGTGGCTGCCATGAATGAGGTAATCTTTATCTTGAGGCTGGAAATTACGGAATTAGCGGCACGCATTATGCAAGCAACCCAAGAATTGGAGGAAGTAAGAATGTTGCATTTGAAGACGGAGGAGGTCCTGCTATTTCTGCTATCTGAAGCCCAAGGTAATCCCGGTTCTTCTTTAGATACCAGTTTAAATTGTCATTAGATTATTGTACTTGCATGTTGTGTCATGTCTCTGAGTGGATTATGTTGCAAGACCCCCTATGTTGTCCATGTGTTGTAATGATCCGAATTTTTTAGGCGAGGTAATCCTCGGTACTTGTATGATTGACATAAGGTGAACTGTTTTTCGTGTGAGCATATTGTATTGGATGAAATAACTGTTTGAATCAAAGTGTATCCAACCTACTGAATTCGAAGATCACGGCATTTCTAAATCATAATCATATATAAAGGTGGAATAAATCTTTGTTGTGGTTTTGAAGAAATAAATAACAAAATGTATAATTATCTGTGGATATTCATAATCGAATACAAATTGGATTTGAAATTAATTTGCCAGGTCCTAGGGCAAACGTGAATGCTAATTCTCCCAAGTTTTGAACGAAGCGGCTAAACACCCACTATAATTTGTGGGTTGCCCGAAGCAAGTGTTTGCGAGATGGAAATTACTGTCTACCCCTGACACTGTTGTCGATAGGGGTAGACTAGTAACTTCAATCAGACGTGACACGACGGCCTCTGAGCCCATTCAGACACGATGGGCGCCAAACGTGGGCGGCAAAACACATTTGATTCAAGCTCGTCAGAAAGACATGTGTCTCTTCCTCCATTTGCCCATTCATACACGGTGGGCGGAAAAACAAACTCTCCTCGTCCGAAATCGATGTAGGCTAATATTTTAAATAGGGGCAGATGTGTAACTTCCATCAGACGTGACACAACCGTCCTACCTGTCAGCCCCGTTCATACACCGTGGGCGCCAACCGTGGGCGGCAAAACACCCTCTCATCGCCCGAAATAGTTACCGGCAAATATTTGGGAGATGCGAGATTACCGTCCTATCCCCAACTGACGCGATGTCTGAAATTTTAAACAGGGGATAAGTTCGTAACTTTCCCCCATTCCAGGGAAGCGCGTCCCAAAGTTTGAGATCCCCCCCTCCATTTCCCCATTCATACACCGTCGGTGGCACGACAACCTCCGCACTGCAGCCAGCCTCCTCCGTCCGCCACCCCATCCTCCACCTTGCCGGAGCCGCTACCCCTACCTCGTCGTCCACTGCAAGAGATGGATGTCTCTCATCCATGGCGCTGGACCAGGATCCTTTCATCGCCTCCTCTCGCTTCATCGGCGCCGTCGTCCACCTTGCCGTTGCCGCTCCTACGACCGCCTTGTCCACGGCAACAGGATATATCCCCCGACCCGGCCGTCTGCCGTCTAAAGACTTCTTCCCCGCTGCCGACAGCCATCGCACCCGTAGCACCCTCAACGTATCAGCATAGGCCTACACGGAGTCGCAAGAGAGGCGGTACTCTTCCATATGTGCTTAAGTTATTGATCTCACCCGGAAAATATATCGTAATTTGTTTATGTACTTTTCTTGTCCGTACCAAATCGTAGTGGCTAGTTGAAAGCAAACATTGGTTGCGAAGTAGCTTTGTCCGGTTTGCACCTTCAGATCCGCCATGGCACGGGCACTATACTCGTAAAGCTTATGGTTTCCCCCCTTTATATTCACTACCATCATCGTAGGTGCTTCGTGTCGTGCTAGCACTGCTCCTCAAGACCTCAACCCAAAGCTTATGTGTTGAAATACGAATCTGATATGATGCTCATATCACTAAAACAGAGAACATTTAATTGGTCACCTAATGTTCCTATATTCGTTTCGAAAAGCATGTGCGCCACCCACTGGTCCAGCTAGTTCCACTTTCCTGATTTTTCTCTTGATGCTTAGGGTTTTCCCCTTTTATCTACTCTACTATTATCTGCATAGGTGCTTTCTATCGTACTAGCATTACTCCACCCTTCAAGCTAAACAACACAACACTCAGAATTCGAAAGCTTAGTTGTTCAAATATGATTGTGATATGATACTGATATTAGTTAACCGACACATTTAATTGGTTAGCTAAAGGTCCCACTTGAGTTTCCAAATGCATGTCACGACATATAGAGAGACAGCATAATTGCATTTCTTTGTCACTTGTTGACCGTACTTTCTTGTCCATACCAAATCTTAGTCGTTATTTCAAAGCAAACATCGGTTGCTAACTACCCTTTGCGCGGTTTGCAGCTTCAGATCTGCCATCTAACTGCCATGGTCAACACTGTACTCATCATGCTTATGTATTCCCCATTTTATGATGACCACAATCAGCTACGTGGTTCATGTCGTAATAGCACTGCTCCACCCATCGAGCTAAACAAGCTTAGTTGTACAAATTCATATCTGATATTATTGCTGATATTAGTAAAACTGAGAGATGTTTAATTGGTGAGCTAAATGTTCCTACTTTAGTTTCGAAATGCATGTGAGCCACATATGGAGAGACCGGAAAGAATAGTATTTCTCTGTGCGCTCTGGTTCATCATGGGTGGCCAACCGACATTGTATTGAAAGACTTGTAATATCTTCAATCTGCTTTCTCTTCTGCTCTTCTTTAAGATGATACTCTTCTCTTGCGGTCGACTGGTCAGGTCGAGTTGTTCTCCCTTAGTATATTTTGAATCTGTCAGGTCAGGTCGACTTGTTATTCTTTACTATATGTTGAAGCTATCATCTGCGAAGTGTCATAACTTCTGGAGCTCTCATATTTTGAGTAGTAGGCCACATTATATTAATGCACACAACAAATTATAGCATGCATGGCATCATTTAAAAGAATAGCAGAGATAGCACAAAGGGGTTTACAGGGAGCCAGTATTGGATTAGAATCACTTCTGCATTACAAAGAAAATCTCACTTGTTTTTATGTTTTCATGCATGTCAGATATTGAACATTATCAAAATGAATATGTGAATGGGCGCATGAGAGGAATATTGCGGATTGATCCACCGGCTAACAAACTTGGCATGGTGGAGGATGGCCTATCTTATTCACCCATCAAGGTGCTTGCTCTAACTTTGCAAAGTTGTATTGGTCGCACATATTTTGCATCTGACCTCTTGCATTACTTCTACTTTGTTACACCATCTGCTTAGTTTAAGCATCATATATGATTATATGCCATACCTATCCATTTTCTGTACCTATTCCATGTGTCGTCACACTATGTTTATCCAGTCAAATGTTGTACTTTCGTAATAGATGTCCAAAAGGAAGAGGGTGAGTGCAGATCCTCAAGGAGTACAAACTAGGTATTTGGAAAAGGTAGTGATACATGTTAAATCAGATAGATCAGCAGCCACATAGAACGCAGGCCCAACTGTACCACACTTTACCCCTACTCCATTGGTCAAACCCCTATTAGAACTGCTGGGAGCCCAGTCAGTAATCTTGTCTATGATATCAATTCAAAATTTGAACTCCTAAATTTCTGCTTGTGCCTTACCTTCTCTCTTTTATGAAAACTAATTTCAGATGAATCTCCTTGCTCAAAGGATCATACGATCTCAAAACAATAATGGGCTCTGCATTGCTCTTGTCAGTACCTCTCTCCCTTTTGCCTTGTAACGCTGTACTTAATTAATTGCTATTTGATTATGTATCATCGATCTTTTGAGCTTCATTATCCTCTGTTTCTTCCAATATTATTTGATCTATATTTACTCTTTGCAAAATGTAGAATAATGGCAACGCTTATACAGAATTTTCTTTGGGGAATTTATTGAATTATCCCTCCATCAACATGGAGAAGGGCTTTGTCCAGCCCGTGTTAACATGTAATGTAAGTTCATCCTTCTCAAGCCTTCAAACTTTGTTCTAGTATAGATTTGGATAGGCATCATTTCATCCACTCGTGTTTGCTTTGCTGTTTACATCTGATTGGATGTTTGCAACAACTACCAGTTTTCAAATTGTAGTTGTAAAAACATGTTCCTTATGCAGAACAGATCCATTTATTTGCTTATATAATTGTGAAACCTGTTACGTGTCTCCTTATTTCTCTTTCAAAGTTGTATCTCTTACTCCAGGCAAAACTTTAGGGAAGATAGTGAGCCAAACCATCTTGAGGACAGCGAGATGACCCCAAGGTCCTGTCTTGATGAAGACAGTGAGTTGAAGCTACTCACCAGCAGGTGTGAGACAACCTCTGTGCAGTCGCTGCCTCAATTAGTTCGAATTCTTCAGTCCCAACTTAAAGCGGAAAGGCTTGCTTCAGCTCAGCTCCGACTTGAAGTCAAAGATGCAAGGAAGATGTCAGAGGACTGCTGTGCGCACCATCATGCCTTAAATCTAGTGTTGATGCATCTATCATTGACACAACTGAGTTCTACTCAGCTTCTTCAGCTGCTTGCGGGGCCCAAGCTTGCCAGGCCTAGTGCCTTCTGAAGTGCTCTCAGTTTTGTATATTCTTTTGTCGGCGCGTTTATTTGCACTGGTGGCGAACTTTGATGCCCAGTGGATGTAATATGTGATAGCCGTGATAGCCTAGCATAAGTTGCTTGCTTATTTATTTCCTTGTTGTCTTGTTTATTTGTTTGCTTGTAGTCATTGCAGTTCTTTTTCTGCGGTTTGCTAGTGGCTGCAATAACCTATTTTTTAAAACTAGGCTACAATAACCATGGGCTAATATTTACTATAGTGACACTGGGCCTCCTATGGGCCGTAGAAACAGTGGGCCTTCTACGGGTCGTAGAAACAATGGGCCTTCTATGGGCCGTAGAAACAATGGGCCTTCTACGGGCCGTAGAAACAATGGGCCTTCTACGGGCCGTATCATCAATGGGCCTTATCTTTGGCGAGATGATAACATGGGCCAATAACGAGGCGCATTATGGCCGTAAGCGGGCTAGAGTTGGAATCGTCCGTTCATGGGCCGACCATAACGGGCCATCGTTAATAGGCCGTATTTCATGACGCTATGAAAATGGCCCAACGTATTAACGGACCACAAACGGGCCGACTGTAACCACGGGCTGAATTTGGCCCACAAGCAAAAATTGACAGTAACGGGCCATAAGTAAACGAATGCTAGAAATGAGCCCAAGAATAAATGGGCTCCGAGAAGGCCGAAAGATAACATGGGCTGAAGCATTAGCGGAATAACGGGCCGTTAATGGGTATAAAGTGTTACACTGTTCATTACAGGCCAGTTTCACCACGGGTCGTTAATGGGTGTAAAGTGATACACTGTTCATTACGGGCCAGTTTCACCATGGGCCGTTAATAGGCCAAGAGTTACATAGGGCCTCATATGGGCCAAAAGACGTCATGGGCCATACATGGGCCAGAAGTGAAAACGGGCTGGAATCATATTGGGTGGCCCAGATGACGCTACTGGGCCTAATTCGGATAGGGCCTAACGGGCCTTGGGTTAGCGCTGTAAATGGGCTATATGCGAACAGGCCGTTAACAGGCTTTCCATGGGCCGGCCCGCCACCTTTTGACCAAGTCAAACATGTCAGCCTTTTCACAGGAATGGGCCTCTGTTGGGCCGTGCCACGTGTTGACGTATCATAGGCGCCTTCTGTCCAATGAGTGGATGACATCTGTCCCAACGATGAGCCGACACGTGTTTCCTCCAGCCAATGATGATTTTACACATGGAAAATCCCCATTGGTCGGGGCTGTTAACGGGTTATCGGATCCAAAACCCGACCCGATAGCTTAACGGCGTTCCGTTATAGTGGATGCCACGTGTCGGTCACCCTTTACGAAAGCACTTCTGTGACGCGGGATTTATCATCATGGAAGTGGACACTTCCATGATGATAAATTTGGTAATGTCATGGAACACTTCTACGACAGCACAGGTATGACTATTTTGATTCTGTCATAAATTTTTCATGGATGTACATGCATGACAAAAAACGCGACCTACTGTGACAAACGCGTATCATCACGGAAGTGTATTTTTTTGTAGTGAGGCCTTAAACCGGCTTTGGGCCCTGGGCCTTCATAAAGCGTCATTGTCTGTCTTCATAGGCTTCAGATATAATGAACTACTTATGGGGTTAACCCGGCCTATATTGGTCGGTTTACGCCTAGTGGTAATATCCCCAACACCGATGACAAGCCAAGCAATTGTTTCATACTTTAGTATTCTTAAACTTTTTCAACTTTCACGCAATACATGAGCACGAGCCATGGACATAGCACTATGGGTGGAATAGAATATGATGATGGAGGTTGTGTTGAGAAGAAGAAAAAAAGGAGAAAGTCTCACATCCACGCGGCTAATCAAATGGCTATGGAGATGCCCATCAATTGATGTCAATGCGAGGAGTAGGGATTGCCATGCAACGGATGCACTAGAGCTATAAATGTATGAAAGCTCAACAAAATAAACTAAGTGGGTGTGCATACAACTTGCTTGCTCACGAAGACCTAGGGCATTTGAGGAAGCCTATTGTTGGAATATACAAGCCAAGTTCTATAATGAAAAATTCCCACTAGTATATGAAAATGACAATATAAGAAACTCTCTATCATGAAGATCATGGTGCTACTTTGAAGCACAAGTGTGGAAAAAGGATAGTAGCATTGTCCCTTCTCTCTTTTTCTCTCTTTTTGGGGCCTTTATTTGGCCTTTCTTTTTTCTCCTCACACGGGAAAATGCTCTAATAATGATGATCATCACACTTCTATTTATTTACAACTCAAGGATTACAACTCGATAGTAGAACAAAATATGACTCTATATGAGTGCCTCCGACGGTGTATCGGGATAGGCAATGAATCAGGAGTGACATGTATGAAAAATTATGCATGGTGGCCTTGCCACAAATACGATGTCAACTACATGATCATGCAAGGCAATATGACAATGATGAAGCGTGTCATAATAAACGGAACGGTTTAAAGTTGCATGGCAATATATCTCGGAATGGCTATCGAAATGCCATAATAGGTAGGTATGGTGGCTGTTTTGAGGAAGATATAAGGAGGTTTATGTGTGATAGAGCCTATCATATCACGGGGTTTGGATGCACTGGTGAAGTTTGCACCAACTCTCAAGGCGAGAAAGGGCAATGCATGGTACCGAAGAGGCTAGCAATGATGGAAGGGTGAGAGTGTGTATAATCCATGGACTCAACATTAGTCATAAAGAACTCACATACTTATTGTAAAAATCTACAAGTCATCAAAACCAAGCACTAAGCGCATGATCCTAGGGGGATAGATTGGTAGGAAAAGACCATCGCTCGTCCCCGACCACCACTCATAAGGAGGACAATCAAAGAAACACCTCATGCTTCAAATTTGTTACACAACGGTTACCATACGTGCATGCTACGGGACTTGCAAACTCCAACACAAGTATTTCTCAAATTCACAATTACTCAACTAGCACGACTCTAATATTACCATCTTTATATCTCAAAACAATCATCAAGTATCAAGCTTCTCATAATATTTAATGCACTCTATATGGAAGTTTTTATTATACCCATCTTGGATGCCTATCATATTAGGACTAATTTTATAGCCAAAGCAAATTACCATGCTGTTCTAAAAGACTCTCAAAATAATATAAGTGAAGTATGAGAGATCAATAATTTCTATAAAATAAAACCACTACCGTGCTCTAAAAAGATATAAGTGAAGCACTAAAGCAAAGTTATCTAGCTCAAAAGATATAAATGAAGCACATAGAGTATTCTAGTAAATTCTGATTCATGTGTGTCTCTCCCAAAAGGTGTGTACAGAAAGGATGATTGTGGTAAACTAAAAAGCAAAGACTCAAATCATACAAGACACTCCAAGCAAAACACAAATCATGTGGTGAATAAAAATATATCCTCAAGTAAAGTTACCGATAGACGAAGACGAGAGAGGGGATGCCTTCCAGGGCATCCCCAAGCTTAGGTTTTTGGTTGTCCTTGAATTTTACCTTGGGGTGCCTTGGGCATCCCCAAGCTTAGGCTCTTGCCACTCCTTATTCCAAAATCCATCAAATCTTGACCCAAAAACTTGAAAACTTCACAACACAAAACTTAAACAAAAAATCTCATGAGCTCCATTAGTATAAGAAACAAACCACCACTTTAAGGTACTGTAATGAACTCATTCTTTATTTATATTGGTGTTAAACCTACTGTATTCCAACTTCTTTATGGTTCATACCCCGATACTAGCCATAGATTCATCAAAATAAGCAAACAACACACAAAAAACAGAATCTATCAAAAACAGAACAGTCTGTAGCAATCTGATTCAAACGTATATTTCTGGAACTCCAAGAATTCTGAAGTAAATTGGTGGACGTGAGGAATTTATCTATTAATCATCTGCAAAAAGAATCAACCTAAAAGCACTCTCCAGTAAAAAAATGGCAGCTAATCTCGTGAGCGCTAAAGTTTCTGTTTTTTACAGCAAGATGACAAAGACTTCACCCAAGTCTTCCCAATGGTTCTACTTGGCACAAACACTAATTAAAACATAAAACCACATATAAACAGAGTCTAGATGAATTATTTATTACTAAACAGGAACAAAAAGCAAAGAACAAAAATAATATTGGGTTGCCTCCCAAGAAGCGCTTTTCTTTAGAGCCTTTTTAGCTAGGCATTGATAATTTTAATGATGCTCACATGAAAGACAAGAATTGAAGCACAAAGAGAGCATCATAAAACACGTGATAAACACATCTAAGTCTAACGTTCTTCCTATGCATAGGCATTTTATTAGCAAACAAATTATCATAGCAAGCAAAAATTAGCATATGCAAGGAAGAAGAAAGAGATGATAGCAATCTCAACATGACGAGAGGTAATTTAGTAAGATAAAAATTTCTACAACCATATTCCTCTCTCATAATAATTACATGTAGGATCATAGGAAAATTCAACAAAATAGCTATCACATAACATATTCTCAACACGATCCACATGCATGCGAAGTTGACACTCTTCGAAAATAGTGGGATTATCATTAACTAAAGTCATGACCTCTCCAAACCCACTTTTATCAAAAATACCATAAGATTGAACATTATCCAAATATGTGGGATATAAAGTTGACACTCTTCCAAACCCACTTTCAATATTATTGCAAACACTATTATCAATCTCATATTCATCGTGGGGCTTAAATAAATTTTCAAGATCATAAGAAGAATCACCCCAATCATGATCATTGCAACAAGTAGTAGACATAGCAAAACTAGCATCCCCAAGCTTAGGGTCTTGCATATTATTATCAAAATTGACATCAAGAGAATTTATAGTAAAATCATTGCAATCATGCTTTTTATTCAAGGAGCTATCGTGAATCTCTTCATAAATTTCTTCATCACAATTTTCAGATTCACGACTTTCAAGCAAAACCTCATAAAGATAATCTAGTGCACTCAAATCACTAGAAATTGGATCATCATAATTGGATCTCTTAAAAAGATTAGCAAGGGGATGAGGATCCATAAACTTTTAGCAAGAGAAGATGGAAGCAAAAAGAAGGCACATGGTAACACAAGATCGAACGGAAGGAGGGCGAATAAAACGGCAAGGGTGAAGTGGGGGAGAGGAAAACGAGAGGCAAATGGCAAATAATGTAATGTGAGGTAGAAGAGTTTGTGATGGGTACTTGGTATGTCTTGACTTGAGCGTAGATCTCCCTGGCAACGGTGCCAGAAATCCGCACGTTGGCGGGAGATCAAATCTTGACTTGACTTCGCGTAAACCTCCCCGGCAACGGCGCCAGAAATCCTTCTTGCTACCTCTTGAGCATGCGTTGGTTTTCCCTTGAAGAGGAAAGGGTGATGCAGCAAAGTAGCGTAAGTATTTCCCTCAGTATTTGAGAACCAAGGTATCAATCCAGTAGGAGACTACACGCAAATCGCCTAGTACCTGCACAAACAATCAAGAACCTTGCAACCAACGCAATAAAGGGGTTGTCAATCCCTTCACGGCCACTTGCAAAAGTGAGATCTGATAAAGATAATAAGATAAATATTTTTGGTATTTTTTTGTATAGATTGAAAAGTAAAGATTGCAGAGTAAACAGCGACAGAAATAGCTAGTTGACGGGAAACTAATATGATGTAAAATAGACCCGGGGGCCATAGGTTTCACTAGTGGCTTCTCTCATGATAGCATATACTACGGTGGGTAAACAAATTACTGCCGAGCAATTGATAGAAAAGCACATAGTTATGAGAATATCTAGGCATGATCATGAACATAGGCATCACGTCCGTGTCAAGTAGACCGAAACGATTCTACATCTACTACTATTACTCCACACAACGACCGCTATCCAGCATGCATCTAGAGTATTAAGTTCATAAGAACAGAGTAACGCATTAGGCAAGATGACATGATGTAGAGGGATAAACTCAAGCAATATGATATAAACCCCATCTTTTTATCCTCGATGGCAACAATACAATACGTGTTGGTTCCCTTTCTGTCACTGGGATCGAGCACCGCAAGATTGAACCCAAAGCTAAGCACTTCTCCCATTGCAAGAAAGATCAATCTAGTAGGCCAAACTAAACCTATAATTCGAAGAGACTTGCAAAGATATCAAATCATGCATATAAGAATTCAGAGAAGAATCAAATGTTGTTCATAGATAATCTTGATCATAAACCCACAATTCATCGGATCTCGACAAACACACCGCAAAAAGTATTACATCGAATAGATCTCCAAGAACATCGAGGAGAACTTTGTATTGAGAACCAAAGAGAGAGAAGAAGCCATCTAGCTAATAACTATGGACCCGCCGGTCTGTGGTAAACTACTCACACATCATCAGAGAGGCTATGGTGTTGATGCAGAAGCCCTCCGTGATCGAATCCCCCTCCGGCGGAGCGCCGGAAAAGGCCCCAAGATGGGATCTCACGGGTACAGAAGGTTGCGTTGGTGGAAAAGTGTTTTTGTGGCTCCCCTGGATGTTTTCAGCGTATAAGAGTATATATAGGCGAAAGAAGTAGGTCGGTGGAGCTACGAGGGGCCCATGAGGGTGGGGGCGCGCCTACCCCCCTGGGCGCGCCCTCCTGCCTCGTGGTAGCCTCATTGCTTCCTTGACTTCCACTCCAAGTCTCCTGGATTGCGTTTGTTCCAAAAAGATACTCGCGAAGGTTTTGTTCCGTTTGGATTCTGTTTGATATTCCTTTTCTGCGAAACACTGAAATAGGCAAAAAAACAGCAATTTGCACTGGGCCTTCGGTTAATAGGTTAGTCCAAAAAATAATATAAAATAGCATATTAAAGCCCATTAAACATCCAAAACAGATAATATAATAGCATGGAACAATAAAAAATTATAGATATGTTGGAGACGTATCAAGTAGTCAGAATGTTGAACAACAGTCTCGAAGCTTGTGCCCTCAAATATGGGAATCAGTTGAAGGATAACCTGCCATTAACAAGATTCTTCTGCCAGACTCACCGTCCATCAAGTCTCGGGATGCTCTGATAAGACCATACTCCTTTATACTGGTCACGACAGGCGACAGTCAAATCTCTAGTACGGATTGATACTCAAGGTAGTGGATACAACCAAGATAATTCAGGAAACCCCTGCAAGAAGTCAGACTCCGCCAAGAAAAGGGTATGGTTCTCAGCATTGTTGTGAACCCAGAGGACATGCAGCTATTTGAGCAACCCGATGCCAGGATGAAAAGATTCCTTGTCCACCAAGAAGATTGGTTCACAACTCCATGGAATGTTGTCAGTGTTGGATATAATAAGGACACATCTATCGGGAACAACTCTCGGACTTGAAAGAACGGCACGTATGTCAGTCATGATAATCGATCGCACTCAGCTTGTGACGCCCCCGATTCAACCATACACTAATCATGCACGCAAATGTGTACGATCAAGATCAGGGACTCACGGGAAGATATCACAACACAACTCTACAAATAAAATAAGTTATACAAGCATCATAATACAAGCCAGGGGCCTCGAGGGCTCGAATACAAGTGCTCGATCATAGACGAGTCAGCGGAAGCAACAATATCTGAGTACAGACATAAGTTAAACAAGGTGCCATAAGATGGCTAGCACAAACCGGGATACTGAGATCGAAGAGGAGCAGGCCTCCTGCAGGGATCCTCCTAGGTCACTCCTGGTGCGTCGTCGGCGGGCTGCACGTAGTAGTAGGCGCCTCGCAGTAGTAGTAAATGCGTGGCGGTGGCGTCTGGATCCTGGGCTCCATCGTCGATTGCAGCAATCGAGTATAGGTAGGGGAAAGGGGAAACAATGCAACCGTGAGTACTCATCCAAAGTACTACAAAACAAGGAGCTACACTACATATGCATGGATATATGTGTAAAGGCCATATCAGTGGACTGAACTGCAGAATGCCAGAATAAGAGGGGGATAGCTAGTCTTAACGAAGACTACGCTTCTGGACACCGGTCTTGCACAGACAGAAGAGGACAACGGAAGTCCTCCAAGTAACATCATATAGCAATAATCCTACCCGGCAATCCCCTGCTCATAACCCTGAGCGAGAGCGACCACCGGTTGTATCTGGCACTTGGAAGGGTGTGTTTTATCAAGTATCCGGTTCTAGTTGTCATAAGCTCAAGGTACAACTCCAAGTCGTCCTGTTACCGAAGATCACGGCTATCCGAATAGATTAACTTCCCTGCAGGGGTGCACCATCTTACCCAGCACGCTTGATCCCATTTGGCGGACACACTTTCACGGGTCATGCCCGCCGCGGAAGATCAACACGTCGCAGCCCCACCTAGGCACAACAGAGAGGCCAACACGCGGTCTAAACCTAAGCCAGCAGGGTGCAGGCCCATCGCCTGAGCACACATGCACGTTCGTCTGTGACGCGAAGCAGACCTAGCCCATCGAGCGCTCCAGTCCAATCCGGTAGCGCCCGCTCCGTCGTGACGTCTGAAGTACCGGCTGATACCACGGCGGGATACCCATAACTACTCCCGCGTAGATGGTTAGTGCGTATAAGCTCGTAGCCAACCCAGATCAAATACCAAGACCTCGTTAAGCGTGTTAAGTATCCGCGAACGCCGAACAGGGCCAGGCCCACCTCTCTCCTAGGCGGTCTCTGAAGGAAATATGCCCTAGAGGCAATAATGAAGTTATTATTTATTTCCTTATATCATGATAAATGTTTATTATTCATGCTAGAATTGTATTAACCGGAAACATAATACATGTGTGAATACATAGACAAACAGATAGTCACTAGTATGCCTCTACTAGACTAGCTCATTAATCGAAGATGGTTATGTTTCCTAACCATAGACATGTGTTGTCATTTGATTAATGGGATCACATCATTAGGAGAATGATGTGATTGACATGACCCATTTCATTAGCTTAGCACTTGATCGTTTAGTATGTTGCTTATGCTATCTTCATGACTTATACAAAGTTCCAGCAACTATGAGATTATGCAACTCCGTTTACGGAGGAACACTTTGTGTGCTACCAAACGTCACAACGTAATGGGTGATTATAAAGGTACTCTACAAGTGTCTCCGAAAGTATATGTTGAGTTGGCATGAATCAAGATTAGGATTTGTCACTCCGATTGTCGGAGAGGTATCTCTAGGCCTTCTCGGTAATACACATCACATAAGCCTTGCAAGCATTGCAACTAATGAGTTAGTTGTGAGATGATGTATTACGGAACGAGTAAAGAGACTTTCTGGTAACGAGATTAAACTAGGTATTGGATACCAATGATCGAATCTCGGGTAAGTAACATACCGATGACAAAGGGAACAACGTATGTTGTTATGCGGTTTGACAGATAAAGATCTTCGTAGAATATGTAGGAACCAATATGGGCATCCAGGTTCCGCTATTGGTTATTGACCGAGAATGGTTCTAGGTCATGTCTACATAGTTCTCGAACCCGTAGGGTCCGCACGCTTAACGTTTCGATGACAGTTCATTATGAGTTTATAAGTATTTATGCACCAAGGTTGTTGAGTCCGGATGTGATCACGGACATGACGAGGAGTCTCGAAATGGTCGAGACATAAAGATTGATATATTGGAAGCCTACATTTGGACATCGGAAGTGTTCCGAGTGAAATCGAGAATTTACCGGAGTACCGGGAGGTTACCGGAACCCCCCGGGAGGTCTATGGGCCTTAATGGGCCATAAGAGAGAAGAGGAAGGGCCGGCCAGGTGGGCTGCGCGCCCCCCTCCCCCCTCTAGTCCGAATAGGACAAGGAGAGGGGGCGCCTTTCCTCTTCCCCTCCTCAATCCTAATCCAACTAGGAGAGGGGGAGTCCTACTCCGTGGGAGTAGGACTCCTCGGCGCGCCTCCCAAGGCTGGCCGCACCCCCTTGGCTCCTTTATATCACGGGGCAGGGGGCACCCATGACACACAAGTTGATCTACGGATCTTTCCTTAGCCGTGTGTGGTGCCCCTTCCACCATATTCCACTTGGTCATATCGTCGTGAGCTTAGGCGAAGCCTGCGCGGAGAAGTCATATCGTCGCGGAGCTTAGGCGAAGCCCTGCGCCGGTGGAGCATCAACATCGTCCTGCCACGCCGTCGTCTTGTGGAACTCATCCCGACACTTTGCTGGATCGGAGTCCGGGATCGTCATCGAGCTGAGCGTGTGCAGAACTCGGAGGTGCCGTCGTTCGGTGCTTGGATCGGTCGGATCGTGAAGGCGTCGACTACATCAACAGCGTTGTCATAACGCTTCCGCTTTCGGTCTCACAGTGCGTGGGCGGACACTCTCCCTCTCGTTGCTATGCCATCACCATGGTCTTGCGTGTTCGTAGGAAATTTTTGAAATTACTCGTTCCCCAACAATGGCATCCGAGCCTGGTTTTATGCGTTGATGTCATATGCACGAGTAGAACACAAGTGAGTTGTGGGCGATACAAGTCATACTACCTACCAGCATGTCATACTTTGGTTCAGCGGTATTGTGAGATGAAGCGGCCCGGACCGACATTACGCGTACGCTTACGCGAGACTGGTTTCACCGCTGTGAGCACTCGTTGCTTAAAGGTGACCGGCGGGTGTCTGTCTCTCTCACTTTAGTTGAACCGAGTGTGGCTCGCCCGGTCCTTGAGAAGGTTAAAACGAGTCTATTTGACGAAATATCGTTGTGGTTTTGATGCGTGGTAAGAACGGTTCTTGCTCAGCCCGTAGCAGCCACGTAAAACTTGCAACAACAAAGTAGAGGACGTCTAACTTGTTTTTGCAGGGCATGTTGTGATGTGATATGGTCAAGGCGTGATGCTATATTGTATGAGATGATCATGTTTTGTAACGAGTTATCGGCAATCGGCAGGAGCCATATGGTTGTCGCTTTATTGTATGAAATGCAAGCGCCATGTAATTGCTTTACTTTATCACTAAGCGGTAGCGATAGTCGTAGAAGCAATAGTTGGCGAGGCGACAACGATGCTACGATGGAGATCAAGGTGTCGCGCGGTGGCGATGGTGATCATGACGGTTGCTTGAGATGGAGATCACAAGCACAAGATGATGATGGCCATATCATATCACTTATATTGATTGCATGTGATGTTTATCCTTTATGCATCTTATCTTGCTTTGATTGACGGTAGCATTATAAGATGATCTCTCACTAAAATTATCAAGTAGTGTTCTCCTGAGTATGCACCGTTGCCAAAGTTAAATGTGCGAGACACCACGTGATGATCGGGTGTGATAAGCTCTCGTCCATCTACAGCGGGTGTAAGCCAGTTTTGCACACGCAGAATACTCAGGTTATACTTGACGAGCCTAGCATATGCAGATATGGCCTCGGAACACGGAGACCGAAAGGTCGGCGTGAATCATATAGTAGATATGATCAACATAAGATGTTCACCATTGAAAACTACTCCATCTCACGTGATGATCGGTTATGGTTTAGTTGATTTGGATCACGTGATCACTTAGATGACTAGAGAGATGTCTGTCTAAGTGGGAGTTCTTAAGTAATATGATTAATTGAACTTAAATTTATCATGAACTTAGTACTGATAGTATTTTGCTTGTCTATGTTTCTTGTAGATAGATGGCTCGTCTTTGTTGTTCCGTTGAATTTTAATGCGTTCCTTGAGAAAGCAAAGTTGAAAGATGATGGTAGCAATTACACGGACTGGGTCCGTAACTCGAGGATTATCCTCATTGCTGCACGAAAGAGTTACGTCTGGATGCACCGCTAGGTGCCGAACCTCTTCTTGATGCAACCGACGGCGTTAAGAACGTCTGGCGAGCAAAGCTGATGACTACTCTATAGTTCAGTGTGCCATGCTTTACGGCTTAGAACCGGGTCTTCAACGACGTTTTGAGCGTCATGGAGCATATGAGATGTTCCAGGAGTTGAAGTTGATATTTCAACAGAATGCCCGGATTGAGAGATATGAAGTCTCCAATAAGTTCTATAGCTGCAAGATGGAGGAGAATAGTTCATCGGTGAGCACATACTCAAAATGTCCGGGTATTACAATCACTTGAATCAACTGGGAGTTAATCTTCCGGATGATTGTGTCATTGACAAATTCTTCAATCACGCCACCAAGCTACAAAGGCTTCGTGATGAACTATAATATGCAAGGGTTAGTAAAGACTATGCTCGAGCTCTTCGCAATGCTAAAAGCTGCGGAGGTAGAAATCAGAAGGAGCATCAAGTGTTGATGGTCAATAAGACCACTAGTTTCAAGAAGAAAGGCAAAGGGAAGAAGAAGGGAACTTCAAGAAGAACAGCAAACAAGTTGCTTGATCGGAGAAGAAACCCAAGTCTGGACCTAAACCTGAAACTGAGTGCTTCTCTTAAGCGCATCGGTCCTTTGAAGCGGAACTGCCCCAAGTATTTGGCGGATAAGAAGGATGGCAAGGTGAACAAAGGTATATGTGATATACATGTTATTGATGTGTACCTTACTAGAGCTCGCAGTAGTACACAGGTATTTGATACTGGTTACATTGCTAATATTTGCAACTCGAAGCAGGGACTACGGATTGCTTAACACCGGCAAAGGACGAGGTGACGATGCGGCGTGGGAAAGCGGTTCCAAAGTCGATGTGATCGCAGTCGACACGCTACCTCTACATCTACCTTCGGGATTAGTTTTAGACCTGAATAATTGTTATTTGGTGCCGCGTTGAGCATGAACATTATATCTGGATCTTGTTTGATGCGAGGCGGTTATTCATTTAAATCAGAGAATAATGGTTGTTCTATTTATATGAATAATATCTTTTATGGTCATGCACCCTTGAAGAGTGGTCTATTTTAATGAATCTCGATAGTAGTGATACACATATTCATAATGTTGAAAACAAAAGATGCAGAGTTGATAATGATAGTGCAACTTATTTGTGGCACTTGCCGTTTAGGTCATATCGGTATAAAGCGCATGAAGAAACTCCATGCTGATGGACTTTTGAGTCACTTGATTATGAATCACTTGGCACTTGCGAACCGTGCCTCATGGGCAAGATGACTAAAACCCGTTCTCGGTACTATGGAGAGAGCAACAGATTTGTTGGAAATCATACATACAGATGTATGTGGTCCGATGAATGTTGAAGCTCGTGGCGGATATCGTTATTTTCTCACCTTCACAGATGATTTAAGCAGATATGGGTATATCTACTTAATGAAACATAAGTCTGAAACATTTGAAAAGTTCAAAGAATTTCAGAGTGAAGTTGAAAATCATCATAATAAGAAAATAAAGTTTCTACGATCTGATCGTGGAGGCGAATATTTGAGTTCTGAGTTTGGTCTACATTTGAAACAATGCGAATAGTTTCACAACTCACGCCACCCGAACACCACAGCGCAATGGTGTTTCCGAGCGTCGTAATCGCACTTTACTAGATATGGTGCGATCTATGATGTCTCTTACAGATTTACCGCTATCATTTTGGGGATATGCTCTTGAGACGGCCGCATTCACGTTAAATAGGACACCGTCAAAATCCGTTGAGACGACGCCTTATGAACTATGGTTTAGCAAGAAACCAAAGTTGTCATTTCTGAAAGTTTGGGGTTGCGATGCTTATGTGAAGAAACTTCAACCTGATAAGCTTGAACCCAAATCAGAAAAATGTGTCTTCATAGGATACCCAAAGGAGACAATTGGGTACACCTTCTATCACAGATCCGAAGGCAAGACATTCGTTGCTAAAAATGGATCCTTTCTAGAGAAGGAGTTTCTCTCGAAAGAAGTGAGTGGGAGGAAAGTAGAACTTGATGAGGTAATATTACCAGCTCCCTTATTGGAAAGTAGTTCGTCACGTAAATCAGTTTACGTAACACCTACACCAGCTTAGTGAGGAAGATAATGATGAAGATCATGAAGCTTCAGATCAAGTTGTCACCGAACTTCAGAGATCAACCAGAACAAAATCCGCACTGAGTGGTACGGTAATCCTATTCGGAAGTCATGCTACTAGATCATGGTGAACCTACGAACTATGAAGAAGCGATGGTGAGCCCAGATTCCATAAAATGGCTTGAAGCCATGAAATCTGAGATGGGATCCATGTATGAGAACAAAGTATGGACTTTGGTAGACTTGCCCAATGATCGGCAAGCTATTGAGAATAAATGGATCTTTAAGAAGAAGACCGACGATGGTAATGTAACTGTCTACAAAGCTCGACTTGTTGCAAAAGGTTTTCGACAAGTTCAAGGGGTTGACTACGATGAGACTTTCTCACCCGTAGTGATGCTTAAGTCCGTCCGAATCATGTTAGCAATTGCCGCATTTTATGATTATGAAATTTGGCAAATGGATGTAAAAACTGCATTCTTGAATGGATTTCTAGAAGAAGAGTTGTATATGATGCAACCAGAAGGTTTTGTTGATCCAAAGGGTGCTAACAAAGGGTGCAAGCCTCTCGGAGTTGGAATAAACGCTTTGATAGTGTGATCAAAGCATATGGTTTTATACAGACTTTTGGAGAAGCCTCAGTATTTACAAGAAAGTGAGTGGGAGCTCAGAGCATTTCGATATTATATGTGGACGACATATTGTTGATTGGAAATGATATAGAATTTCTGGATAGCATAAAAGGATACTTGAATAAAAGTTTTTCAATGAAAGACCTCGTGAAGCTGCTTACATATTGGGCATCAAGATCTATAGAGATAGATCAAGACGCTTAATAGGACTTTCACAAAGCACATACCTTGATAAAGTTTTGAAGAAGTTCAAAATGGATCAGGCAAAGAAAGGTTTTTACCTGTAGTACAAGGTGTAAGATTGAGTCGACTCAATGCCCGACCACAGCAGAAGATAGAGAGAAATGAAAATGTTCCTATGCTTCAGCCATAGGCTCTATCATGTATGCAATGTTGTGTACCAGACCGACGTATGCTTAGCTGTAAGCTTGGCAGGAAGGTACCAAAGTAATCCAGAGTGGATCATCGGACAGCGGTCAAGAACATCCTGAAATACCGAAAAGGACTAAGGATATGTTTCTCGATATGGAGGTGACAAAGAGCTAGTCGTAAATGGTTACGTCGATGCAAGCTTTGAAACTGATCCCACGATTCTAAATCGCAAACCGGATCGTATTTTTATTAAACGGTGGAGCTGTCGGTTGGTGCAGTTCTAAACAAAGCGTCGTGGCGGGATCTACATGTGAAGCGGAGTACATAGCTGCTTCGAAGCAGCAAATGAAGGAGTCTGGATGAAAGAGTTCATTTCCGATCTAGGTGTCATACCTAGTGCATCGGGACCAATGAAGATCTTCGTGACAATCTTGGTGCAATTGCCTTGGCAAAGGAATCCAGATTTCACAAGAGGACCAAGCATATCAAAAGACGCTTCAATTCCATTCGGGACCAAGTCCAAGTGGGAGACATAGAGATTTGCAAAATACATACGGATCTGAATGTTGCAGACCCGTTGACTAAGCCTCTTCCACGAGCAAAACATGATCAGCACCAAGACTCCATGGGTGTTAGAATCATTCTTGTGTAATCTAGATTATTGACTCTAGTGCAAGTGGGAGATGAAGGAAATATGCCCTAGAGGCAATAATAAAGTTATTATTTATTTCCTTATATCATGATAAATGTTTATTATTCATGCTAGAATTGTATTAACCGGAAACATAATACATGTGTGAATACATAGACAAGCAGATAGTCACTAGTATGCCTCTACTAGACTAGCTCATTAATCGAAGATGGTTATGTTTCCTAACCATAGACATGTGTTGTCATTTGATTAATGGGATCACATCATTAGGAGAATGATGTGATTGACATGACCCATTTCATTAGCTTAGCACTTGATCGTTTAGTATGTTGCTTATGCTATCTTCATGACTTATACAAAGTTCCAAGAACTATGAGATTATGCAACTCCGTTTACGGAGGAACACTTTGTGTGCTACCAAACGTCACAACGAATCGGGTGATTATAAAGGTACTCTACAAGTGTCTCCAAAGTATATGTTGAGTTGGCATGAATCAAGATTAGGATTTGTCACTCCGATTGTCGGAGAGGTATCTCTAGGCCTTCTCGGTAATACACATCACATAAGCCTTGCAAGCATTGCAACTAATGAGTTAGTTGTGAGATGATGTATTACGGAACGAGTAAAGAGACTTTCCGGTAACGAGATTAAACTAGGTATTGGATACCAACGATCGAATCTCGGGTAAGTAACATACCGATGACAAAGGGAACAATGTATGTTGTTATGCGGTTTGACCGATAAAGATCTTCAGAGAATATGTAGGAACCAATATGGGCATCCAGGTTCCGCTATTGGTTATTGACCGAGAATGGTTCTAGGTCATGTCTACATAGTTCTCGAACCCGTAGGGTCCGCACGCTTAACGCTTCGATGACAGTTCATTATGAGTTTATAAGTATTGATGCACCAAGGTTGTTCGAGTCCCGGATGTGATCACGGACATGACGAGGAGTCTCAAATGGTCGAGACATAAAGATTGATATATTGGAAGCCTACATTTGGACATCGGAAGTGTTCCGAGTGAAATCGAATTTATCGAGTACCGGAGGTTACCGGAACCCCGGGGTCTATGGGCCTTAATGGGCCATAAGAGAGAAGAGGAAGGGCCGGCCAGGTGGGCTGCGCCCCCCTCCCCTCTAGTCCGAATAGGACAGGGAGGGGGCGGCGCCCTTCCCTCTTCCCCTCCTCCAATCCTAATCCAACTAGGAGGGGGAGTCCTACTCCGGTGGGAGTAGGACTCCTCGGCAGCGCCTCCCAAGGCTGGCCGCACCCCCTTGGCTCCTTTATATACGGGGCAGGGGGCACCCCATGACACACAAGTTGATCTACGGATCTTTCCTTAGCCGTGTCGGTGCCCCTTCCACCATATTCCACTTCGGTCATATCGTCAGAGAGCTTAGGCGAAGCCTGCGCGGAGAAGTCATATCGTCATGAGCTTAGGCGAAGCCCTCGCCGGTGGAGCATCAACATCGCCACCACGTCGTCTTGACGGAACTCATCCCGACACTTTGCTGGATCGGAGTCCGGGATCGTCATCGAGCTGAACGTGTGCGAACTCGGAGGTGCCGTGCGTTCGGTGCTTGGATCGGTCGGATCGTGAAGACGTCGACTACATCAACAGCGTTGTCATAACGCTTCCGCTTTCGGTCTCACGAGTGCGTGGACGGACACTCTCCCCTCTCGTTGCTATGCCATCACCATGGTCTTGCGTGTTCGTGGAAATTTTTGAAATTACTACGTTCCCCAACAAAGGCATCCGAGCCTGGTTTTATGCATTGATGTCATATGCACGAGTAGAACACAAGTGAGTTGTGGGCGATACAAGTCATACTACCTACCAGCATGTCATACTTTGGTTCAGCGGTATTGTGAGATGAAGCGGCCGGACCGACATTACGCAGACGCTTACGCGAGACTGGTTTCACCGCTGTGAGCACTCGTTGCTTAAAGGTGACCGGCGGGTGTCTGTCTCTCTCACTTTAGTTGAACCGAGTGTAGCTACGCCCGTCCTTGAGAAGGTTAAAACGGAGTCTATTTGACGAATATCGTTGTGGTTTTGATGCGTAGGTAAGAACGGTTCTTGCTCAGCCCGTAGCAGCCACGTAAAACTTGCAACAACAAAGTAGAGGACGTCTAACTTGTTTTTGCAGGGCATGTTGTGATGTGATATGGTCAAGACGTGATGCTATATTGTATGAGATGATCATGTTTTGTAACCGAAGTTATCGGCAATGGCAGGAGCCATATGGTTGTCGCTTATTGTATGAAATGCAACGCCATGTAATTGCTTTACTTTATCACTAAGCGGTAGCGATAGTCGAGAAGCAATAGTTGGCGAGACGACAACGATGCTACGATGGAGATCAAGGTGTCGCGCGGTGGCGATGGTGATCATGACGGTGCTTGGAGATGGAGATCACAAGCACAAGATGATGATGGCCATATCATATCACTTATATTGATTGCATGTGATGTTTATCCTTTATGCATCTTATCTTGCTTTGATTGACGGTAGCATTATAAGATGATCTCTCACTAAAATTATCAAGTAGTGTTCTCCTGAGTATGCACCGTTGCCAAAGTTAAATCGTGCCGAGACACCACGTGATGATCGGGTGTGATAAGCTCTCGTCCATCTACAACGGGTGTAAGCCAGTTTTGCACACGCAGAATACTCAGGTTATACTTGACGAGCCTAGCATATGCAGATATGGCCTCGAACACGGAGACCGAAAGGTCGAGCGTGAATCATATAGTAGATATGATCAACATAAGATGTTCACCATTGAAAACTACTCCATCTCACGTGATGATCGGTTATGGTTTAGTTGATTTGGATCACGTGATCACTTAGATGACTAGAGAGATGTCTGTCTAAGTGGGAGTTCTTAAGTAATATGATTAATTGAACTTAAATTTATCATGAACTTAGTACCGATAGTATTTTGCTTGTCTATGTTTACTGTAGATAGATGGCTCGTCTTTGTTGTTCCGTTGAATTTTAATGCGTTCCTTGAGAAAGCAAAGTTGAAAGATGATGGTAGCAATTACACGGATCGGGTCCGTAACTCGAGGATTATCCTCATTGCTGCACGTAAGAGTTACGCCCCGATGCACCGCTAGGTGCCAGACCTCTTCTGATGCAACCGACGACGTTAAGAACGTCTGGCGAGCAAAGCTGATGACTACTCTATAGTTCGAGTGTGCCATGCTTTACGGCTTAGAACCGGGTCTTCAACGACGTTTTGAACGTCATGGAGCATATGAGATGTTCCAGGAGTTGAAGTTGATATTTCAACAGAATGCCCGGATTGAGAGATATGAAGTCTCCAATAAGTTCTATAGCTGCAAGATGGAGGAGAATAGTTCACGGTGAGCACATACTCAAAATGTCCGGGTATTACAATCACTTGAATCAACTGGGAGTTAATCTTCCGGATGATTGTGTCATTGATGAAATTCTTCAATCACGCCACCAAGCTACAAAGGCTTCGTGATGAACTATAATATGCAAGGGTTAGTAAAGACTATGCCTGAGCTCTTCGCAATGCTAAAAGCTGCGGAGGTAGAAATCAAGAAGGAGCATCAAGTGTTGATGGTCAATAAGACCACTAGTTTCAAGAAGAAAGGCAAAGGGAAGAAGAAGGGAACTTCAAGAAGAACAGCAAACAAGTTGCTGATCAGAGAAGAAACCCAAGTCTGGACCTAAACCTGAAACTGAGTGCTTCTCTTGCAAGCGACTGGTCACCGGAAGCGGAACTGCCCCAAGTATTTGGCGGATAAGAAGGATGGCAAGGTGAACAAAGGTATATGTGATATACATGTTATTGATGTGTACCTTACTAGAGCTCGCAGTAGTACACAGGTATTTGATACTGGTTCATTGCTAATATTTGCAACTCAAACAGGACTACGGATTGCGAACACCGCAAAGGACGAGGTGACGATGCGCGTGGGAAATGGTTCCAAAGTCGATGTGATCGCAATCGGCACGCTACCTCTACATCTACCTTCGGATTAGTTTTAGACCTGAATAATTGTTATTTGGTGCCGCGTTGAGCATGAACATTATATCTGGATCTTGTTTGATGCGAGACGGTTATTCATTTAAATCAGAGAATAATGGTTGTTCTATTTATATGAATAATATCTTTTATGGTCATGCACCCTTGAAGAGTGGTCTATTTTAATGAATCTCGATAGTAGTGATACACATATTCATAATGTTGAAACCAAAAGATGCAGAGTTGATAATGATAGTGCAACTTATTTGTGGCACTGCCGCTTAGGTCATATCGGTATAAAGCGCATGAAGAAACTCCATGCTGATGGACTTTTGGAGTCACTTGATTATGAATCACTTGGCACTTATGAACCGTGCCTCATGGGCAAGATGACTAAAACCCGTTCTCGGTACTATGGAGAGAGCAACAGATTTGTTGGAAATCATACATACAGATGTATGTGGTCCGATGAATGTTGAAGCTCGTGGCGGATATCGTTATTTTCTCACCTTCACAGATGATTTAAGCAGATATGGGTATATCTACTTAATGAAACATAAGTCTGAAACATTTGAAAAGTTCAAAGAATTTCAGAGTGAAGTTGAAAATCATCGTAATAAGAAAATAAAGTTTCTACGATCTGATCGTGGAGGCGAATATTTGAGTTACGAGTTTGGTCTACATTTGAAACAATGCGGAATAGTTTCAAGAACTCACGCCACCCGAACACCACAGCGCAATGGTGTTTCCTAACGTCGAATCGCACTTTACTAGATATGGTGCGATCTATGATGTCTCTTACAGATTTACCGCTATCATTTTGGGGATATGCTCTTGAGACGGCCGCATTCACGTTAAATAGGACACCGTCAAAATCCGCTGAGACGACGCCTTATGAACTATGGTTTAGCAAGAAACCAAAGTTGTCGCTTCGAAAGTTTGGGGTTGCGATGCTTATGTGAAGAAACTTCAACCTGATAAGCTTGAACCCAAATCGAAAAATGTGTCTTCATAGGATACCCAAAGGAGACAATTGGGTACACCTTCTATCACAGATCCAAGGCAAGACATTCGTTGCTAAAATGGATCCTTTCTAGAGAAGGAGTTTCTCTCGAAAGAAGTGAGTGGGAGGAAAGTGGAACTTGATGAGGTAATATTACCAGCTCCCTTATTGAAAGTAGTTCGTCACGTAAATCAGTTTACGTAACACCTACACCAGCTTAGTGAGGAAGATAATGATGAAGATCATGAAGCTTGAGATCAAGTTGTCACCGAACTCAGAGATCAACCAGAACAAAATCCGCACTGAGTGGTACGGTAATCCTATTCGGAAGTCATGCTACTAGATCATGGTGAACCTACGAACTATGAAGAAGCGATGGTGAGCCCAGATTCGCAAAATGGCTTGAAGCCATGAAATCTGAGATGGGATCCATGTATGAGAACAAAGTATGGACTTTGGTAGACTTGCCCAATGATCGGCAAGCTATTGAGAATAAATGGATCTTTAAGAAGAAGACTGACGCTGATGGTAATGTAACTGTCTACAAAGCTCGACTTGTTGCAAAAGGTTTTCGACAAGTTCAAGGGGTTGACTACGATGAGACTTTCTCATCCGTAGCGATGCTTAAGTCCGTCTGAATCATGTTAGCAATTGCCGCATTTTATGATTATGAAATTTGGCAAATGGATGTAAAAACTGCATTCTTGAATGGATTTCTAGAAGAAGAGTTGTATATGATGCAACCAGAAGGTTTTGTTGATCCAAAGGGTGCTAACAAAGGGTGCAAGCCTCTCGGAGTTGGAATAAACGCTTTGATAGTGTGATCAAAGCATATGGTTTTATACAGACTTTTGGAGAAGCCTGTATTTACAAGAAAGTGAGTGGGAGCTCTGTAGCATTTCTGATATTATATGTGGACGACATATTGTTGATTGGAAATGATATAGAATTTCTGGATAGCATAAAAGGATACTTGAATAAAAGTTTTTCAATGAAAGACCTCGGTGAAGCTGCTTACATATTGGGCATCAAGATCTATAGAGATAGATCAAGACGCTTAATAGGACTTTCACAAAGCACATACCTTGATAAAGTTTTGAAGAAGTTCAAAATGGATCATGCAAAGAAAGGTTTTTTACCTGTAGTACAAGGTGTAAGATTGAGTCAGACTCAATGCCCGACCACAGCAGAAGATAGAGAGAAATGAAAATGTTCCTATGCTTCAGCCATAGGCTCTATCATGTATGCAATGTTGTGTACCAGACTGACGATGCTTAGCTGTAAGCTTGGCAGGAAGGTACCAAAGTAATCCAGAGTGGATCATCGGACAGCGGTCAAGAACATCCTGAAATACCGAAAAGGACTAAGATATGTTTCTCGATATGGAGGTGACAAAGAGCTAGTCGTAAATGGTTACGCCGATGCAAGCTTTGACACTGATCCGGACGATTCTAAATCGCAAACCGGATAATGATTTTTATTAAACGGTGGAGCTGTCGGTTGGTGCAGTTCTAAACAAAGCGTCGTGGCGGGATCTACATGTGAAGCGGAGTACATAGCTGCTTCGAAGCAGCAAATGAAGGAGTCTGGATGAAAGAGTTCATTTCGATCTAGGTGTCATACCTAGTGCATCGGGACCAATGAAGATCTTCTGTGACAATCTCGTGCAATTGCCTTGGCAAAGGAATCCAGATTTCACAAGAGGACCAAGCATATCAAAAGACGCTTCAATTCCATTCGGGACCAAGTCCAAGTGGGAGACATAGAGATTTGCAAAATACATACGGATCTGAATGTTGCAGACCGTTGACTAAGCCTCTTCCACGAGCAAAACATGATCAGCACCAAGACTCCATGGGTGTTAGAATCATTACTGTGTAATCTAGATTATTGACTCTAGTGCAAGTGGGAGATCAAGGAAATATGCCCTAGAGGCAATAATGAAGTTATTATTTATTTCCTTATATCATGATAAATGTTTATTATTCATGCTAGAATTGTATTAACCGGAAACATAATACATGTGTGAATACATAGACAAACAGATAGTCACTAGTATGCCTCTACTAGACTAGCTCATTAATCAAGATGGTTATGTTTCCTAACCATAGACATGTGTTGTCATTTGATTAATGGGATCACATCATTAGGAGAATGATGTGATTGACATGACCCATTTCATTAGCTTAGCACTTGATCGCTTAGTATGTTGCTTATGCTATCTTCATGACTTATACAAAGTTCCAAGAACTATGAGATTATGCAACTCCGCTTACTGAGGAACACTTTGTGTGCTACCAAACGTCACAACGAATCGGGTGATTATAAAGGTACTCTACAAGTGTCTCCGAAAGTATATGTTGAGTTGGCATGAATCAAGATTAGGATTTGTCACTCCGATTGTCGGAGAGGTATCTCTAGGCCTTCTCGGTAATACACATCACATAAGCCTTGCAAGCATTGCAACTAATGAGTTAGTTGTGAGATGATGTATTACGGAACGAGTAAAGAGACTTTCCGAACGAGATTAAACTAGGTATTGGATACCAACGATCGAATCTCGGGTAAGTAACATACCGATGACAAAGGGAACAACGATGTTGTTATGCGGTTTGACCGATAAAGATCTTCAGAGAATATGTAGGAACCAATATGGGCATCTAGGTTCCGCTATTGGTTATTGACCGAGAATGGTTCTAGGTCATGTCTACATAGTTCTCGAACCCGTAGGGTCCGCACGCTTAACGCTTCGATGACAGTTCATTATGAGTTTATAAGTATTGATGCACCAAGGTTGTTCGAGTCCCGGATGTGATCACGGACATGGCGAGGAGTCTCAAATGGTCGAGACATAAATATTGATATATTGAAGCCTACATTTGGACATCGGAAGTGTTCCGAGTGAAATCGAATTTATGGAGTACCGGAGGTTACCGAACCCCGGGAGGTCTATGGGCCTTAATGGGCCATAAGAGAGAAGAGGAAGGGCCGCCGGGTGGGCTGCGCCCCTCCCCTCTAGTCCGAATAGGACAGGAGAGGGGGCGGCGCCTCCCTCTTCCCCTCCTCCAATCCTAATCCAACTAGGAGGAGTCCTACTCCGGTGGGAGTAGGACTCCTCCAGCGCGCCTCCCAAGGCTGGCCGCACCCCTTGGCTCCTTTATATACGGGGGGGGCACCCCATGACACACAAGTTGATCTACGGATCTTTCCTTAGCCGTGTGCGGTGCCCCTTCCACCATATTCCACTTCGGTCATATCGTCAGAGAGCTTAGGCGAAGCCTCGCTACGGAGAAGTCATATCGTCATGAGCTTAGGCGAAGCCCTGCGCCGGTGGAGCATCAACATCGCCACCACGTCGTCTTGACGGAACTCATCCCCGACACTTTGCTGGATCGGTCCGGGATCGCCATCGAGCTGAACGTGTGCGTAACTCGGAGGTGCCGACGCTCGGTGCTTGGATCGGTCGGATCGTGAAGACGCACGACTACATCAACCGCTGCTTATAACGCTTCCGCTTTCGGTCTCACGAGGGTACGTGGACGGACACTCTCCCTCTCGTTGCTATGCCATCACCATGGTCTTGCGTGTTCGTGGAAAATTTTTGAAATTACTACGCTCCCCAACAGCCTCAACCTGCCTGCCGCTCCGCCTCAAAGATCCACTCATGGGTGCTCCATCACCGACCCGACTTTAGTCTCCACATGTATCATGTATAAGTATATAGTATATACCCGTGATCACCTCCCGAGTGATCACGGCCCGATAGTATAGCACGCAGACGGACAAGAATGTAGGGCCACGATGAATGTACTAGCATCCTATACTAAGCATATAGGATTGCGGGTAAGGTAACAATGTAAGTAACAAGGACAAAGCTATGCAGCGAAGATAGGAGTATCTCAAAACAGAATATGCTATACTACTCTAATGCAAGCAGATAGAGAAGAGTAGGCGATATCTGTGATCAAGGGGGGCTTGCCTGGTTGCTCGGGCAAGTGAGAGGGTCGCCAACACCGTAGTCGAACCGCCAGCAGCAGGCGTCGGTCTCGTAGTCTACCGAGAGAAGAGGGGAAGAAACAATGAATACAAAGTAAACAGATGCATATCGATGCATGACATGCCAAGAAGCGATGCTAGGCGTGCCCTAACGTGGTATGAGGGGGGTACCGTTAGGGGGAAAACATCCGGAAGTTTTCCTTGCCCGACGTCTGTCGATGTGATGAACCGAGAGGAAAGTTTGCAGGTTCGATAGGTTAGAGGCGTGTGGTGGACGAACGGATTGCGATCCGGATTCGCCTCGCCGCTCGAGCAACTTTCATGTTGAAAATATTTTAACCGGATTACGGATTAAAAGATATGATTTTAAAAGATTTTATTAATTTCTGGAATTTTAATTAATTATTTAATTAATTTCGAAAATGCATTTATGACATCAGCATGATGTCATGCTGACATCAGCAGTCAACAGGGTTGACTGAGTCAACCCTGACGGGTGGGTCCCGCATGTCATTCTCTAATATCTAATTAACCTAATTAGAGTTAATTAACATTGATTAATTAGGTTAATTAGTGATTAGGGTTAATTAATCAGAATTAATTAGATTAATTAATTAATTAATTAATTAATTAATTAATTAATTAGTTAATTAGTTTTAATTCATTTTCATTTTATTTTTATTCCTGTTTTAATAAAAACCGTTCTTTGGGGGGGGTGGGGCCCCATGTCATTGGCCCGAGGGGCCATTCGGCATCTTGGCGTGGGCGGAGCCCGAGCCCGAGGCCAACGGGGCCCGGCGTCGAGGCCAAGACGGCGGCGGAGGTCGCAGCCACGGCGCCGACCGGCCGGCGGCGGCGGCGGCGCCAGCAGGCGACGGAGGTGGTGGGGTTCGGCCCGACGGGGAGAACGTGCTACGGGGCCCGGGGCCGAGCGACGGGCGCGAGGGAGGGGGGGGCTCATGACATGGCCGCACGGCGTGAGCCGGGCGACGGGAGGTCGTCGGACGGGCCGAGGGTTTCATGGCCGTGGAGGGGGGCGCCGCCTGCTCGGGAAGGGGAGAGAGAGGGACCCGGGGTTTCGGTGGCCGGGAGGGGGAACGAGGGCGCTGCTCACGCGAGGGCGAGGAGAGGAACGGGGGGCGGCGGCGTGGCATGGTGGCCGGAGCCGAGACGGAGCCGGGCGACGGGCTCCGGGCCAAGGCGTCGTTCGGGGGAGAGAGGAACGACGGGGGAGAGACGAGCTCACAGAGGGAACATGGGGACTAGGCGGCGGGCGTGGTGGAGGTCGGTGACGACCGGCGAGGAGGCGGGCGGGGGCGAGTTCGCCAAGGCCGGGAGGCGGAGGGGTCGGGGTCGACCAGCAAGCGGCGGTGCTCGTGCTTGGGGGCGACGGAGGGGAGGAGGGGACCCCAGCGGTGGAGAGGAGGAGGAGGGGGTCCGGCGGCGGTGGCAAGGCGGCGGGGCCCGGAGACGAGGTGGGCTGGCGGGTCTCTCCCGATCCGGATCGAGGCGAGGCAGAGGAGGAGCAGGGGTGGGGGCGTGAGTGGGGGAGGGCTGTCGGCTAGGGTTCCACCGACGTGGGGAAGGGGTTAAGTGGGCGCCGGTGGGCCGGCCCAAGGAGGGGCTGGGCTGGGGGAGGGGGCCAGTGGGGAGGGCTGGCTGGGCTGGGGAAGGGCTGGCCCAGAGGGGCCAGGGGGGTCCTCTCTCACATTTCGCTTTCTCTTTTATTTTCTTCTTTTCTGTTTTAGTTTATTTAAAATGCCAAAGCATTTTACAAAAATTAGTGCACCCCACCATAATTAGGTTTGCTATTTTAGACAACCCCTAACATTTTATTTTTAGTTTTGAAACTTTTCATCGCTTGCTTTTGTTTTGTTTTTGTTTTAGAATGGATTCAATCAGCGTGAGGTTAGTCACCATAACCGGGTGATTACTGCTCCCTAATCATCCGGGGTTACAAATCTCCTCCACTACAAGAAATCTCGCCCCGAGATTTAGGAGGCGTAGGAAAGAGTGCGGGTATTCATCTCAAGACGATCCTCGCTCCTGTGTGGCTTCGTCTTGAGTGATTCACCATCGGACTTTGAGGAACTTGATCGCCTTCCGACGTGTGCGGCGTTCAGCTTGGTCGAGAATGCGGACCGGATGCTCTTTATAGGAGAGGTCCTGCTGCAATTCGAGCACTTCATGGTCCATCGCCGGATTGGGTCCTTGAAGCAGCGCCGGAGTTGGGACACGTGGAACACATCGTGAACTCGAGAAAGGTTCGACGGAAGCTCCAGCTTGATAAGCCACTTTTCCACGCCTTTCGTAATAGTGGAAGGGCCAATATAGCGAGGCGCTAACTTGCCCTTGATCCCGGCGGTGAGCACCTTCATTGGTGTAACGCCAAGATAGGCCTTTTCGCCAAAGTTGATAGACCATGTCCTTGTGATGACGGTCATAATTACTTTTTTGACGAGACGAAAGCAGTCTTGAGATTCTCGCGAATAATGCGGACTTGATCTTCGCATGTTGGATAATATCCGGACCAAGAGTGGACGCTCCCAGCTTCGACCAGTTCGAGGGGTTCGCACTTTCGTCCATATAACACTTCAAGGGGGCCATCTTCGCACTAGCTTGATAGCTATTATTATAAGAGAACTCAGCATACGGAGAGATTCCTCCCATTTCTTGCAAGGAAACGACACAAGCTCAAAGCATGTCTTCGAGAATTTGGTTGACACGCTCAACTTGCCTTTGGGACTGCGGATGAAACGCATCTCGAAAGATAAATGAGTTCCCATAGCTTCTTGAAAACTTGCCTGAATCTTGAAGTGAATAGACCGCCACGGTCCGAATCGATAACCGTGGAATACCGTGAAGTGAAACAATCTCGACATATAGAGCGTTGCAAGCTGGCTAGCGGGATCGCTTCTTTGACCGCCGTAAAATGTGCAACTTTAGAAAGCCACCAATGACGACAAGAATTGCATCATTACCTTTCTGCGATTTGGGAAATCCAAAGGACGAAGTCCATTTCAACATGGTCCCATTTCCATTTGGGAATAGAGATAGGTTGCAGAGTTCCAAAGAGGCCTTTGATGTTCTCGCTTTGATACGACGGCAAACGCCACACTCGTAAACATAGCGAGCAATGTCCCGCTTCATATTAGACCACCGTAATCTCGGCGAATGTCTTGATACATCTTTGTACCGCTGTGGTGGATACATAGAGGCGATCATGAGCTTCTTTCATAACCTTCGAGTCATATTCAGGTTTTCCTTCTTACACGGCACCACTAGGCGGCCTTTGAAGTACAAGGCGCCATCATCGAATAGTGAAGGACGAGGATTTCCTTTCTTGATGTCTTGTTTAAGCTTATAGACTTCAGAGTCAAATCCTGCATTGTTTTTATGGTGCCCACGAGATCGGGTTCAACAGCCGTGGTATATAGGGAACCTCGGGGAACAACACGGAGATTCATCTTATGGAACTCCGGAGGAGGGGAGCGAGTGCACCGGAGGAACAATATGGAGGTTCAGCTTTCTGAATTCTTCAACAAGTGGGGGCTGAACTTGGTGAACTCAAGGTGGTTGCAGAAGACTTGCGGCTCAAGGCATCAGCCATTACGTTAGCCTTGCTCGGCGATAGGAAATACCCAAATCAAAGTCTGCAATGTCTCCATCCATCTCTGGCGACAGAGGTTCAGGTCTGGCTGAGTAAATAGATACTTCAGACTTTGGTGGTCGGTGAAGATCTCGCAACGACATCGAGAAGGTAATGTCGCCACCGCTTAGTGCATGAATGACGGCAGCAAGTTCGAGGTCATGAACTGGGTAGTTCTCCTCGTGAGGGCGAATCGTCGGGAGGCATAAGCAACCACTTTGCGCTCTTGCATTAGGACACCGCCTAATCCTTGACGAGAAGCGCCGCAGATAAATGACGAAGTCTTTCTTAGTATCGAGAGGAGCTAGCATCGGGGCGACGCCAACTTGTCTTTGAGTGCTCGGAAACTTTCCTCGACATTTATCATCCCATTGAATTTGACGCCTTATGCAACAAAGTTAGTCGAGGTTGGCAATCTTGGAGAAGTTCTCGACGAATCGACGGCAATAGTCAAGCGAGACCGAGAAAACTTCGACTTGCTTAACGTTCTTCGGAGGAGTCCAATCGAGAATAGCTTGAACTCTTTCGTGGTTGACGGCAATACCATCCTTAGAAATGACATGCCCAAGATAGGTTACTTCGAAGCCGAATTCACATTTGGAGAACTTGGCATAGAGTTGATGCTCTCGTAGCTTTTCCAAAGACAAGACTAAGATGTTCAGCATGTTCTTCTTCATTCTTGGAAAAGATCAGGATATCATCCAGATAAACCACGATGAACTTGTCGAGGTAATCCATGAATATATAGTTCATCGGTAGGAGAAGGTAGCTGGAGCATTGGTTGCCGAAAGACATGACGGTGTACTCGTAAGATCCATAACGGGTCACAAATGCGGTCTTGGGGATATCCTCCTCACGAACACGGATCTGGTGGTAACCCAACCTCAAGTCGAAGTTTCGAGAACACCGACGAACCAGCCAGCTTGATCATAAAGATCATTGATCCGAGGAAGAGGATACTTATTCTGAATGGTAGCTTGATTTATGGGGCGGTAGTCTTGGACCAATCGGTTTGTCCCATCCTTCTTCTTGACAAAGAGAGAAGGTGCTCCCCAAGGAGAGCAACTTGGGCGAATGATGCCGCTTTGAAGAGATTTGTCGATTTCCTCCTTTAGCTCAAGGAGTTCATGCGGCGGCATCTTGTAGGGACGCTTGGCTATAGAGTGGTGCCTGGTTTCAAGTCGATGACGAATTCGACAGCTCTAGCAGGGGGAATCCCTGGAAGTTCTTCAGGAAAGACGCCTTGGAAATCGCAAAGCGACAGGAATGTTTTCAATTCCCTCGAGGGTGCGGCGTTCAATGCATTCAACGATAGAGCCTTGCCTCGCATCTTGAACCGCATTTAGCATTGTAGCTACTATTTCATCGAAGGGTGTAGCAGATGGACGGTCTTAGTGGCGCAAACGATTGACGTCGATGCGCTTTCAACCAATCCATCCCCAAAATGAGGTCGATGTTAGACGCCTTCAGGATAATGGGGAGGCATAGAATTCCAGCCCTTCGATTTCCACGGGACGCCGACGCCAACCATGGAGGTTTGACATTGTCCCAATGGGGTTTTACCACTACCAAGAGTTCATCTCTTCACACTTAATGTCGTGCTTGTATGCAAAGTCTTCGACATGAATGAATGCGATGCTCTGAATCGAATAAAACAGATGCAGTACTGAATTTACGAGGAGTGTACCCATCACAAGAGCAGGCTGGTCTTGAGCTTCGCTCGGATCAACGTGGTTGGCCCGAGCTTGCCCATAAGACTTGCCGGTGTTGTTGCGGTTCGGTGTTTCCACGGCCACCTTTGGAAGGGCCGCTTGATTCTGGTTCGGTTGCATTCTCTAGCACGGTGCCTCGTTGTCCGCACCAAGCATAAGCCATTATTGGGAGTGGGAACAGGAGCTTGGGGTGGCGGAGCTGGAAGCTTCGGCTGCTTAGTTGTAGGCAGACGAGGTGTAGCATAATCTTGCTTTGGAGCAGGTGCATTCGGCCGGTACATGCTGTTGGGAATCCATATCTTGCGCTTGCGAGGACGGGCCCAAGATGAGCCCGTGTCACGGTTCGCTGTTAGAGCTCTGTATTCCTGCGCACCAGTTTCGACATTGATAGCTTTGTTCACCAAGGTGGCGAAATCAGCAAAGTCGTGCACTAGGAGTGCGAGCTTGATGTCGCCTTGAAGACCGCCACGGAACTTCTCCGCTCAAGGCATCGCTTGCAATGTCCTCTTCAAGATAGCGAGACAAGTCCAAGAACTCTCGCCGATAAGCTTCAACAGTCTTGTTGCCTTGGGTGAGGTTATGAACTCACGCTTCTTCCGTCCATGACCCTTGAGGGATGAAGCGGCACGGAAGGCAGCCCGGAAGTCTGCCAGTGATGAGTGTTCCAACCGGCGAGTACGCCGGTGACTGTCCCACCATTGAGCTGCGGGTCCTTCAGAAGAAGGAAGCAAAAGTGACATAGCCGGCGAGGGGCTACATCAGCAGACTCCATCTCATAGGTGATATCACGGAGCCACCATCAAGATCCAAATGGCTGAGTTGAGCTGCGGTACACGCCGGGGTTCAGCGTATGAAATCCTGCGAGTTGTTCCGCTTTGGATGCTTTGGTGCATATTGGGGCGAGGGAACTGAGCCATCATGTTCTCCATGAACTGGCGATTCATCTCGAGCTGTTGGATCATACCAGCCATGTACTCAAAGCGGTGGTGGGAAGTTGGCACCACGACCACGACCTGCTGGCCTAATCATCCTGCTATTATATAACAGGTAGTTCAGATTTGAGAAATTAAGCAAGAGACAGAATCATTCATGATGAAACATGCATAATGGAAGCAGACGATAGAACTACATAGTAGTTGGCATATCTTACAAAAGGGATCATGCATAGAGTTCGATACATAGAGTCCAAAGACATAGACTACTACATCATAGGCGGCACGCAGTGCTCATGGCGAATACATCAAACACTAACAAGCAAGTCTACATCACCCCACGCTGCATCGGAGGTAGTCAGAGCCCAAAGCTGGTAGTGCGGTAGTGGATAGTCCTCCACGCTGCTGACTGGGGGGCGCGGATACTCGGTGCTGAATCCGGCGTCCGTGTGGCGAAAAAGGCCAAGTGCGGAGAGTAGCCTCCCACGTCCCGCCAACCGACACCCCGGGGCATCACGGTCCGGCTGGGTAGATCGCAGAACGCGGCAGCTCTCCTGAACGGACAAAGGGTGCATCAGCGTCGAGCACGGTAGAGGTGCCGACGGGTGATGTACAACTCGTGGCGAAGAGCTCGGTTAGCTCGATCCAGCCCATCGCATGCGTAACAAAGTTCGATGGTGGAAGGGCTCTGGTGACAAGTGGTGTAGGCAGCAGTGTAGTAACCCTCCTCACCAACATCGACGCGATAGCAATGTGCTCAAGGGGAGGTGTCCAACTCGATACTCGCACGAAGACGTGTCGAGCAGCATAAGCAGCATCGTGGACTGCCATATCGATAGTCACTCCAACACCATGTGCGGTGTGCAGACAAGAGTGGACTCGTACTCCCGAGAGTAGAGGTGGACGATGGCACGGCATCGCTCCTGGTTATAGTCCCGGTACTCCTCATAGGCGGTGTACTCAGGTGCCGCCGATAACCCAGATAGGTCATCATCTCGGCTAGCACCGCAGTGATCCCGAGGCACCAATGGCCGCCGTGTGGCGCATTTACCTGCCTCGTGGGTTCCATCTGAAAACAAAGACGCTTCAAAGGAGTCAATGACAAGGTGGAAATTGCTCAAATACAATTCCAAAACAACTTAGGCTATATCCAACTTTGGGGTGAATGCGGTCACGGATCCTAGTGATAGTTAGTAAAATCGCTTAACCCGAGTAGAAGAGAGTTCGAGTCCCGAGTAAAGGTCGAGGAGTAAAAGATCCTAGTACCACCCGATGGCGGCGTGGGCCCGTAAGGCACACAGCCAAGTTAGTAAAAGTTTTGCAATGTCTAGACTCGACTTCACCAAGGAGTGTGGAAGGGGATTCCTACAGCAATGGCTCGATACCAACTTGTGACGCCTCGATTCAACCGTACACTAATCATGCACGCAAATGTGTACGATCAAGATCGAGGACTCACGGAAGATATCACAACACAACTCTACAAATAAAATAAGTTATACAAGCATCATAATACAAGCCAGGGCCTCGAGGGCTCGAATACAAGTGCTCGATCATAGACGAGTCAGTGAAGCAACAATATCTGAGTACGGACATAAGTTAAACAAGGTGCCATAAGATGGCTAGCACAAACCGGGATACAGACGAAGAGGAGCAGGCCTCCCGCACAGGATCCTCCTAGGTCACTCCAGGCCGCCGGGCTGCACGTAGTAGGCGCCTCCAGCAGTAGTAGTCGCCGAGGCGGTGGCGTGCTCGATCCTGGGCTCCATCGTCGATTGCAGCAATCGA
>CM038678.1:51058824-51295005 GCA_021605205.1 Aegilops longissima
TCCAACTTAAAGCCCAATGTCACATTGACACCTTCGGTTCCAGGATCAGTCAACAACTCAGCATACACGGAGATGTGCCCTTGTGCCTTCTCTGATGATGACGACGGGTATACCTTTATCTTCCAACTGTAACCACCGACCTGGAAAGCTTCTGAACTGATTTCTTTCCCAACTCCATGCCTCCTTTGCACAAAGAGAAAACCGGGAATTTTAAACTCGTGTGTTCCCTCGACAACCTCCAGTGAGTAATGCGTGGACGCGTTCATCTGCGGCCGACTGCTGGAGGAAGAAGGAGCATTGGAGCACATGTCATGAGCCATGTTGACGGCTGCTACTTTCTCGGCGACCTCGAGTACGAAAGAGCAGCAACTCTCCTTCAGCTCCTTGTAGTCCTCTGTCGCCTTCACGGCCGCGTACACGGCGGGATCTGATGCCATGTACTCGATGCACAAGGCCTCCACTGCCCGACAGCTATGCCGGCCATGGACCTCCATCAATGTCGACATGACTGACACGACACCCATGCTCTCGGATAATATGTTCTCACACATGAGCCTCAGGCTTTCGATATCATACCGATCTGCCGCCACAAGTAGGTCGAGCGCCATAGCCACACGACCACCATCAGCGCTCTTTAATTCGAGCTGATCGGTGTAGATGAAGTGCAACATGGCTCTGAAAGTGGAGACGCTTATGTCGTGGACCCGTACGGTGTTCTCTGTCGTGTGCCATCGGAACTGTGCGGTGAAGACCGGTGACCGCATGGAAAGCACGAGTTTGTGCGCATGGATCTCGGTCTGCTCAATGATGAAGGTCACGTCCGGCAACATGCAATGCCTCCGGGACAACTCCGACTTCGTCCGGGGCTCCCCCTCCCCCTGAATCAGAAGAAGCTTGCCAAGATCTCTGGAGATCGTGGGCGGCGGCACCATGGAGATCTGGTCTGCATTTTTGGGTATGTCGGTGTCCTCCCAGAGGACGCGCACCTTGCAGTAGACGTCGAGACGGTGCAAGCCACGGAGCGTGTCGGGCAGAGGCAGCTCCCAACGTCTACAAGTAGCCATGGATGATAAGGAGGGCCAAGCGGGGAAGACGTTGATGTCGTCGCTCCGCCCCTTGGCAGTCCTCCATCTGTCCCCCGGGCTTTAGATCCAGAGGGTGGCCATGGCGACGACGTCCATGACGGCGTCGGAGTGAAGCAGCTCCAGGGAGACGGACACGAGTTGCTGGTCGTCGAAGCGGCAGGAGAGAGCCCAGATGTGGCCGCCGGCCTTGAAGTCGGCGGATCTGATGTTTCTCCGCTTGCTGCAACCGCGGATTAGCATATGGAGCGTGCCACAGTGTAGCGTGGCCCCGTACGTCGATGCCGTGGCCGTCGCCATCGACCCCGTCGAAGGCGGCCAGCCTGGCTAATAGCTACTCCATCATCGATCCATGCATGACCCCGATTGACGATCAAGGCTTCGGTTTAGTCTGTTTTTGTGGTGTTGATTTGTTTGTCAGCTCGATCCAATATAGTATGTATCTACTACACGACCAGCCCTGCACACGTTATATGCAACTCCGAATCGGTCACAAATAGGAGTTCGCATCTGTCTCGGTCGACCGTCGCCTATCAAGGAGGCGCTACGCGTCAGCCGGACTCGATCGCCGTTCTAATCTAGCGGTTGGATCAGCGGGACACGCTAGCTCGGCACGAGAAAAAAAAACCTCAATTAAGAAAATGTTTTCTGTGGATACCAGATTTTATCCGAGTCGGACCAGCGGACGGGTTTCTGAAAAATCTCCGAAATTTCAGGTTTTTGTGTTGGGGTATTCATGGGAATTTTAAATTTTAATTTTTTAACATCAAAATATATTATATTTAGTGAGTGCTATAGGCAAGTTGTTCCTTGTTCTAGTGGTAACAACGAAGGTGAACCCGCAGCTCGTAAGTTCAATACAAGTCCGCCACACCTAACCATTATTCTGCTAATAACCGAGCAAAGCAGTATATATGCAATATCTGTCATTTTTTTTCTTCGAAAAGGGGAAACACCCCGGCCTCTGCATCATCATGATGCACACAGCCAATGCAGTATCTGTCATAGCCGACATCATTTGACTTTGCTTCTAATGTTTGAATTCAAAAATTTCGAAAGGTATCAATGTTTATTGGGCCATAGGTTTCCAAGTAACCTGTCGGTTACGGGTAATGCAACTTCAAAAAGTACCTTGGTCATGAGCATTTCTTTTTAATCTGTATGGTTTTATAGGACATTTCGAACATATATAAGCATAGACGATTTCGCAGATCCCCAATCGCCTTATTTTCAATAACCAACCTGACATAGCTTTCCGGCGATGTTCGTTCAGTGAGACGAGACGTTTTCATCGACTATGAGGCGCATGTGGTCACGTCATCAATCTTAAGATGTTGTGTCGATTCAGTATCTCAGAGGTTCTCATAGTGATAGGGTGTGCATACGTGCATTCATAGAGATGAGTATATGTGTGTGTATCAGTGTTTATGATCCTGTCGTGTTAAAAACAAGCTTCAAAATATCGGATATCGATTCGTGCCGGTTTTGCTTCGACAGATCAGATGTCGGATATCGGGTGATATATCGGATGATATGTAGACATATCGGAGAAAACATGTCTAGTTTTTTTTTTCAAGATTCTTGTTCAAAACATATATTTTAGTAAAAAAAATGTATGATGTGAATGCTTTAACATAACATTTTTAGATTCCTAGTTTATTAACTTGTTGTTTAAGAAACTATTAAGAAAAGATTCACAAAGTCCCTACTCTGTGATTAGCAACAATACAATATATATGTATTTGTATCAAACATTGTGCATGACTTCGATAATATATAATGAAGTTGTAAATGCATAATTTTATTTCACTGCTTTCTAATAAAGAATTGTTGTCATCTACCTATAGTTCGCTAGTGCAGAACCGGCCTTTAGTGCCGGTTCGCCAACCGGCACTAAAGAGTGGGGACTAAAGGTCCCCTTTAATACGGGTTAAATCACTGAACCAAGCTTAAAGAGCCACCACGTGGCACGAGCCAGGCCAGTGCGTGTAGGACATTAGTACCGGTTAGTAACACCAACCTGTACTAAATGTTTGGGTGTTTTTTTTAATTTTTGCTCTAATTTTCTGTTTTCAATTTGGCTTTATTTTTTATTTAATTATTTTTTTTGCTGGTATTTCACGATACTATAAATTGTACATATATATAAATAGATTTTCTCGTCGTAGAATATATATATATATATATATATATATATATATATATATATATATATATATATATATATATATATATATATATATATATATATATATATATATATATATATATATATATATATATATATATATATACAATTTCTCCTACATGTTGCCTTGGTGACTTGAACACGATGACAAGTGGTTCATGGGGGCGGTAGCGGGTAATAGTATTCTCCTTTGGGATCTATGACCTGGTCGAGCAAAAATCCGGCTATTTCCTCTTGAAGTGCTAGTATGCGGTCCGGTGGTAGGAGCTTATCCCGCACCTCTCTGAACTGTTAAGAAGGAGATCAATATGCATGTGTATTAGTTGTGTTACAAGATATCGATAATGGTGTGAATAGTGTTCTGACAACGTACCCAGTCCTGTCTTTGAGATCTGCTTCTTTCGGACGCCATCATGCGAATGTTCTCGCAAACGTAGAATGCACACAGATCATTCCCCGGTGCCTGCTTCAGGGCCTTTATGAGAATGAAATTGAATCAGATAATGATTAATCAAGCATGATAATTAATTAATGGTATTGAAACAAGAATTAAAGAGATGGCTAGCTAGCTAGTACTACTTAATTACTTACTTTGGTCGATGCTAAAACAACTTTTTTGGCCATTTGACTGGAGTCACCTTGATGAACTTTGCCCAAGCCCTGCCCGCTGGCAAAGAAAATTAATAAAGGGGTTATTAAATAGTTCATATCAGGAAATGATGAACTAATAATAGGCCGAGATATAGTTAATAATGATTGAAATTACCTGTTGACTATCCCCTTCATGATGGTGTAGTCTTTATCCTCTTTAAGTAGCGAGTCCAGTACTTCAACTGATGCTTTGTCAACTTTAATGTCTAACAAGATCCAGTGAAAACTACATGCGCACACGTTTGCATGTCTTAATTAAGCGAGCATGTGCATAAAATTAATCAACTATCATAAATCGTATACACTTAATTATTAACATCTAGCTAGTTAGTAAGCAAAAACAGAATTTGTATTAACTCACAGGAAGTTGTAAGGAAGTAGTATATCTTCATTGGTATTGAGGCGCTTCAAGAATTCTAGCATGCTTTCCTCTACACTTGCTTGAGAAGTTGCAAGATTCCATGTGTACACATTAATGGTATTTGGGTCAATGAACCCAATGCCATAGCGTCCAGATTTTTTCATTTCAAACATCTTCATCCTGCATATAATACCACAGAAAAGAATATATAGTGAGGATAATTACATGTAATGATTGATCAAAAATTACAGAAAGAAATCACTTACAGACAATAGCAACTGGCGAGAGATTTGTCGAGTGCGTCTTGATTGTATAACTGAAATAGTTCTGAATACTCAACGCCAGAGCTTTCTCATGGTAGTAATGCTCCTTCTTGACATTCACCATGAGGGACTCTCGATTGAAATCTTGATAATGTTCATGTATCATTGATGCAATTCATACATTCTCGTTGGGAGGTTCTTGACCTTGTCTGGCTCGACCAAAGGTTGGCCCCGGACATATTTCCGTTTTATTTCCTCCTCTCTAAGCGGAGACATGGGCTCAATTTCGAGGAGTTGTCCAACAGAGATCTTGAGCATTTCAGTCTGCATTATATGCTCCTCCGTTATTACCACATCGCCTAGCTGGGGAACTTTAACGGTTTGCCCACAATAATATTGGGCGCGCGGCCTCCTCTCATGTATTGTTGGCACAACAAGCGGGGGGATCGATTGCGCCGCCTGTTCTCCCAGCTGGGGAACAGTTTTCCCGCATTTTTTGCCCGCTGCTTGTTGGTTCAGCTCGAGCTCGCTTCCTTCTTTAGCCGTTCTCGATGTAGTTTCCTAATTTGGCGCTCATAGTCCGAGTCAACAAGCTTGGGAGCTAGTTCTCTAGCCATACGAATGAAGTGGTCAATTGTTTTCTTAGGCACTTTCTCCTTTGGCGGCGGTGCCGGTTTCGGTCCAAAATGGGCGTCCACTTGGGCCTGCACTATGGATGTGTCTTGCTCCTTAGTCATGTCGTAATGCCTTTGAGGAAGAGGAGCGAGCCTTGGACCATATTTATATCGCTTGTCTCCGCATGTACTTCCTAAACTACCTCGACTCGTACCGCTACGCACCATAGCTGCGGCGTGTCTCTTCTGCGATTGGTGAGACGGCGGAGACGGTTGACGTGGCTGAGTTGGACTAGGAGAAGTGGCTTGACGATGTGCCGGACTTGAAGCAGGAGGTGTGGCCTGACACGGTGCCGGACTTGAAACCGGAGAAGTGGCATGACGCTATGCCAGACTTGAAATCGAAGGAGTCAGCTCACGCGTTCCGGGACTTGGAGGAGGTGGCGGACTTCGAGGAGGAGTCGGCTCACGCGTTCGTGGACTTGGAGGAGCGGGAGTCTGCTGACTCGGTGGCGGACTTTGAGGAGGAGTCGGCAGACGACGCGGTGCCGGTGGACTTAGAAAGATGTTGCAATCCTTTCTTCATAGGATGATACGATGTATGGCCTCTCCCAGTGTGCGCTCGTCTTCACCTCCAGGAATGTCAAGCTGTAGCCCCGAATATGGGTCCACCACTTCATCAACCAAGACATGAGCATAGCCCTCTGGAATCGGGATGCAATGGAAGGTTGCTTCAGGGGTAATTGTAAAAGCAACGCCGTCCGCCACCTTCATGGATATGTTCTTCATTTTGGAGTGTAGCTCATAGTTAGTGTTCTCTATGATGTCATCCACAGAGTATGTATCCAACAGTGTGTCGCCCGCGGCAGAACCAACGCTGCTTCTCGGCATGGATGGGACGGTGCTATCCAATGCTGGACGATCATCCGCTTGCTGCTGCCGCTGCTGAGACCCCTTTCCTGGCTAAGTGAGTCGATCTGCTGCTGCTGCTGCTGGAATTTGAGTGCCAGGTCTGCGTGCCTTGCTTCTAGGCCTTGAAGGCGTTCTGCGTCCTGCTTCCTCTGCTCCTCCTCCAGCTTCCTTTTCTTCTCCTTCTCCATCTTCCTTCTTGCACGGGTCCTGTAGTCCTCGTTCCATTCTGAAAAGCCCTCATACCAGGGAATAACGTCCTTGCCTCGTGTTCTTCCTGGGTGTTCAGGATTTTCCAGGGCGCGTGTAAGCTCGTCATTCTCTCTGTTGGGCGTGAACACCCCCCTTCGAGCTTCTTCTATTGCGTCAAGTATCTTTTGTTCGGCTCCTTTTAGACTTGCCTTCTTCGAAACCAGGCCTGTCTTCGGGTCCAACGCCCCCCCCCCCATGCGCATAGAACAAAGTTCTGCACCTGGGGGGCCAGCTCCTAGTAACCGGAGTGACCCCTGCATCCTCCATCTCTTGCTCAGACTTATCCCACTTAGGCATTCCCACCGCGTAGCCACCTGGACCCAGCCTATGGAACTGTGTCTTTTTTGCGGCATTTGTCTTGTTTTTTATCGACCGTTCCTTAGATAATTCTGGATCCTTGAAGGTCACGAAATCGTCTCAGTGTTCTCTTTGCTTCTCCAGTGTCCCATGAATTCTGGAGTCTTTCTTTCTGCAGCGAGGTAGTTGGCCCATACAGTTTTCTTGTGGGTGTTGAATGCAATTGCCATCTTCTTAAGAGCAGCGCCCTTGACTTTCTCCACATCTGCTTCAGTGAAATGATCTGGTAGGGTGAAATGTTCCATCAAAGATTCCCAAAGGACTTTTTGGCTCGTAAATCGACCCAAGTAACACCTGGACGTTTAGTCTTTGGCTCTTTCCATTCTTGAATGGGGATCGAGTTTGTCCTTCACAAGAACTCCGCACCGATGAGAGTGCACTTGTTCGCAATGTTCTTAGGCGTGAGGGGTTCGCCGCTAGGTTTGATTGATTCGATGTTGTACTTTACACCATCCTTCAACAATCTGCCCGGGCCTCACTTTGTCCTGCTGTCTGTAGAAGCAGATTTGCTCGATCCGGAGGGCTGAAAGAAGAAAGATCGATTCGTTAATATATCTTCAATAAAAAAACATGTGATGATCACCATGATGCCTGCCTATATAAATATACCTCGCCGGTAGTCTTTGTTATTTGAAGATCAGCATTGTCTGTGTCATCACAAACATTGTCTGTGTCATCATAATCATAATCATAGTTCATGAATTCATCAGCTCGGTCGTCAAGATCGAATATCTTTTCATCACCCTCTCCGGTATTGTTCAGATATTGGGAGCCGTCATCTGCTTCATTCAGATCATCTAGCCTGTGAGGGCTGTGTATGATGTCGAACAATTCCTCTTCTCTCTCTCTGCCGGTATTGTCCACCATAGCTTCTACTTAACTAATACAGAAGAAATATAAAACAATTTAATTAGTGTTCAAATTACAATGCATGGATGCAATCAATAAGGAAAAACTGAATCTCGAATACATCGTTTCGAATATATAATCTCGAATACATCATCGTCTTAATATTTATAATCTCGAATACATCGTCTCGAATATTATATATCGAATACATCACTGGCTAGGTACATAATAAAGATCGAGTACTACAGAAGAATCTAGGCCACTCGCGGTACCTGGGGCACGGGTGGTGGACACCCAAAGAGAAGGAACCGTCACAGGATCATATCTCCGGTCATCTGCCCAAAGAACCTGCCAAGTATTGGAGAACCTGACATCCATAGCATCCATGTAGCAATGGACGTGCTCGTCCTCCTCCCTGACACGGCGGCGCACCACCTCAGGCGGCGCCGGCTCCCTCTGCACCGAATGTGGCCCATGCGAACGCCACCAAAGGACATCAGGGTCGACGACGGGACCCGAGGCCGGGTTCCTCACCAAGCGCGCGCTCTCTAGGTAGCACCTCCGGTGCCAGCCAGTGAGCCCAGTCCGGACATGGGTCCTTTGAAGCAGGGCGTCGTCATGCGAGCGGGTCGACGGCGAGAATGCGGGCCGGGCATATCATCGAGAACAAATACTATATGCCCGCAAAAAGTAACATTTTTTAAATGATTGGATCGTGATAAATAAAATTCTATGTATATGCAAATTCTAACAATTTGACATTAATCTAATTCATCTAACTAAAACTAATTCTAAAATTTCCTGATTATATAACTAACATTTCTATAACAATTCTAATATTTATATAACTAAAAAACAGAAAAATTGCTAACATTTCTATAAATATTTCTATAACTAAAAAACAGAAAAAATTTATAACATTTCTATATAACTAACATTTCTAATATTTATATAACTAAAAACAGAATAATTTCTAACATTTCTATAACTAAAAAACAGAAAAATTTATAACAAACAAACTAATGTGTGTGTGTGTGTGTGTGTGTGTGTGTGTGTGTGTGTGTGTGTGTGTGTGTGTGTGTGTGTGTGTGTGTGTGTGTGTGTCTGTCTGTGTGTGTGTGTGTGTGTGTGTGTGTGTGTGGACATGGTGGCCGTGTTGGAAATATGCCCTAGAGGCAATAATAAAAGCATTATTATTATATTTCCTTGTTCATGATAATTGTCTTTTATTCATGCTATAACTGTATTGTCCGGAAATCGTAATACACGTGTGAATACATAGACTACAATACGCCCTAGTAAGCCTCTAGTTGACTAGCTCGTTGGTCAACAGATAGTCATGGTTTCGACTATGGACATCGGATGTCATTGATAACGGATCACGCCATTAGGAGAATGACGTGATGGACAAGACCCAATCCTAAGCATAGCACAAGATCGTAGTTCGCTTTGCTAGAGCTTTTCCAATGTCAAGTATCTCTTCCTTAGACCATGAGATCGTGCAATTCCGGATACCGTAGGAGTGCTTTGGGTGTATCAAACGTCACAACGTAATCGGGTGACTATAAAGGTGCACTACAGGTATCTCCGAAAGTGACCATTGGGTTGACACGGATCGAGATCGGATTTGTCACTCCGTATGACGGAGAGGTATCACTGGGCCCACTCGGTAATGCATCATCATAATGAGCTCAAAGTGACCAAGTGTCCGTCACGGATCATGCATTGCGGTACGAGTAAAGTGACTTGCCGGTAACGAGACTAACGAGGTATTGGGATACCGACGATCGAGTCTCGGGCAAGTAACATACCGTCTGACAAAGGGAATAGAATACGGGGTTGCTTGAACCCTTGACATCGTGGTTCATCCGATGACAACATCGAGGAGCATGTGGGAGCCAACATGGGTATCCAGATCCCGCTGTTGGTTATTGACTTGAGGTAGTCTCGGTCATGTCTGCATGTCTCCCGAACCCGTAGGGTCTACACACTTAAGGTTCGGTGACGCTTAGGGTTAATAGGAAGACAAGTATGTGATTACCGAATGTTGTTCGGAGTCCCTGATGAGATCCCGGACGTCACGAGGAGTTCCGGAATGGTCCGGAGGTAAAGATTTATATATGGAAAGTGGTTAAACGGACTCCGGGAAGTTTCGGTGGTATACCGGTAAAGTACCGGGGCCACCGGGAGGGTTCCGGAGGTCCACCGGGAGGGGCCACCTCTCCCGGGGGGCCACATGGGCTAAGTGGGAGAGGGAACCAGCCCCTGGTGGGCTGGGTGCGCCTCCCCACCTAGGCCCATGCGCCTAGGGTTTGGGGAGGAGGAAACCCTAAAGGGGGCGCCCCCCTAGCTTGGGGGGCAAGCCACCCTCCTCCCTCCTCCTTGGCCGCCCCCCCTAGGGTTTGCCCTAGAGGGCCGGCCCCCCTTGACCCTCTCCTCCTATAAATAGTGGGGGGGGGGGGGCTGCCAACACAGTTGTAGGCGCAGCCCCTCCCCTCCCAACACCTCTCTTTCTCCACGCAAGCTTGGCGAAGCCCCTGGGAGAACTACTGACCAGCTGCACCACGCCGTCGTGCTGCCATTGGGATTGTCTTCTTCAACCTCTCCTTCTCTCTTGCTGGATCAAGACGGAGGAGACGCCATCGTCCCGTCGTGTGTTGAACACGGAGGTGCTGTCCTTTCAAGATTTTGGTCATCGGTGATCGGAATCACGCTGGGAACGCCTTCGCATCACCACTCTCAAGAACGCTCCGTATTCGATCTACAAGTGGTATGTAGATGCAAACTCTCTCTCGTTACTCGTTGCATGGTAGAACTCATAGATGGATCTTGGTGAAACCGTAGGAAAAATTTTAATTTTCTGCAACGCTCCCCAACAAAGGCATCATGAGCTAGGTCTATGCGTAGTTCTCTTTGCACGAGTAGAACACAATTTTGTTGTGGGCGTGGATCTTGTCAACTTACTTGCCGTTACTAGTTGTTTCTTGCTTCCGCGGTATTGTGGGATGAAGCGCCCGGACCAACCTTACACGCATTTCGTGAGACCGGTTCCACCGACTAACATGCACTAGTTGCATAAGGTGGCTGGCGGGTGTCCGCTCTCCTACTTTAGTGGGAGCGGATTCGATGAACAGGGTCCTTATGAAGGGTAAATAGAAGTTGACAAGATCACGCCAGGTTATTCGAGGTAAGAAAACGTTCTTGCTAGAACCCAATTGCAGCCACGTAAAAGATGCAACAACAATTAGAGGACGCCTAACTTGTTTTTGCAGCAATTGTCATGTGACGTGATATGGCCAAGTTGTGATGAATGATGATATATTGTGATGTATGAGATCATGTTCTTGTAATAGGAATCACGACTTGCATGTCGATGAGTATGACAACCGCAGGAGCCATAGGAGTTGTCTTTATTTTGTATGACCTGCGTGTCATTGAAGAACGCCATGTAACTTACTTTACTTCATTGCTAAACGCGTTAGCCATAGTAGTAGAAGTAGTCGCTGGCGTGACAACTTCATGGAGGCACGATGATGGAGATCATGATGATGGAGATCATGGTGCCATGCCGGTGACAAGATGATCATGGAGCCCCAAGATGGAGATCAATGGAGTTTTATGATATTGGCCATATCATGTCACTACTATATAATTGCATGTGATGTTTATTATGCTTATACATCTTGTTTACTTAGAACGACGGTAGTAAATAAGATGATCCCTTAAGAACAATTTCAAGAAGTGTTCTCCCTAATCTGCACCGCTGCTACAGTTCGTCGCTTCTAAGCACCACGTGATGATCGGGTGTGATGGATTCTTACGCTCACATACAACGGTGTAAGACAGATTTACACACGCAAAACACTTAGGGTTAAACTTGACGAGCCTAGCATGTACAGACATGGCCTCGAACACGGAGACCGAAAGGTCGAACACGAGTCGATGGAAGATACGATCAACATGAGAATGTTCACCGACGATGACTAGTCCGTCTCACGTGATGATCGGACACGGCCTAGTCGACTCGGATCGTGTATCACTTAGATGACTAGAGGGATGTCTAATCTGAGTGGGAGTTCATTAATAATTTGATTAGATGAACTTAATTATCATGAACTTAGTCTAAAACTTTTGAATTATATGTCTTGTAGATCAAATGGCCAACGCCATGTCAACTTGAACTTCAACGCGTTCCTAGAGAAAACCAAGCTGAAAGATGACGGCAAGAACTATACGGACTGGGTCCGAACCCGAGGATCATCCTCATAGCTGCCAGAAACAATACGTCCTAGAAGGACCGCTAGGTGAAGCTCCGTCCCGCAGAACCAAGACATTATGAATGCTTGGCAGTCTCGTGCGATGATTACTCCCTCGCTCAAGGCGGCATGCTTTACAGCTTAGAACCGGGCTCCAAAAGCGCTTTTGAGCACCACGGAGCATATGAGATGTTCAAGAGCTGAAACTTGTTTTCCAAGCTCACGCCGGGTCGAGAGATATGACATCTCCGACAAGTTCTATAGTTGTAAGATGGAGGAAAATAGTTCTGTCGGTGAGCACATTCTCAAGATGTCCAGGTTGCACAACCGTATGACCCAAATGAATATTAACCTCCCCGATGAGGCGGTCATTGACAGAATCCTCCATCGCTCCCACCAAGCTACAAGAGCTTTGTGATGAACTACAACATGCAGGGGATGGTAAAGACCATTCTGAAGTGTTCTCTATGCTGAAGTCAGCCGAGGTTGAAATCAAGAAAGAACATCAAGTGTTGATGGTCAATAAGACCACTAAGTTTAAGAAGGGCAAGGGCAAGAAGAACTTCAAGAAGGACGGCAAGGAGATTGCCGCGCCCGCAAGCAAGTTGCCGGAAGAAGTCAAAGAATGGACCCAAGCCTGAGACCGAGTGCTTTTATTGCAAGGGAAGGGTCATCGAAGCGGAACTGCCCCAAATACTTAGCGGATAAGAAGGCCGCAACACCAAAGGTATATTTGATATACATGTAATTGATGTGTACCTTACCAAGAATCGTAGTAACTCCCGGTATTTGATACCGTGCCGCTGCTCATATTTGTAACTCACAGCAGGAGCTGCGGAATAAGCGGAGATCGGCGAAGGGCGAGGTGACGATCGCTGCGTCGGGAATGGTTCCAGAGTCGATGTGATCGCCGCCGCACGCTACCTCTTCATTTACCCACGGGATTAGTTATGAACCTTAATAATTGTTATTTGGTGCCAAGTTTGAGCATGAATATTGTATCGGATCTCGCTTAATGCGAGATGGCTACTCATTTAAACCGAGAATAATGGTTGTTCTATTTATATGAGAGATATGTTTTATGGTCATGCTCCGATGGTCAATGGTTTATTCTTAATGAATCTCGGCGTAGTATTACACATGTTCATAACGTGAATACCAAAAGATGTAAAGTTGATAACGATAGTCCCACATACTTGTGGCATCGCCGCCTTGGTCACATTGGTGTCAAGCGCATGAAGAAGCTCCATGCTGATGGACTTTGGAGTCTCTTGATTATGAATCATTTGACACATGCGAACCATGCCTCATGGGCAAAATGACCAAGACTCCATTCTCTCGAACAATGGAGCGAGCAACCAACTTATTGGAAATCATACATACCGATGTGTGCGGTCCAATGAGCGTTGAGGCTCATGGAGGATATCGTTATGTTCTCACTCTCACGATGACTTGAGTAGATATGGGTATGTCTACTTGATGAAACACAAGTCCGAGACCTTTGAAAAGTTCAAGGAATTTCAGAATGAAGTAGAGAATCAACGTGACCGAAAGATAAAATTCTTACGATCGGATCGTGGAGGAGAATATTTAAGTCACGAATTTGGTACACACTTAAGAAAATGTGGAATCGTTTCACAACTAACGCCACCGAACACCTCAACAGTAATGGTGTGTCCGAACGTCGAATCGCACTCTATTGGATATGGTGCGGTCTATGATGTCTCTTACTGATTTACCGCTATCATTTTGGGGATACGCCTAGAGACAGCTACATTCACTTTAAATAGGGCACCGCCTAAGTCCGCTGAGACGACACCGTATGAATTATGGTTTGGGAAGAAACCTAAGCTGTCGCTTCTAAAAGTTTGGGGATGCGATGCTTATGTCAAGAAACTTCAACCTGAAAAGCTCGAACCCAAGTCGGAAAATGCGTCTTCATAGGATACCCTAAGGAAACCGTAGGGTATACCTTCTACTTAAGATCCGAGGGCAAGATCTTTGTTGCCAAGAACGGAATCTTTCGGAAAAGAGTTTCTCTCGAAAGAAGTAAGTGGGAGGAAAGTAGAACTCGATGAAGTACTACCTCTTGAACAGGATAGTAGTGCAGCTCAGAAAATGTTCCCGTGATGCCTACACCAACTCAAGAGGAAATTCATGATGATGATCAAGGTACTTCGGATCAAGTTGCTACTGAACTCAGAGGTCCACTAGGACACGCCCGCACTGAGTGGTACGGCAACCCTGTCTTGGAAATCATGTTGTTAGACAACAATGAACCTTCGAACTATGAAGAAGCGATGGCGGCCCAGATTCCAACAAATGGCTAGAAGCCATGAAGTCCGAGATAGAATCCATGTATGAAAACAAAGTGTGGACTTTGACCGACTTGCCCGATGATCGGCGAGCGATAGAAAACAAATGGATCTTTAAGAAGAAGACGGACGCGATGGTAATGTCACCATCTATAAAGCTCGACTTGTCGCTAAGGGTTATCGGCAAGTTCAAGGGATTGACTACGATGAGACTTTCTCTCCGTAGCGAAGCTTAAGTCCGTCCGAATCATGTTAGCAATTGCCGCATACTATGATTATGAGATATGGCAGATGGACGCCAAAACAGCGCCTTAACGGCTATCTTAAGGAAGAGCTGTATATGATACAGCCGAGGGTTTTGTCGATCCTAAGAACGCTAACAAAGTATGCAAGCTCCAGCGATCCATTTATGGGCTGGTGCAAGCATCTCGAGTTAGAACATTCGCTTTGATGAGATGATCAAAGCGTTTAGTTTATGCAGACTTATGGAGAAGCCTGCGCTTACAAGAAAGTGAGTGGGAGCTCAGAGCATTTCTCATATTATATGTAGATGACATACTTTTGATGGGAAATGATATAGAATTCTTGGACAGCATTAAGGCCTACTTGAATAAGTGTTTTTCAATGAAGGACCTTGGAGAAGCTGCTTATATATTAGGCATCAAGATCTATAGAGATAGATCGAGACGCCTCATAGGTCTTTCACAAAGCACATACCTTGATAAGATTTTGAAGAAGTTCAAAATGGATCAGTCCAAGAAGGGTTCTTGCCTGTTTTGCAAGGTGTGAGATTGAGCTCAGCTCAATGCCCCACCACGGCAAAAGATAAAGAAGAGATGAGTGTCATCCCTATGCCTCAGCCATAGGATCTATTATGTATGCCATGCTATGTACCAGACCTGATGTAAACCTTGCCGTAAGTTTGGTAGGAAGGTACCAAAGTAATCCCGCAAGGAACACCGGACAGCGGTCAAGAATATCCTGAAGTACCGAAAAGGACAAAGGACATGTTTCGTTTATGGAGGTGACGAAGAGCTCGTCAGAACAGGTTACGCCGACGCTTAGCTTCGACACAGATCTGATGACTCTAAGTCACAAACCGGATACGTGTATATGTTGAATGGTGGAGCAGAAGCTGGTGCAGCTGCAAGCGAGCGCGTCGTGGCGGGATCTACATGTGAAGCGGAGTACATGGCAGCCTCGGAGGCAGCGATGAAGCAATTTGGGTGAAGGAGTTCATCACCGACCTAGGAGTCATACCCAATGCGTCGGGCCGATCAAACTCTTCTGTGACAACACCGAGCTATTGCCCTTGCCAAGGAGCCCAGGTTTCACAAGAAGACCAGGCACATCAAGCGTCGCTCAACTCCATCCGTGAAAATGTTCGAATGGAGACATAGAAATTTGTAAAGTGCATACGGATCTGAATGTCGCAGATCCGCTGACTAAACCTCTTCCGTGGGCAAAACATGATCAGCACCGAACTCTATGGGTGTTCGATTCATCACAATGTAAACTAGATTATTGACTCTAGTGCAAGTGGGAGACTGTTGGAAATATGCCCTAGAGGCAATAATAAAAGCATTATTATTATATTTCCTTGTTCATGATAATTGTCTTTATTCATGCTATAACTGTATTATCCGGAAATCGTAATACACGTGTGAATACATAGACTACAATACGTCCCTAGTAAGCCTCTAGTTGACTAGCTCGTTGGTCAACAGATAGTCATGGTTTCGACTATGGACATCGGATGTCATTGATAACGGATCACGCCATTAGGAGAATGACGTGATGGACAAGACCCAATCCTAAGCATAGCACAAGATCGTAGTTCGCTTTTGCTAGAGCTTTTCCAATGTCAAGTATCTCTTCCTTAGACCATGAGATCGTGCAATTCCGGATACCGTAGGAGTGCTTTGGTGTATCAAACGTCACAACGTAATCGGGTGACTATAAAGGTGCACTACAGGTATCTCCGAAAGTGACCATTGGGTTGACACGGATCGAGATCGGATTTGTCACTCCGTATGACGGAGAGGTATCACTGGGCCCACTCGGTAATGCATCATCATAATGAGCTCAAAGTGACCAAGTGTCCGTCACGGATCATGCATTGCGGTACGAGTAAAGTGACTTGCCGTAACGAGACTAACGAGGTATTGGGATACCGACGATCGAGTCTCGGCAAGTAACATACCGTCGACAAAGGGAATAGAATACGGGTTGCTTGAACCCTTGACATCGTGGTTCATCCGATGACAACATCGAGGAGCATGTGGGAGCCAACATGGGTATCCAGATCCCGCTGTTGGTTATTGACTTGAGGTAGTCTCGGTCATGTTCAGATGTCTCCGAACCCGTAGGGTCTACACACTTAAGGTTCGGTGACGCTAGGGTTAATAGGAAGACAAGTATGTGATTACCGAATGTTGTTCGGAGTCCCGGATGAGATCCCGGACGTCACGAGGAGTTCCGGAATGGTCCGGAGGTAAAGATTTATATATGGAAAGTGGTTAAACGGACTGGAAGTTTCGTGGTATACCGTAAAGTACGGGCCACCGGAGGGTTCCGGAGGTCCACCGGAGGGGCCACCTCTCCGGGGGCCACATGGGCTAAGTGGGAGAGGAACCAGCCCCGGTGGGCTGGGTGCGCCCCCACCTAGGCCCATGCGCCTAGGGTTTGGGGAGGAGGAAACCTAAAGGGGCGCCTCAGCTTGGGGGCAAGCCACCCTCCTCCCTCCTCCTTGGCCGCCCCTAGGGTTTGCCCTAGAGGGCCGGCCCCTTGACCCTCTCCTCCTATAAATAGAGGGTGGGGGAGGGCTGCCAACACAGTTGTAGGCGCAGCCCTCCCTCCCAACACCTCTCTTTCTCCACGCAAGCTTGGCGAAGCCCTGCCGAGAACTACAGACCAGCTGCACCACGCCGTCGTGCTGCCATTGGGATTGTCTTCTTCAACCTCTCCTTCTCTCTTGCTGGATCAAGACGGAGGAGACGCCATCGTCCCGCACGTGTGTTGAACACGGAGGTGCTGTCCTTTCAAGATTTTGGTCATCGGTGATCGGAATCACGCTGGGAACGCCTTCGTCATCACCACTCTCAAGAACGCTCCGTATTCGATCTACAAGTGGTATGTAGATGCAAACTCTCTCTCGTTACTCGTTGTATGGTAGAACTCATAGATGGATCTTGGTGAAACCGTAGGAAAAATTTTAATTTTCTGCAACGCTCCCCAACAAAGGCATCATGAGCTAGGTCTATGCGTAGTTCTCTTTGCACGAGTAGAACACAATTTTGTTGTGGGCGTGGATCTTGTCAACTTACTTGCCGTTACTAGTTGTTTCTTGCTTCCGCGGTATTGTGGGATGAAGCGCCCGGACCAACCTTACACGCATTTTACGTGAGACCGGTTCCACCGACTAACATGCACTAGTTGCATAAGGTGGCTGGCGGGTGTCTGCTCTCCTACTTTAGTGGGAGCGGATTCGATGAACAGGGTCCTTATGAAGGGTAAATAGAAGTTGACAAGATCACGTTGTGGTTATTCGAGGTAAGAAAACGTTCTTGCTAGAACCCAATTGCAGCCACGTAAAAGATGCAACAACAATTAGAGGACGCCTAACTTGTTTTTGCAGCAATTGTCATGTGACGGATATGGCCAAGTTGTGATGAATGATGATATATTGTGATGTATGAGATCATGTTCTTGTAATAGGAATCACGACTTGCATGTCGATGAGTATGACAACCGGCAGGAGCCATAGGAGTTGTCTTTATTTTGTATGACCTGCGTGTCATTGAAGAACGCCATGTAACTTACTTTACTTCATTGCTAAACGCTTAGCCATAGTAGTAGAAGTAGTCGCTGGCGTGACAACTTCATGGAGGCACGATGATGGAGATCATGATGATGGAGATCATGGTGCCATGCCGGTGACAAGATGATCATGGAGCCCCAAGATGGAGATCAATGGAGTTTTATGATATTGGCCATATCATGTCACTACTATATAATTGCATGTGATGTTTATTATGCTTATACATCTTGTTTACTTAGAACGACGGTAGTAAATAAGATGATCCCTTAAGAACAATTTCAAGAAGTGTTCTCCCTAATCGTGCACCGCTGCTACAGTTCGTCGCTTCTAAGCACCACGTGATGATCGGGTGTGATGGATTCTTACGCTCACATACAACGGGTGTAAGACAGATTTACACACGCAAAACACTTAGGGTTAAACTTGACGAGCCTAGCATGTACAGACATGGCCTCGAACACGGAGACCGAAAGGTCGAACACGAGTCGTATGGAAGATACGATCAACATGAGAATGTTCACCGACGATGACTAGTCCGTCTCACGTGATGATCGGACACGGCCTAGTCGACTCGGATCGTGTATCACTTAGATGACTAGAGGGATGTCTAATCTGAGTGGGAGTTCATTAATAATTTGATTAGATGAACTTAATTATCATGAACTTAGTCTAAAACTTTTGAATTATATGTCTTGTAGATCAAATGGCCAACGCCATGTCAACTTGAACTTCAACGCGCTCCTAGAGAAAACCAAGCTGAAAGATGACGGCAAGAACTATACGGACTGGGTCCGAACCCGAGGATCATCCTCATAGCTGCCAGAAACAATACGTCCTAGAAGGACCGCTAGGTGAAGCTCCGTCCCTGAGAACCAAGACATTATGAATGCTTGGCAGTCTCGCTCCGATGATTACTCCCTCGCTCAAAGCGGCATGCTTTACACTTAGAACCGGGCTCCAAAAGCGCTTTTGAGCACCACGGAGCATATGAGATGTTCGAGAGCTGAAACTTGTTTTCCAAGCTCACGCCCGGTCGAGAGATATGACATCTCCGACAAGTTCTATAGTTGTAAGATGGAGGAAAACAGTTCATCAAGGAACACATTCTCAAGATGTCCGGGTTGCACAACCGTATGACCCACTGAATATTAACCTCCCCGATGAGGCGGTCATTGACAGAATCCTCCATCGCTCCCACCAAGCTACAAGAGCTTTGTGATGAACTACAACATGCAGGGGATGGTAAAGACCATTCCTGAAGTGTTCTCTATGCTGAAGTCACCGAGGTTGAAATCAAGAAAGAACATCAAGTGTTGATGGTCAATAAGACCACTAAGTTTAAGAAGGGCAAGGGCAAGAAGAACTTCAAGAAGGACGGCAAGGAGATTGCCGCCTGCAAGCAAGTTGCCGGAAGAAGTCAAAGAATGGACCCAAGCCCGAGACTGAGTGCTTTTATTGCAAGGGAAGGGTCACCGAAGCGGAACTGCCCCAAATACTTAGCGGATAAGAAGGCCGGCAACACCAAAGGTATATTTGATATACATGTAATTGATGTGTACCTTACCAGAATCGTAGTAACTCCCGGGTATTTGATACCGTGCCGCTGCTCATATTTGTAACTCACAGCAGGAGCTGCGGAATAAGCGGAGATCGGCGGCGACGAGGTGACGATGCGCGTCGGGAATGGTTCCAGAGTCGATGTGATCGCCGTCGGCACGCTACCTCTTCATTTACCCACGGGATTAGTTATGAACCTTAATAATTGTTATTTGGTGCCAAGTTTGAGCATGAATATTGTATCTGGATCTCGTTTAATGCGAGATGGCTACTCATTTAAACCGAGAATAATGGTTGTTCTATTTATATGAGAGATATGTTTTATGGTCATGCTCCGATGGTCAATGGTTTATTCTTAATGAATCTCGAGCGTAGTATTACACATGTTCATAACGTGAATACCAAAAGATGTAAAGTTGATAACGATAGTCCCACATACTTGTGGCACTGCCGCCTTGGTCACATTGGTGTCAAGCGCATGAAGAAGCTCCATGCTGATGGACTTTTGGAGTCTCTTGATTATGAATCATTTGACACATGCGAACCATGCCTCATGGGAAAAATGACCAAGACTCCATTCTCTGGAACAATGGAGCGAGCAACCAACTTATTGGAAATCATACATACCGATGTGTGCGGTCCAATGAGCGTTGAGGCTCGCGGAGGATATCGTTATGTTCTCACTCTCACAGATGACTTGAGTAGATATGGGTATGTCTACTTGATGAAACACAAGTCTGAGACCTTTGAAAAGTTCAAGGAATTTCAGAATGAAGTAGAGAATCAACGTGACCGAAAGATAAAATTCTTACGATCGGATCGTGGAGGAGAATATTTAAGTCACGAATTTGGTACACACTTAAGAAAATGTGGAATCGTTTCACAACTAACGCCGCCTGGAACACCTCAACGTAATGGTGTGTCCGAACGTCGTGTCGCACTCTATTGGATATGGTGCGGTCTATGATGTCTCTTACTGATTTACCGCTATCATTTTGGGGATACGCTCTAGAGACAGCTACATTCACTTTAAATAGGGCACCGTCTAAGTCCGTTGAGACGACACCGTATGAATTATGGTTTGGGAAGAAACCTAAGCTGTCGTTTCTAAAAGTTTGGGGATGCGATGCTTATGTCAAGAAACTTCAACCTGAAAAGCTCGAACCCAAGTCGGAAAAATGCGTCTTCATAGGATACCCTAAGGAAACCGTAGGGTATACCTTCTACTTAAGATCCGAGGGCAAGATCTTTGTTGCCAAGAACGGAATCTTTACGGAAAAGAGTTTCTCTCGAAAGAAGTAAGTGGGAGGAAAGTAGAACTCGATGAAGTACTACCTCTTGAACAGGATAGTAGTGCAGCTCAGAAAATGTTCTGTGATGCCTACACCAACTGAAGAGGAAATTCATGATGATGATCAAGGTACTTGGATCAAGTTGCTACTGAACTCAGAGGTCCACTAGGACACGTTCGCACTGCAGTGGTACGGCAACCCTGTCTTGGAAATCATGTTGTTAGACAACAATGAACCTTGAACTATGAAGAAGCGATGGCGGCCCAGATTCCAACAAATGGCTAGAAGCCATGAAGTCCGAGATAGAATCCATGTATGAAAACAAAGTGTGGACTTTGACCGACTTGCCCGATGATCGGCGAGCGATAGAAAACAAATGGATCTTTAAGAAGAAGACGGACGCGATGGTAATGTCACCATCTATAAAGCTCGACTTGTCGCTAAGGGTTATCGGCAAGTTCAAGGGATTGACTACGATGAGACTTTCTCTCCCGTAGCGAAGCTTAAGTCCGTCCGAATCATGTTAGCAATTGCCGCATACTATGATTATGAGATATGGCAGATGGACGTCAAAACAGCGTTCCTTAACGGCTATCTTAAGGAAGAGCTGTATATGATACAGCCAGAGGGTTTTGTCGATCCTAACAACGCTAACAAAGTATGCAAGCTCCAGCGGTCCATTTATGGGCTGGTGCAAGCATCTCGGAGTTGGAACATTCGCTTTGATGAGATGATCAAAGCGTTTGGGTTTATGCAGACTTATGGAGAAGCCTGCGTTTACAAGAAAGTGAGTGGGAGCTCTGTAGCATTTCTCATATTATATGTAGATGACATACTACTGATGGGAAATGATATAGAATTCTTGGACAGCATTAAGGCCTACTTGAATAAGTGTTTTTCAATGAAGGACCTTGGAGAAGCTGCTTATATATTAGGCATCAAGATCTATAGAGATAGATCGAGACGCCTCATAGGTCTTTCACAAAGCACATACCTTGATAAGATTTTGAAGAAGTTCAAAATGGATCAGTCCAAGAAGGGGTTCTTGCCTGTTTTGCAAGGTGTGAGATTGAGCTCAGCTCAATGCCCGACCACGGCAAAAGATAAAGAAGAGATGAGTGTCATCCCCTATGCCTCAGCCATAGGATCTATTATGTATGCCATGCTGTGTACCAGACCTGATGTAAACCTTGCCGTAAGTTTGGTAGGAAGGTACCAAAGTAATCCCGCAAGGAACACCGGACAGCGGTCAAGAATATCCTGAAGTACCGAAAAGGACAAAGGACATGTTTCGTTTATGGAGGTGACGAAGAGCTCGTCAGAACGGGTTACGCCGACGCTAGCTTCGACACAGATCTGATGACTCTAAGTCACAAACCGGATACGTGTATATGTTGAATGGTGGAGCAGAAGCTGGTGCAGCTGCAAGCGAGCGTCGTGGCGGGATCTACATGTGAAGCGGAGTACATGGCAGCCTCGGAGGCAGCGCATGAAGCAATTTGGGTGAAGGAGTTCATCACCGACCTAGGAGTCATACCCAATGCGTCGGGGCCGATCAAACTCTTCTGTGACAACACTGAGCTATTGCCCTTGCCAAGGAGCCCAGGTTTCACAAGAAGACCAGCACATCAAGCGTCGCTTCAACTCCATCCGTGAAAATGTTCAGAATGGAGACATAGAAATTTGTAAAGTGCATACGGATCTGAATGTCGCAGATCCGCTGACTAAACCTCTTCAGCGGGCAAAACATGATCAGCACCGTAACTCTATGGGTGTTCGATTCATCACAATGTAAACTAGATTATTGACTCTAGTGCAAGTGGGAGACTGTTGGAAATATGCCCTAGAGGCAATAATAAAAGCATTATTATTATATTTCCTTGTTCATGATAATTGTCTTTTATTCATGCTATAACTGTATTATCCGGAAATCGTAATACACGTGAATACATAGACTACAATACGTCCCTAGTAAGCCTCTAGTTGACTAGCTCGTTGGTCAACAGATAGTCATGGTTTCGACTATGGACATCGGATGTCATTGATAACGGATCACGCCATTAGGAGAATGACGTGATGGACAAGACCCAATCCTAAGCATAGCACAAGATCGTAGTTCGTTTTGCTAGAGCTTTTCCAATGTCAAGTATCTCTTCCTTAGACCATGAGATCGTGCAATTCCGGATACCGTAGGAGTGCTTTGGGTGTATCAAACGTCACAACGTAATCGGGTGACTATAAAGGTGCACTACAGGTATCTCCGAAAGTGACCATTGGGTTGACACGGATCGAGATCGGGATTTGTCACTCCGTGTGACGGAGAGGTATCACTTGGGGCCCACTCGGTAATGCATCATCATAATGAGCTCAAAGTGACCAAGTGTCCGTCACGGGATCATGCATTGCGGTACGAGTAAAGTGACTTGCCGTAACGAGACTAACGAGGTATTGGGATACCGACGATCGAGTCTCGGGCAAGTAACATACCGTCGACAAAGGGAATAGAATACGGGTTGCTTGAACCCTTGACATCGTGGTTCATCCGATGACAACATCGAGGAGCATGTGGGAGCCAACATGGGTATCCAGATCCCGCTGTTGGTTATTGACTTGAGGTAGTCTCGGTCATGTCTGCATGTCTCCCGAACCCGTAGGGTCTACACACTTAAGGTTCGGTGACGCTAGGGTTAATAGGAAGACAAGTATGTGATTACCGAATGTTGTTCGGAGTCCCGGATGAGATCCCGGACGTCACGAGGAGTTCCGGAATGGTCCGGAGGTAAAGATTTATATATGGAAAGTGGTTAAACGGACTCCGGGAAGTTTCGGTGGTATACCGGTAAAGTACTGGGGCCACCGGGAGGGTTCCGGAGGTCCACCGGGAGGGGCCACCTCTCCCGGGGGGCCACATGGGCTAAGTGGGAGAGGGAACCAGCCCCTGGTGGGCTGGGTGCGCCTCCCCACCTAGGCCCATGCGCCTAGGGTTTGGGGAGGAGGAAACCCTAAAGGGGGCGCCCCCCTAGCTTGGGGGGCAAGCCACCCTCCTCCCTCCTCCTTGGCCGCCCCCTAGGGTTTGCCCTAGAGGGCCGGCCCCCTTGACCCTCTCCTCCTATAAATAGAGGGGTGGGGGAGGGCTGCCAACACAGTTGTAGGCGCAGCCCCTCCCCTCCCAACACCTCTCTTTCTCGCGAGCTTGGCGAAGCCTCGCCGGAGAACTACCAGACCAGCTGCACCACGCCGTCGTGCTGCCATTGGGATTGTCTTCTTCAACCTCTCCTTCTCTCTTGCTGGATCAAGACGGAGGAGACGCCATCGTCCCGTCGTGTGTTGAACACGGAGGTGCTGTCCTTTCAAGATTTTGGTCATCGGTGATCGGAATCACGTTGGGAACGTCTTCGTCATCACCACTCTCAAGAACGCTTCCGTATTCGATCTACAAGTGGTATGTAGATGCAAACTCTCTCGTTACTCGCTGCATGGTAGAACTCATAGATGGATCTTGGTGAAACCGTAGGAAAAATTTTAATTTTCGCAACGTTCCCCAACAGGCCGGGCAAGCTCACCGCAAGGCGACGGACGGGCGGCGGCGACGGGCGGGCGCGGCGACGGGCGGCTTGGCGGCAGCGACGGGACGACGGGGACGACGGGACGGGACGGCCGGGTCGGCGATTTAGAGGGGGCGGCGACGTCGACGGGGACGCAAGGCCGACGGGCAGGACGGGCGACGGAGGGAAGAAATAGAGAGGGAAAGTGAATTTTTTTCAACCGTTGTATATATAGGATGGACCTTTAGTACCGGTTGGAGCCACCAACCGGTACTAAAGGTCTGTTTTGGCCAGGCCAAGCGGCGGGAAGCGCACCCCCTTTAGTATCGGGTCGTGGCACCAACCGGTACTAAAGACCCCATCTTTAGTACCGGTTGCAGCCACCACCGGGTACTAAAGGGGTCTTATTGGCCTTGATCTTGATGCGGCAAGTTTAGTCCTGGTTTATAAGCCCTAGTGCGGTAGCTCTTTCGAGCTCCTCTCCTAACTAGGCCTACTGGGCCTACCTGCTCAGACGCCAGAGGCTCATCGGGCTGTCTTGAGCCTGCATCCTGGCCCAACAAAAGGTTGTGTTTCTAGTCGTATGCAGGCCGCTTTGGCCCAGTAGGCGGTCTTTTTTGTTTTCTTATTTTTTATTGCTTTATTTATTTTTGTTTTATTTATTTTTGACTTGTTTTTTGCTGTATTTAGAGTTTTTTTGTGAATATTTTTGCTTTAGGTACAACAAATTACAAACTTTCTGTTAGTGCCGGTAGTTTTCAAATTTGAATAGTTTAAATTTTGAATTATTTGAAATTTGTGTGAATCACTAGTTTTTGAATAACTTAACTTTGAAAAAAGATTTTTCAGCGATTCTTTTTTCTTATGTTTAATATTAGTGTGTTTTATCATTATATTCAATTTGGTAATGCTTAGGTTATTTAAAAAAATGAAATGCCTTTGTAACAGATGAGTTTTCGTCGGAAACCCTGATACTTCGAAAGAGATTGTCCATTTTGTACGCGAAGTGCATCCAGTTTTTGAAGTAACCCTCTCTACTTTTTTGCACATGCTATTTGAATGAAATTATGATACCATGCCAACTTTCAACCTTTTCTGAGTTCATTTCAAATGCTTTTCAATTTCAGGGTCATTTAGCCGGAAAAAATCTGTAAATGCATGAAATAATTTGTTTGCACATAAAATTTCTTCGCGTTTCAAATGCCAAAACACATAACTACCCTAACTATTACGGAGATTCCCTCCTGGGTGTGAAACACAGAAGAAAGTGATGATAGTGAAGCCGATCACATCCTGATCTTTGGGTGTGAAACTTTTTCTTCAGCGTGTGTCCTTTGCGCCAGTAGCCATGGAAAATCTTCATCATTTAACTGGATGCTCAGGTCAATATTCACTGTGAATGGAGCAATTTCATCAAACTTTTCATAATCTTCTGACATGTCTGTCTTGTCATCCACTCCCACGATGTTTCTTTTTCCTGAAAGAACTATGTGACGCTTTGGCTTGTCTTATGATCCATTCGCTTCCTTATCTTTTCTTTTTCTCGGCCTGGTAGACATGCCTTTCACATAAAAAACCTGCACCACATCATTGGCTAGGACGAATGGTTCGTCTGCATATGCAAGATTGTTGAGATCCATTGTTTTCATTCCGTACTGCGGGTCTTCCGTTACCCCGCCTCGTGTCATATTGACCCATTTGCACCGAAACAAAGGGACCTTCAAATCACCTCCATAGTTAAGTTCCCATATGTACTCTATGTAACCATAATATGTTTCCTTTCCCGTGTTGGTTGTTGCATCAAAGCGGACACCACTGTTTTGGTTGGTGCTCTTTTTATCTTAGGCGATCGTGTAAAATGTATTCCCATTTATCCGTACCTTTGAAAGTCATTATAGTCGAAGATGGTAATCGGGACAGCGAGTATAGGTCATTTTGAATATCGCCATCATTCAATGCACGCTTCGCAACCAACCGCGAAAGTCCTCGTTTGTTCAAGTGTAATCCAATCGTCCGACTTCTCCTGGTGTTTGGAGTGTAGAAAATTCTTGTGTTCCTCCATATACGGAGCCACCAAGGCGGAATTCTGTAGAACTGTGTAGTGTGCTTCAGTGAGAGAATGCCCGTCCATACATATTATTTGATGCCCTCCTAGCGTGCCTTTTCTATCCAGTCCGCCCTTATGCCGTGATTCAAGAACACCAATCGGCTTAAGGTCAGGAATAAAGTCAATACACAACTCAATGACCTTCTCATTTTCATGGCCCTTCGAGATGCTTCCTTCTGGCCTAGCATGGTTATGAACATATTTCTTCAAGACTCCCGTAAACCTCTCAAAGGGGAACATATTGTGTAGAAATACAGGACCCAAAATGTTAATCTCTTCGCAAAGGTGAACTAGGACATGCGTCATGATGTTGAAGAAGGATGGTGGGAACACCAACTCGAAACTGACAAGACATTGCGCCAAATCATTCTGTAACCTTGGTATGAATTATGGATTGATTACCTTCTGAGAGATTGCATTGAGGAATGCACATAGCTTCACAATGGCTAGTCGAACGTTTTCCGGTAGAAGCCCCCTCAATGCAAGCGGAAGGAGTTGCGTCATAATCACGTGGCAGTCATGAGGCTTTAGGTTCTGGAACTTTTTCTCTATCATATTTATTATTCCCTTTGTATTCGACGAGAAGCTAGATGGTACCTTCATGCTGAGCAGGCATTCAAAGAAGATTTCCTTCTCTTCTTTGGTAAGAGCATAGCTGGCCTGACCCTGATGTATGCCGTCTTTTCCGTGCATACGTTGCTAGTCCTCCCGTGCCTCTGGTGTATCTTTTGTCTTCCCATACACGCTCAAAAAGCCAAGCAGGGTCACGCAAAGATTGTTCGTCACGTGCATCACGTCGATTGTAGAGCGGACCTCTAGGTCTTTCCAATATGGCAGGTCCCAAAATATAGATTTCTTCTTCCACATGGGTGCGCGTCCGTCAGCATCCTTTGGAACAGGTTGTCCGCCAGGACCCTTTCCAAAGATTACCTTCAAATCCTTGACCATATCATGTACATCAGCACCAGTACGGTGGCGAGGCTTCGTCCGGTGATCCACCTCACCTTTGAAATGCTTGCCTTTCTTTTTTTATGGGATGCCTGCTCGGAAGAAATCGACGATGTCCCAGGTACACATTCTTCCTACAACTCTCCAAATATATACTGTCGGTATCATCCAAACAGTGCGTGCATCCGCGGTATCCCTTGTTTGTCTGTCCTGAAAGGTTACTGAGAGCATGCCAATCATTGATGGTCGCGAACAGCAACGCCTTTAGGTCAAATTCTTCCTGTCCGTGCTCATCCCACGCACGTACACCTGTTTCATTTTACAGCTGTAATAGTTCTTCAACTAATGGCCTTAGATACACATCAATATCGTTGCCGGGTTGCTTAGGGCCTTGGATGAGCACTGGCATCATAATGAACTTCCGCTTCATGCACAACCAAGGAGGAAGTTTATACAAACATAGAGTCACAGGCCACGTGCTATGGTTGCTGCTCTGCTCCCCAAAAGGATTAATGACATCTGCACTTAGACCAAACCATACGTTCCTTGGGTCACCTGCAAACTCCTCCCTGTAATTTCTCTCGATTTTTCTCCACCGCGAACCGTCAGAGGGTACTCTCAACTTTCCGTCTTTCTTATGGTCTTCAAGCGTACATCGTGACGCTTTCGCATGTTCTTTGTTTTGGAACAACGTTTCAACCGTGGTATTATAGGAGCATACCACATCACCTTGGCAGGAATCTTCTTCCGGGCGCCGCCGACATCACCAGGGTCATCGCGATCGGTCTTATAACGCAATGCACCGCATACCGGCAAGCGCTCAAATCCTCGACTCACCGCGGTAGAGGATGCAGTCATTAGGGCATGCATGTATCTTCTGCACCTCTAACCCTAGAGGGCAGACAGCCTTCTTTGCTTCATACGTACTCTCGGGCAATTCGTTGTCCTTTGGAAGCATATTCTTTACCATTACCAGCAACTTTCCAAATCCCTTGTCAGATACACCATTCTCTGCCTTCCATTGCAGCAAATACAGTGTGGTTCCCAACTTTTTTTTGTCAGCTTCGTAATTCGGGTACAACAATTTCTTGTGATCCTCTAACATGCGCTGCAACTTTGTCCTCTCCAGATCATTTGCGCAGTTTCTCTTTGCATCGGCAATGGCCCGACCTAGATCATCAGCGGGCTCATCTGATGCCTCTTCTTCAGCTTCTTCCCTCATTGCCGGCTCAGCTTCTTCCCCCATTGTTGTATCATCGTATTCAGGGAACCCATGGCCAGGATAGCCCTCGTCGTCCTCTTCTTCTTCATTGTCTTCCATCATAACCCTTATTTCTCCGTGCTTGGTCCAAACATTATAGTGGGGCATGAAACCGGACTCAAATAGGTGGACATGAATGGTTCTTGACGTAGAGTAACTGTGACCATTCTTACAGCCAGCACATGGACAAGGCAGAAAACCATCCGCCCGCTTGTTTGCCTCAGCGGCAAGCAGAAAAGTATGCACGCCACTAATGAACTCGGGAGAGCATCGGTCATCATACATCCATTGTCGGCTCATCTTCATTACACAACACGGAATAGACCAAATTAATACAAGTTCATACATAAAGTTCATACATAAAGTTCATATACAACACTTAATTAAATGCAACATACAAATAACTCTCTAGCTAAAGAATTTAAATGCAACAACAAATGCGATCAAGATCGCAACTAAGGTAACAATTGATCCAACAGCATAATGATACCAAGCCACACTATCAATGTCATATTTTCTAATCTTTCTAATCTTCAACCTCATCTTCTCCATCTTGATCTTGTGATCATCGACGACATCGGCAACATGCAACTCCAATTCCATCTTCTCCCCCTCAATTCTTTTCAAATTTTCTTTCAAATACTCGTTTTCTCTTTCAACTAAATTTAACCTCTCAACAATAGGGTCGGTTGGAATTTCCGATTCACATACCTCCTAGATAAAAATATCTATGTCAACTTGATGGGCATAATTTGTCATAAACACGAAATGCAACAACTAGTTTTAAAAGAGAATATACCACATCCGAATCGTAACAAGGACGAGGGCCGACGGGGACGGATATCGAAACCATGGCACTATGTATAACAAACAACGTACGGGTAAGATAATTATACGAGTAACTATATATCCAAATCACACAAACATCAATCTGGTAATGTAAAACATTCATGAACAAGAGCCTCACCACAAGGTGGTGCCGGCGACGGACGGTCTTGGGCGATCGACGGTGGTTACGACGGAGATTTAGAAGGCACTAAGTAAACCACACCTACATATGCAAACTAAGTGTTATTTTTGACCTCAAATTGCATATAAATCAAATACTAGCAAATATAATTCCTCCCAAATTAATCACTATACAAAGCATTGTAAGAGCTAATCTAGCAATGAGAATTGAAAGGATAAAGTTAATAACCTTTGTGATCATTTGAATGGATGGGGGCCTTCAAATCTTGACAAATTTTGGGCAAAATTTGTGAGGAGCTCGAGGAAGAGAGGGGAAAAACAGAGGAAGTGAGGGGAAAGGGGAAGAACAGAGCGGCTCGGGTGGACGAAGGGTTTATGTACGTCGACCTTTAGTACTGGTTCGTGCCACGAACCGGTACTAAAGGTGTTGGACGGGCTCCAGACTGACAACATCCTGCCACCACTCTCTTTAGTACCGGTTCGTGGCATGAACCGGTGCTAAAGGTTCACCACGAACCGGTACTAATGAGAGCGTCCGGCTAGCCGTTGGAACCGACACTAATGGACACATTAGTGCCGGCTCAAAATCAAACCGGCACTAATGTGTCTCAGATTTGCCCCTTTTTCTACTAGTGGTTCTATATCGGTGGACATATCGGGCTAGATATCAGCCATATCGGTTGATATTTTGGTCCATATCGGATGATATGTTTGAAGATGATATTTACAAAATGACATGCTAAGTTTATATCGATAGAGCCCCAAAAGTGATATATCGGCCTATATATCGGTTGTATCGGCCTAGATTTAAAAGTTTGGTCGAAAACAACCAATCTGACATCAACCTAACATACGGGGATACATGTCGCTGATAATGATGGTGGCTCAGCCGTGCGACATGGCGGTCGGCGGTAGCATGACAGTGGTGCATTGCTTTGGTGGGCATTTGCGACATTGGGGAAAGTATTTGGAGAGAGCCAACTCCTCTTCCATATACGGGATACTAGATCATAGAAGCGCGCGTTGCCGCGCCCGTCTATCTTAAGAAAATAATGATAATGATAAGTATATGTACAGTAGTAAATATAAAGACCTGAAAAAACTCTATATGATAAGAAAATGTCAACAATCTCAAAAGATTTCTGACATTGATTAGATGAGTGATGCAAATCCAGGAAAAGAAATTTAAATTTTGTTATAAATCACAAATATTGTGATTTCACGAGCACCAGTTTAATAAGGTTTCCAACATCACTACTATTCAAAACTGAGGTTACCATGATATCGATATCACATGAAGTTGACACATACCTATCGTTTTCCGTTTTGAATAGCTCGACTTACCTTAGGTACGGTCGTGGTGAAGTGACAAAGAGCTGATTTTAGGTCCTTCCACGGCTTGTGTGCATGCCTAAGTCGTTGTTAGCTCTTTATCATGTAAACTGTCCAGAACTGCAGGGTCATTTCAATTTGCTTGATTTTCTTGGTATGTCCGATGCTTACTCGAATGGCGTTGTATTTCACAGTACAGTACAACTTTTTTCTAAAAAAAGGAGCAATTTCCATAACATTGCCCAGAGCAGAGGAGTTTTTGCTCACATTTTTAAAACACATCGTCCTGCCAGGCTACATCATGCGGAAACATAGTGGAGTATTTGATCAGATGTTTCTGTTAAAGAAGGCCGTACCTCGATCAATACAACCTGTTTGGCATGGATAACATTGTCATTTAATCCTTCAATCATGTGTAGTACTCCCTCCATCTCAAAATAAGTGTCTCAACTTTAGTACAACTTTGTACTGAAGCTAGTACAAAATTGAGACCTTTATTTTGGAACGAAGGGAATATCATATAACAACCAACATTGGAATATATGGACTAATCACATTCTAATCTTTCCTGCAGAACAGAAAATAAATCATCGGTTCTTTCACTTTGCATAAATTATGATTATTTTTTTCAATGGAATTTCAAGCATGACAATGAATGCCAACATTGGCACATCACACGGACATCAAAACTGGGAAAAGAAATCTTACCCTACCTTGTACAGGTTAAAAGAATGGTCAATGTAGAAGCAAACACTGAGAATGTGGAGACTACTGACTCATAAAGCTTGGAGCTCCTGATTGCTAATGTAGCGGCAGCAGCCACGTAGATGGAGAATAGTGTGTACCGTTTCTCTAAGACAAGTTAAATGGTCAGCTATTTACCGCCGGCAGTGTTGTACAAATTCATCGAGCAACAAAAACTCCAAGTTATCATTCACCTGATGAGAGAAGAAAACAATTAACTACTCACAGGCTGAGGAACACAAGAATTTATCTCAAAGATGAATAGGTGATCCTAGAAATCACAATATTTCCTTGCAGTTGTCACATTCTGTTCTTACACTTTGGCCGGTTCAAATGGTGGCACCCCAGGCCACCTTGAGTCCTTGACTCATGTGAAATTTCTTTCCGTCTCCAGCCATCAGCGTGTCATATATCGCTATGAGTGATGCCCCTGCACTGGATTGCACAGAATCCACGACATGACCTCGGCTACCTACACGTCCCTCTCGTTATCCATAGCCACGGATTCTGACGAATCACTGTGTAGGGAGAAGCCAGCCCACGGAGAGAAGGGTAGCGGCTAGCGAGAGATCAGCCATCTATTGCCGCCGTTCACAACACAAGATCCTCTTCCTTCTCTCATATTATCTTCAATGGCCTTGCTCCAAACAGAAAATCTGAACCATCTAGGAGATCCAAAAACAATTGCAAGTAAGATGTCTGGGTAATGAACAAATGATAAAACAGGGATTAAGAAGAATACGTCAACACAAACTAACCCTAGGCAAGAAACATGGCTGCCGCAGGAAGTGGAGGCCGCAGATGAATGGGAGAAAGAAAGCGAATTGCAGATTGCAAGGAAGGGTACGGAGGAAGAGTACAGGGAGGGTGAACCGGACCGGCGCGAATGCGGTCGCGTAGCATAAGCACGCCCACGACAGAAAGCCGGCGCATCGGGGAGGAAGGCACGACGGCGCAGAGGAACAAGCGGCAGCGTGGAGGAATAGAGAACCTGTTCGGCTGGATAAGAAGTGGGCCTTGGACGGCCCGATTAAGGAGAGCAAAAGCAGGTCGTTCTGCGGAGAAGCGGCCCGCGAGACGGTGCATGCAGCGCGCAGGCGACTTGGGACGACGGGAATTGGATCTGAATATTCGAGGATCCGACGGTTGAGGTAGTCAAATCGCTGTGGAGGCTCCTAGCTAGCTGCATTATACTGTTTCTCAATAGGCTTTTTTTAAGAGAGTACCTAGAACTCAGCCAGTTGAGATTTAGTTTGGTTTCATTCACATGATGTCATTGTATTTTGTAGTTACCATTTTTGTTGCCACCAGCCCGCCATTTTCATATGATTAACTTGCAGCACTAGTAGAAAAAGGGTCAAATCTAAGATACATTAGTACCGATTTGCATTTGAGCCGGCACTAATGTGTCCATTAGTGCCGGTTCAAATGGCTAGGAGGGAGGAGATCTTTAGTACCGGTTCAATGCGAATCTTTAGTACCGGTTCGTGCCACGAACCGGTACTAAAGGTGCTGGCCGGCCACCAGCATTTTTAGTACCGGTTCGTGGCACGAACCAGTAGTAAAGAGGTGGTGGCAGGGGCTATTTTTAGTCCCACCTCGCTCCCCTAGCAAGATTTTTACCACCTTAAATATGTTACTTCTCAAACTATCACAAGCATTTGGTCTTCATTGAACTCTATGTGTAGGATCTGTGGCTGCAATAGGAGTCTTCGCCGGTTCTTAAATCGGGGTAGATTCCTATTGACAATTTAGATTCTATACAAAAAGATCATTGATGATCAATGTATTTTTTATGTACTTCTCTGTAGCAGTAGCGCGTTTTGGCTGAAAGGCGGTACTGATCAATGTAGGCTGCAATAGGAGTCTTCGCCTGATCTAGCTTCTAGCGCTAGCGGACTCGCTTCCGCCGTCGGCCTCCGACGACTCCCCTCGTGGTGGACCTGTGTCCTCGGGCTTCGCCGTTGCGACGGCGTTTGCTCCAGCGCCGGTGCGGAGTTTGGGAGGAAGTCCAGGAGCGGATGCAGATTGTGGTCTGCATCGGCGGCATCTGGAAGATGGTGGATCGTGTGCTGGGTTCGGGGTTCGTGGATGGTAGGTATGGTTTTCTCCTCCGGCGTCTTAGTCGTGTGGGGGTGCGAGATCTGAAGTTCGATGGCGTGTCCAGGGTGTTGCCCCGGTCTGATTCGTTCAACGGTAATGGTTTCGCTTTTGGTGAACCACCTTGGAGGTCCGCAAAGCTGCATATCAGCGATGAAGCCGCTTCGAGCTCAGGTGTGAAGGTGATCTGTCATTGTTTCCTTTGCTGGCTGCTATGGTGGTACCGGAGGCCTATGACGGGCGTTGGTGTCAAGTTCAAAGGTTTCTTCGGTCTTTATTGTAATTTTAATTTTTGGCTGTTGTTCCTTTGTGCAAAGGCTAGCGTTTTGATGTCTTTTCAGTTTTGCCAGGACGGTTCGTACGTGGCTTGTACTATGATCCTTATGATATAAATGAGACACGTATTACCACGCAAAAAAAGTATCACAAGCATTTGGTCTTCATTGAACTCTATGTGTATATAATTTATGGACTCAATATGAGTCTTCACCGGTTTCTAAAACGTTGAGGACTCATATTGACAATTCAGATTGTACACAAAAAGATCATTAATAATCAATGTATTTTTTATGTATATTTTTACATGTTTACGACCTCACTCTCTCCACTCACTCGGTCTCCCCCTTAATCCCCCGCGACGTCATCAATTTTCAACACGTTCTGACATCATTTGCCGTTTTTCAGTAACCGATTTGTTTAGATCAGAGCTAAATGACCGTGAAATTGAAAATCACTACAAAACGAACTCTGAAAATATTGAAACTTGGCATGGTATCATCATTTCACCCGCATAGCATGTGCGAAAGAGTAGAGAGGGTCACGGCAAAAACTGGACGCACTTCGTGTACAAACTGGACAATCTCTTTTGGAGTATTAGGGTTTCGGACAAGAACTCATCTGTTACATGGGCGCTTCATTTTTTTAAAACTTATTTGAACTTGTTTAGATAGCTAAATGACCGTGAAATTGAAAACCAGTCCAAAATGAAGTATTATGTAACATTCGAAGCAACTAAAGCAAAAATATTCACAAAGAAACTAAATACAGCAAAAAAAACTACTTGGAAATAAATAGAAGGAAAAAAATAAAGCAGAAAAGAAAATACTATATAAAAATTTACTCAAAAATAAATAGAAGAAAATAAATAATGCAGAAAATAAAAAACTATATAAAGCAAAAATATTCACAAAGAAACTAAATACAGCAAAAAAATACTCAGAAATAAATAGAAGAAAAAAATAAAGCAGAAAAGAAAATACTATATAAAAAAATTACTCAACAATAAATAATGCATAAAAGAAAAAACTATATAAAAAATAGTTGGGGCGCTGCCCGGTGGGCCTGCCAGACCTAAGGTGTGCAAATTCAGGCGCAGAAGGGCCGGCAGGCTCACAGGACAGCGCGCCCTAGTTAGGCCCAGAAGCCTGCTATATAGAGGAGTTCGAAAGAGCAGTTGCGGCTGGGTTTATAAACCAGTGTGGCTGCCCTTCGCTCGGCGAGGTGGGACTAAACGCAGTGCACCGCGGTGGCAGCGCACGACCATTAGTACCGGTTGGTGGCTCCAACCGGTACTAATGGGTTGTCCTTTAGTACCGGTTGGAGCCACCAACCGGTACTAAAGGCCCTCGTTTCCCGCTGCTTGGCCTGGCCAAAATTGACCTTTAGTGCTGGTTGGTTGCTCCAACCGGTACTAAATGCACCTCTTATATATATAGCACTTACGAAAAATCAGTTCCATATCGACCACTTCCTCCACTCGCGACATCGCGCCGCCCGCCGCCAGCTTGTCGCCCTCGCCGCTCCCGCCGCCCGTCGTCCGCCTTCTCGCGGTCGTCGCCGTCTCGCCCGTTCGTCGCCTCGCGATCGCCCGCCGCCCATGTCGTTCGCCGTCCCGTCAGACGCCGCCGCCCGCCCTCGTCGCCGCCTGTCAGACGCCGCCCCGTCGCCGCCAGACGCCGCCGACCCCGCCCGCCTCACCCCACACATACACACATGCATAGACACACACATACACACACACACACACTACACACACATATGTACACACGCATACACACACACATTGTACTACACACACATTTTTTTTACTTATTTTCTGTTTTCTATTGTTTAGATTAATGTTAGATGAATTAGATAGAAAAGTTGTTAGCTAGATGAATATAGGACTAGTTTATTTTTAGTAAATGCTTAGTTGAACTAGTTGAATTAATATAACTAGTTTATTTTTAGTAAGAAAATTTAGGTATATGAGATTATTTGAACTAGTTGAATTAATATAACTAGTTTATGTTTAGTAAATGCTTAGTTGAACTAGTTGAATTAATATAACTAGTTTATTTTAGTAAGAAAATTTAGGTATATGAGATTATTTGAACTAGTTGAATTAATATAACTAGTTTATTTTTAGTAAGAAAATTTAGGTATATGAGATTGTTTGAACTAGTTGAATTAATATAACTAGTTTAATTTTAGTAAGAAAATTTAGATATATGAGATTATTTGAACTAGTTAAATTAATATAACTAGTTTATTTTTAGTAAGAAAATTTAGGTATATGAGATTATTTGAACTAATTAAAATTTAGGTATATGAGATTTTAATAGAAGTAGTTGAATTAGTTGAATTAGTAAGTGTTTAATGTTCGCCTATATGAACATAGGAAATGTCGTCTGACGACGAAAAAGATTTCATTATGTGCGAATACTGTGAAGACCAGCGCGTTGTGCGACAGAAATTTCCTTGTTGATGATAGGCGATTCAGCATCAAGCTGGATGAGACCTTCGAATTCGATACAGTAAGTCACAACGACAAGTCTTTTTTCGTAATTAAGCATGACTTATATATGCTTCATTTGTTTCAACTTATAATTTTTAATTTTCACTATTCTACTAGCGCATCCCCTGCCATGCAAGAATTTTTTTCTTGGATAAGATAGGTTTCAATGCTATGGAAACTATGGAGGTAAAGAGAGTTTACCTGAAAACTGAGCATGGTTATACTTCCAACGTCAAAGTATACAATGCAAACACGTACACCTATTTTGAATGCAAAACTTGGCAAGCACTATGCAAGGCTTATGCATTTGAGCCTGATATGGTTATCACCTTTGATATTCGTCCGAAAGATGATATTGAAGGTAATAGAGACATCTGGGTCGATGTGCAGACGCCTCCAGTTCTACCATTATGTGAGTTCTTCTCAACTATATTTTGTCTTTGATATTGCTTATTCAAAAATAATTGACAACTAATTTCTATTGACAGCTTATTTCCATTCAAGCAAACATGTCCGGCGCTTGATAGACATGACCTACTATTGTCCCGGAGCTGAACTAAACTGCGAGGAGATAAGTCATTATGTTTCATGGCTTGAGGATCTTCATATTGCCAAGACAAATTTTCTTCCTGCACTTAGAAATGTTAGTACTCAAAACGTGCGACCAATAGTGATCGTATTGAACTACAGTCACATCTATTTAGGAATGATGATAAGATTTTACTATTTGTCCTCAGTGCATCTTTTGCATACATAATTTTTTTGCTAAACTTTCATTGCTAAGTATATTAATTAAGTACTATACAATGTTCTTCAAGAGGGACTCCCGATGACAGTTGTGCCTCAGGGGATCGACACTAAAGTTTACATGTCAATTGTTAGGTTACGGTCAAGATATCCTACATTGCACATGAGTGCATTCAGGATTTATAGAAGCGATGAATGCTTAATAGTGAAAGATTGAAGGAAAATTGTTAACGATCGCAGAGAAGTACTAGGGGCAGCAATGAGAAGCGCAACCCATGATTAGGAGACAGGTTCATCTGCATGCTCCAGTATGATGAATCAGGAGAGCTATACATGTTCTATGCTATTTTACCTGAGAGAGAGCAGCAGGAGTGATTCATGCTCTTAGTACTTGTCCTCTCATGTCCGTGTTCTTCGTCCTGAACTTAATCTCAAAGAGTGGTTTGGTTTTGTGGTGTTATGAACGCTTATAATATCATGACCATCATGTTGAACTCGATGATATTTTTGCTTCTGGTACAAGTGAATGTTTCTTCTTTAAGCTAGTGTTGGTGGTGATTAGATAGCGGTAATGACTATGATGATTAAATAGTGATAATGACGACTACGATGATTTTTAGCTATAGCTAGAGTATATATACTCATGTTGATGATATGATGCAAGAGTTTTTATATTAATATGATGATGATGATGAGTTATTATATTATTTAATGAAAGAAACCGCAGATTAGTTTCAGCTTGATGGATCCTAGCTAAGTGAGCAAGTATATGCCATATCATTTTATTTCATTCCATGACACTTTTTTCTAACTTACTCGTGTTGATTGAGATTAAAATCTGCAAGCCACTTCCTTTTAGATGAATCCCAAGTAAGCTTGTTCAGATACTATCAGTTATCGATTTCGCAATAAAATCACTCCATTAGCTTGCCTATCAATGTGGAGTAGTTGAACGTTAAATAAACTGAATGAAATACATGAAAGCACGATATTGCTATCAGGCCTGATTGCTATCCCACGTGCCCATACTTATTCATATGAAATTATTAGGTGAAGCTAGATGCAATCAATCTAATTGCCAATTTGTACACCATAAATACACAAGGATATTTGATACAATTCACTGCCCTTTTAATATGGAAATCAGAATAGAATAATAATAGAATAATAAGATAACTAAACCTACTAGGGCTTATCTTGATTGAATGATTGATCAATACAACATCTTCCGTGGGGATGGCAAGCCGGTCGGCTGGCGGGCGTGCGCAGTGCCGATCGAGGCTGATCGCTGGAGGGGCGTGGCGTATGTGCAGCGTACCGCCGCAGACGGTAGCGCGGCGGCTACGGCTCGTCAAAGCGGTCACACGGCACAGGGCACAACCGCGTGTGGAAGTCCCGATCCCGAAGATCTGAACTCAATGCGTTTTTTTTAGGGTATCTCAATGCGTTTCTATTCTAGCGACTAGCGAATTGAGAACCACGATCGTATGCATGAGGCCTGCTCGTATTCTTCCTAGATGGGCAGCTGGGCTAATAAATTATATATTTCTAATACACAGGCTTTAAACATGCAACAGAAAAATTAAGGAGTGGGGGCAAATAGTTTGGGCCGAGTGGGGGCAACGCTGCACATCTTGGACCTAGTATATATGTTCCCTCAACAAACAAAAAAAACCTAGTATATAAGTGGGCTGAAAAAAAACGAGTGGGGGCATTCGCCCCCACAGCCATGCACGTAAATTCGCCCCTGCTTCTGTGCACACAAGTTGTGCAAACGAAATGGAGCTATGCCAGACAGATTGCAATTTGCTTAAATTGAGTAATGCAAGCTGCGAAACTGCTTCCTACAAGTTGTTTGCGAAAAGTTGGCAATATATATGAAAAAGCTCACTCCAACTAAACAGAGCACTCCCGCAGCAGGCATTGTCAGATCTCACCATCCGAAGAATCTTCTCTCTTCTCCTCCCTTCCACCTTCCACGTTGGCCATCCATGGAAGCTCCGGCCATGGCGGCACCGCGCGGCGCCCTGCAGAGCCCGCTCCTGGCGGCGACACGACGGTCTCGCTGGACGCGACCCCGCGCCGCCATTCGTGCGCTGCGCTGGCCATCGCAGTGGCCCTGCTCGCCCTGGCCGGCGTCCTGCTGCTGCTCCTGGGACCCGGTGCTGAGACCGACCGTAGTTTGAGGCTGAGCCGGCACGAGGTGGAGTCCGGGGAGGGAGCGGTGGCTGCCGACGACGGTCGGTGCTCGGAGGTGGGGGCCACGGCGCTGCGTGCTGGCAGTCACGCGGTGGACGCAGCCGTGGCGACGGCGCTCTGCCTGGGCGTGGTGCACCCAATGTCGAGCGGCATCGGCGGTGGCACGTTCTACGCAGCCTCCGCCGATGCCGTCGCCTTCGACGCCCGCGAGACCGCGCCGGCCGCATTCGACATAGGCGAGGGCGAATATTGAACGGTGCGGGTGGTGGGCTTTCCGTTTGCACCGCGTAATCAAAATATATACAATGTGGTCAAATCGTACCCTCTTTGAGGAGTGAGAAAATGATTTTGGATGATCTTGTGAATGAACTTGAAAAGTAAATTTGCTACATGAAGTTAAATGAAAGATAATTCTCCTTAATGGTCCAATAAAATATAAGAATTTATTTTACTTCCTTATGTATTTCTTGCTCTTATTTACTTTCAAAGTTCTTTGGGTTGAGGGGATTAACAGACTCTTGATACCATATAAATCATGCCAATGTATTATGGATTTAACAACTGAAATAATTCTTAATGTTGTGAATTACGATTTTGCATCTATGAGAATGTATTCCTAAGAAAAATTCATTAATTAAACATTATTCAATAATTAAATAAATAAATAAATAAATAAGAGAACCATGTGCTTTGTTTCTTAATTGATACTTTCTAAAAATTAAACCAAAATTTAGAATGCCAAATATAATCAATACCATTATATTAGTCACCATATTTTATTGGCTTAGTGCTGTAAATGTCAATATATTTTCGTATAAATTTAGTCTAACATAGAAAGGCTGAAATTCAACCGCAAAAAAAAGGCTGAAATTAAAGAATATAATACTCCACATATTCTGGAAAGGAGGGACTAAGAGATTGTTCACATGCTCGTGGTTTTTTTTTTTCTTTTTTTTTTGCGGTAACATGCTCGTGGTTAACCGCACTGTTTATGTACAACATGTATGTAAATCAGACCATGTACGCCGCCGACCCGATGTCCAAGTTCAAGGGGGCGCTTGCCATGGGCGTCCCCGGGGAGCTCGCCGGCCTACATGCCGCGTGGTCAAGCTACGGCCGACTGCCATGGAAGTCGCTCTTCGTGCCGGCGATCAAGCTCGCGCGCGACGGCTACACCGTCGTGCCCTACGTGGCCAACGCACTCAAGGCAGTGGAGGCCAACGTGCTGGCCGACCCCGGCCTGCGTGCCGTGTTCGCGCCGGACGGGCAGGTCCTGGGCGCCGGCGCACTCTGTCGCAACCCGGCACTCGCGGACACACTGCAGGCCGTGGTGGAGCATGGCATCTCCGTGCTGTACGGTGGCGCCGTCGGGGAGAGGCTCGTGGAGGCCGTGAGGAGAGGTGGAGGGGTGGTGACGATGGATGATCTGAAGGGGTACAGGGTGGAGGTGAGCGCCGCCTTGCGTGCCGACGCCATGGGGTTCACCTTCCTTGGCATGCCGCCGCCGTGCAGCGGCACCGTCGGAATGGCACTGCTACGTCAATTGATCCATGGATCGATCAATTGAGCTTATTCGTTGATGATTATTGTTGTGACGATGGTGATTTGTATGCAGGTATTGAACATCTTGGGCGGGTACAAGTCGGCGGAGTTTCTGAAAGGATTTTTGGGCGTGCACCGGCTGATCGAGGCCGTTAAGCACATGCTGGCCGTCCGGATGGACCTCGGCGACCCTGGCTTCGTCAACGCCGCTGGGATCGTCTCCGAGATGCTGTCACCGGCCTTCGCCGATAAGGTCCGGCAAAGGATCCCCGACAACACCACTTTCCCTCCAGCCTACTACCTCCCAAAGTAAGTGTCCCTGCAGGGACGGAGCTAAGATTTCGGCATAGGGAGGCGAGGTTTCACACTAAGTTCATGGGCAACTGCTATGTTGTGGTAGAAAATTTTAGTGTCTGGTCCAATGGAAACACCGTGTGCAATCATGCCCAATTTTATTTATTAATTCCATTCACATGACAAAAACAAATTCTAGAAACACATTACAAATTATTATTTTAATGACAAAAACAATTTCACAACTCTAGAAACAGAAGATAATCTTACAAACTAATAACTATCATTAAAACAATGTGGTCGATAAAAATCTCATTAGTTTCCCTGTAATTGATGGGATCGACTCACTGATTCAACCTAATTCCAAAGCCAGAACATCAAAAGCATGCAATTCTATGGAAGTAATCAAATAATACTGGAACTGGGAGAAAGATTACAGTTTGAAAAGGACAAAACAAGAACTGATCTAATCTAATGCTCGTACAGTATTAAACTAGAACCTTTCTTCCTCGTTTGTTGCCGCTCATGTTTATAGGATATGCGCTCACCAGCGGCCGTCCCCTTCCCTTCTCCGATTCTCTTGACGGCGATGGGACGGAATCACGAAAAGATCGATATCAGGCAAGGCAAGGTACATGCGTGACACTAGATTGCAAGAGGCAGTTTGGAAACCTAGCGATTATAGCGACCTGTGTGTACGTGGCTCATTTATCTCTACACAGATCGCTTTTTATTTTTGAGAGAACGACTGTTACTAACTGGCCCATTTATCTTCTATGATGGGCTGCAATGCTACTCGCTGTTTTGGGCTTCTCGTTAACAAACAACACAGGGACAGGGGGGGGGGCGAAACAGCCCACAGTCAGTTGTCTAAGAGGAAAAATTAACGAACAACAACCCCTATTAAGGGGGCGACACGATCGTTGGGGGGGGGGGGGGTCTAGCCCCTCTCGTCCCCCCTTGAATCCGTCCAGTCCCTGTCGGTCATCATCAATACACACGCTTCCTTTCAAATGACAAACTCTATGTATGTGTGTAAGGTGGAGCCAGCTGCGTGACAATGGCACGAGCCACCTGTGCGTGGTGGACGGCGACCGGAATGCGGTGGCGATGACGACGACGGTGAACTACTAGGATGCCCTTTTTAATATTGAGAGGTGGCATTTTTTTAATGCCACTTTTTTTCGCACACAAGATTTTTGGGTGATGACTAGGAATATGGCAACTGTTGTGGAATTTTTTTCATTTTCTAATTTTTGTTCATGGCATTTTCTAAAAAAAACTTTTTAATGGGCCTTTGGCCAATTGGGTGGGGGTGGCCCAGCCCCACCCCCACCGTCGGAGCATGATGGGGGTGAGCGATCCAAGGAAAGACGGTAGCCCTACCAGCGTATGATGGAAACCATTGCGTGCAATGTCTTAATCAATGTTTAATAAACGGAAAAGCTATTTGTGTACCTTCCTCGTGTGGGCGGCCCTGGCAAACAGCCTCCCCACCTTCACACAGATCTTGACGCTGGGGCATTGCCACATCAAATGACTAGAGGCGTTCGTTGTCTGCCGATTCATGAAGAACTCTCATTCCCCCAAATGTGTAACCCACGAGCTGGGTAAGTTCAAAGGCATGACCTCTTTGCCAGATTGTGGGCATTTTTGCCACTAGGCTAGAGAGATGAGTCATGAACATTCATGTTAAAACTAAGAGGTTTAAAACTATTTTTTATATATGACATGACATTTTTGAAGCCTCTTTGTTTTTTTAATTTGTTAGAAAATCCTGATTTTTTTTACTTTCTCATAGGGCAATTTATTATTAGTAGAATGACATTTTTATTATAAGAGGAATGCAACTTCGTCATTAAGAGGAAGCCATTTTTTATTGAGAGGATGGTATTTTTATGTTTAGTGGCATGGCATTTTTGTTAATAAGAGCATGGCACTTTATTAATAATATGATGGCATTTTTATTATTTTGATGATAGCATTTTTACATTAAGATGATGACATTTTTAATATTGAGAGGATGGCATTTTTTATTTTACTGGCATGGCAGTTATATTAACAAGAGCATGTCATGTTTATTTATAATAGGAATGCACTTTAATTATTGCGAGGATGTCATTTTCATTATTTAAAAGGATGGCCTTTTAAATATTGAGGGGTGAATTTTTTTAATGCCACTTTTTTGCACACAAGATTTTTTGGTGATGACTAGGAATGTAGCAATTTTTGTTGCATTTGTTTATTTTCTGATTTTTGTTCATGGCATTTTCTCAAAAAGACTATCTAATGGGCCTTTGGCCCAATAAGTGGGGGTCGCCATGCCCCCCCCCCCCCCACCCCCACCCCGCGCTCGCTGTTGGTGAAGAAGGGAACTGTTCGCTGAAGGACCTCCCCCCGACGAATGAATATGCTTGATGGGTTGCTCCTATTGGTGACTGGTCTTCGGATATTGGGGTTCTTATTAAAAATTCTCGAGGGTGATGTGTTGTGTGCTGTCAACCCGTTTTGTGTTTGTGCAGATTCTATGGCTACAAAGTCCAACCACATTAGTTTTGCTATTTTGGGCTAGTCTACTCTTTGGCGCTTGATTTGTGCTTTGCGATTCGTGGTTTTTTCTCGCTGTTTTGTGAGTTGGTTTGGGTTGTTTCTTTTTGACTGAACGAATAATTGGTTCAGTGGATTTGCAAGTAGGCTGAAGCCCATAACTATATTGCCAAGCCCTCCTTTCTCTCTCTCTCTCTCTCTCTCTCTCTCTCTCTCTCTCTCTCTCTCTCTCTCTCTCTCTCTCTGGTGTTTCTTTATGTTTTTCTATTTTTATGTGTTCCTCCTTTTTATTAGTAGGTTTTCATTTTCTCTTTTGTAGTTATTTTTCGAAGGTTGCGAGAGTGGAAATGTATCCACACAAATACTATGCAATATGTGTAAAAGTTACACTATTATAAGATTTTTTTTGCATACTACAAAATGTTGTGTGCAAGTTTTATGTTTTAACTTTTATCATTGTCTTTCTTCTTAAAAGAGTAATACCAATTGGCACCTATTCATTAGTCCTTATAAAACTTCATTGTTATTTTGGTTTAGTTGTTATTTCATTTTCATTCTACTTTAATGGCAATACAAATACCACTAATTCATTGCTTCTTAGAAACCTCCTTTTTCTAAAAAATCCACTATGATATGTTTATTTACATATTATTAAAAATGAAGTTCAGTGCAAATTGTGTAAGGATTTTGTCAATATTTATTTTATTTTTCCAATTTTTCTTAAAATGTAATATCAATGTCACTAATTCATTTTTTCTTAGAAATTTCATCCGTTTGATTTAGATTTGTTTTTTATTTCATTTTCTTCTTCTTAACAGGTAATGCAAAAGTCAATAATTCATTCTTTCTTAGCAGACTAGATTTTTAAATATAATTTTAACTTCATTTTCTCTCTTTTCTAATGGTAATACCAATCCAACTAATTCATTCCTTCTCAGTAAACTTCTTTTGGTGAAAATTCCACTATTATAAAATTTTCCTTGCATATATTGAAAACCCAATTTATGTGTAAATTGTGTGCCAAATTTGTCATTATTTGTTTTATTATTTTCATTAGTTTTTTCTTAACAGGTAATACTATTGTCAGTAATTCACTCTTTCATTAAAAAACACATGACAATTTTAATAATTATATTTTTACATCTTGGATGGTATGGAAAAAATACACTTGTCTCGTGGTAAACTTTTATTTTGTATCTTCTAAATTATGGGAAAATATTTTGTACTGGTCACATGGAAAGTTTAGACCATTATTTTTCCATGAAATGGCAACTTCAATCACATTTTGTTGGTTTCCTATGTTTCTTTTTATTCTATACTTTTGTATATGTCAACAACATTTTTCTAATAGACGTTTAACATTTTCATATGACTTCAACATTTTGTAATACATGTTCAACATTTCTTTATACACATTTTAACATTATTGAAATGATTGATCAATATTTTTAAATACAAATATTAACTTTTTCTATGCACATTTAACATTTTTGAAATGCTTGACTAATATTCTCGAAATGCAATATTAACATTTTTGAATACATAGTCAACATTTTTCTATGTACATTTAACATTTTCAAAATTATTGATTAACATTTTTCAAATGCATGATTAACTTTTTATATACGTTATCAAAATGTTTCAAGTACTTTTTCAAATGCTTGGTTAACATTTTTATATACATGACAAAAATCACTATTTTTAATACATGGTCTATTTTTAATACACATTTAACATTTTCAAATCCTTATCAACATTTTTCAAATGCTTGAATAACATTTTATATACATGAGAAAAAACTTCATCATTTTAAATGCATGTTCATGATTTTTCTATATATATATATATATATATATATATATATATATATATATATATATATATATATATATATATGTATGTATGTATATATATATATAATGAAATGTTTAATCAACATTTTGAAATATTTGTTCAAAAAATGTAAATAATGGATTAATATTTTTAAATACAAGATAAAATGTATACACATTTTTTAATACATTTTCTTTATACACATTTACCATTTTTCAAATGCTTGGTTAAGATTTTTCAAATGTATTAATAGATTGTTTTTGTAATATATATATATATATATATATGTATATTATAATAATTATAGTATAAATAAAATTTAAAAATAAAGTAAAAAACAAACAGAAAACATAAAAAATAGAAAAAAGAAGGCTGTGCCTTCAGTGAGGGTTCCACACCTCTCACTGAAGGCGAGACATAGGGGCGCCTGTTACCAAGTGGCTACAGTCAAACTCTACAAACAGTGCGTGCCTGAGTCTGAAACTTCAGCAATTCGGTTCACTCCTAAAAAACCTGAAGCCTCATTGTTTATTTATAATAAGTCATGAACATAGAAATAAACTAGCAATGCCCGCGGGGCGGCACGCCGCGCCCCGTCGATTCATTGTGTTTATATATATTGTTTGTATGTATTGTTTACAGCGAAACTCAATTACAGCAAGAGACCTAGATAGGTGAGTGATGTTTTGATTTGTTCAAAAGTCAGACCTCTTCATCATATATATGATTATTTCTCCTTTCTTTTTTCATAATAATTGCTGAAAGGTAATTGATATGACGAAATTAAATATCCGTCGAACAACATTGAGAGCTCCAGGATACAAAAGAAATAATATATGTGCACAAATCTTTATTCAATGTTGCAATAATGCGTAAGTAGTAAAAGAAGATGACACAATATACCTGAAAAGAAACATGCAAATCCTTGTTTGGTTTTGTTATTGCATACAATTTCTTATTTGTATCTACTGTTGAACGTGTACTTCTTTCTTGCTATATTGGTCCGTATTTCCTTTATATTGGTTGAAGGAAGCAAAAGCTTAAAATGTTGTCTTGGCTATGTTGTTGGGCTAGATGCTCGCTAAAAGTGTTGGAGTGTTTTAGTAGAATAGGACCCCTTGAAAATTCTTCCTTGTATTCAAAACAAACGTTACTGTCTGTCTGGGAAAATAATAATTCCGCATCCACTCTCCCCCGCGAGCTCGGCGGACTTCTAACTTCATCATGATGCTAGGTGTAGTACACTTTCCCGTATGACCATGTCTCAGACAAGTTGTAGAAATTTTGTGAAAAAGATGGTGAATTCGCATATGCTCTTTATGTAGTGGTGGTTCAATGCTACGATTCTGCTTTAAAATGTGCACGCTTACATGGATTTTGAAACAAATTATCCAGATTATATATCTTGCTTCCATGCCTTCAGAAGTCATATTTGTCCACAGGTTTAGACGAAGCATTATTATCCATGCAAAAAAATGTTGAAACCCTAGTTGATCAAATAAATTCACTACCCTAACTATTGACACTGCTAGTTTGCCATGATATGAAATCATTCCACACTGCCACTTACCTTGTACCAAGTTGCATCAACCTGCTAATAAAACATGGTTAATACCAAGTGCATCTACCTATTTATAAAACATGCAACCTTTGCCACTGTTAGTTACAGAAAAGATAGAAAAGGCTGGAAAGCATTTAGGTTTGAGAGTTTCTTGGAAAACTTTTGAAGAGAAACTGTTGAGAGGCATGTCCACCAACATTGTAATGCAGCCAGAAATGGAGTAATTTACACAATCATGGAGAGAGGCGTATAATTACTTTCTGGTCCAATCTTAGAGGGAACATCCAACAACTAATCTTGATTACTAAAGATGTTTAGATAAACTACATTGATATTAGAAATGCAGTTGTTAACTGAGAAAAAAATTGTAGCTTAATGTTGAAATTCATTTGCATACACCACTTCCGTATACCAAAAACAATTAATAGGAACCATCATCCTAGCTCCCTCTCTCTCCCACACACAATAATTGACAAAGAGAAAACAAAATAGGATTCCAGAGGGATGTTGCCCCAATCTGTGGACTCGTCAGGACCGAATTGCTCGGACAGAAACGCGCACCACCTATCATAATAGAGCATTACCCCAGCACATCCCACCCAGCAAAACACAGAACAAAAAACAGAAGGAAAGTTTCCAGGAAGCCTACTCCTCTGAACTCTGAAGTCGTCGCCTTCGCTTGTCTTCCACTTCTAAATTCCTCCTGCACTGCATAAACCCCGCACGCAACCAACCATCAATGTCCAATGACTCTTTTCTTTCTACACTTTCTTCTAATTAATAGCAGCTAGTGACAGAGAGACATCAGATCGGGCCGGGACAGAAGAAGGAAGTCAGGCGGCGACCAGGGCTTGGAGGAGGCAATGGTGGTGGCAGGACGGCGATGGGGATGGGAATCTCTTAGACGGGCACTCGATTGGGCTGACCGGGGATTGGAAGCCGACGGTGATAGCATCGTGGATGCACCAGTAGAACGCTGGCTCACCGCATGCCTGCCGTAGTCGCAGCCTCACAGTCAGGACAGGGCGTCAAGCATGGCGCAAAGACCATCGTGCTTGTCTCCCTCGTCCTCCTCTATGTCTCCGTGGCAATCAGCTCTGGCGCTTCGCCACCGTCACTGCGGTTCCACTATTTTGATGCAGACAACATCATCGCGGACATTGCAATCCACACAACATCGCCGCGGACATCGCAATTCACACAACATCGCCGCGGACATCACTGTCATTGCTTGACGACACCGTCTGCGACGTGCCATAGCCGTCGAGGCGCCACATCATGCTCAACCTTACGGTAAGAGACGACGCACGGGCAGAGTGACCCGTCCATGCTGGCGTCCTTCACCGTGTTGCTGTGTGGCTCCGGTTTTTGCCGGACACTGCCCAGCGTATCCTCCGGCTAGGCCATCTCCGACCCTACCGGGATCAGGTGTCGTACGTCGACTAATCGTACACCCAGGGGTGTGATTGCTTTGGAGATGCTCATCTTCGGGGGCAGCACACCAGTGCAGGGCGTCTGCATTGGCTGCGTCCACCGCAAGCGCGGCCTGTTCATCAGAGCGTCTAGGTTGCTCGGCTTGGGCTAGGGCCCCATGTCCCACGTCTTGGCGGTATGTTGAGCTACTGTCTCGCGAGCCGATACGCCGACTCGGGTGCCAGGTGCCGTATGCTCAGCAGTGCCGATGCCATGACGGTAGACGCAATTTGCCCTACTCCCGGTACTCCACAACGTGCAGGCGCCAAGTTTCTAGCCCGTGGTCACCGTTTTCCCTACTTCGTTGTGTGCATGCGCCGAGTTTCTACAATGTTGCCCTGACGGGGCTGCTCTCGGCGGCGACAGGCTCCCAAGAGTTTCTACTATGCCAGCCTTACGGGGCTGGGCATCGGCGGCGAGAGGTTCTGGATGACAAGGAGCACGGGATCCCCATATTTATAGGCCAAGGAACAGGAAGGCACGATCCTCCGAGACGTCGAGAAGGCACGACCAAGGACCAGGCTAGAAGGTGCGATTATTCTCCAAGACGTCGAGAAGGTACGGCCGAATACGAAGGAAGCAACATGTATCAAGCGGCAAGGATAACACGTCTACAATGCCTTACCACCTGACGACACCCATGCATTGCAAACACAGGGAAAAAAAATGGCAACTACCTACACCAGCCAGCCACCGAGATACATGCACGGGATTAGTCACCACATGCAACGAAACAAAAAATAAAAAGCGCAACCGCCTACATGCACGCACGTAGTCAAATCTACAACCGCATGCATGCACCTGGCGACACCCTAGGAATCAGCCCCGGCAGATTGCATTGTTGACCAGAGACCAAATCAAAACAGAAAAACGCAACGCGCACCCAACGAAAAGCAAATCACGTTCAAAAAATTTAGGCTGGGAAACTAAACTCACATTGAATTTCTACACCCCCACATCCCAAAGTAATACACATGCCTGCTAGCCACACATTTTGAAGTCACTTTCACCCAAGTGGTGAAATATGGTGGAGAAATCATCCCTGGAAATAGAGGCTTGGGTATAATAACTTTTATAAATGCCTCTAAGACATATTTTCTTCAGATTTGATGCGACTGAGCCTTTACGGATTCGATGCGGCCGAGAATCCCACTAGTGCAATGGTGGAGCTTTGTTGGGGTCAGGGGGGCCGCTGCACCCCCAGCCTTTGATCAGTTCTTGAAGAAAAAATATTTAGGGAGGCTTGGATTAGACTTTTTTTAGCATTTGGCCCCCCAAACACTGAAGATTTTTGTTTCGCCCCCCCCAATGATCTTCAGCTAGCTCCGCCACTGCACTAGTGGTCAGCGCAAGGCCGGGTCACGAGCTCACCGGGGAGGGCTCCACCCTCGACTTCCTGTTCGACCGGTGGAGCAGAGCCCTATCCCGCTATCTCCTGTCGTGCGTCCGAGGAAGCCGCAGTGCTGCTGCTCACGTCCTCAGGAGCAGTTACGCGTGTGTCCGTACTCTGAATTTTCTCTCTGTGGCCTGCAGCTTGGGTCAATTGGGAATGACATTCGTCACTGAGCATCCCAATTTTAACTGCCATTTTGGCTTTTCTTAACACGTGCATGTCAATTTAGCAGAAGCAAGTGTCTTGTGCAGTGCAGTTTGGTTAATTTAACTTATTACTGCAATCGGTGGCTGCCAAGGCCTGTTCATGTTCCTTCCCTGTATTTATTTATACAATACGCAGTCAACATTGTCATAGAACAACCAAATTGACTGTTAAATTTAGTTTCAACACAGGTAAACCGGAAATGAAAGTAGATGCAGTTCGGTTCAAGTAGGGAGCAGCGATGCCCTATTTTAGGGCAGCTATTGGAGACGTCAATTTGTTGTGCCCAAAAATCCACTTTTTGGTGTCTAAAATTTTACTCCAACCTCTTTTGATGCTCTAAAATAGGGCAGCGATTGGAGATGATGTAAGAAATTTATAAAATGAAGCCCTTGGAATAAAAGGAGAATATTTAATGCAAAAAATAAATACTAAAGGATTTGAGCATCCATTCGAGATTTTTGTACACTACCATATCAATGAAAAATAATACGATAGGCTCGAGCATCCCTCGGAGATTTTAACACACCACCATATTAATACAAAATAAACACAATATGGAGTTGACAATCCATCTGCGATTATACTTTCATACAATACCATTTTTCATTTCCATATAATTTTCAAGTTTGTGATCTTTTTGACAATACAAAATGCATATGAATGCAAGTTCAATGACTGGAACAAAGTTGTATCCCCAATAATCGAAAGGAATTTTGTACTCCCATATGTTTAAACTTGTTGCGTAATCACAATGAGTTTTTCTTTGGGACACCCCTCTAAAAGTTTACACGAATCTTAAAGTTACTTGAAAAGGTTGTCGCTATATTAGCACGTAAATCAATTGTATTGAATAGATTGATTTGAATACAAAAGGCTATATTACCCCTTTTGATCGAAAAGGGTAACTTTTAATCTCCATCTTTGATCCGCATCAAAATTCGTAAAGTTTTCTGCGGTATACCAAAGCAAAGTTCAATTGCAATAATTTTTGCTAAAAAAATACGCTAATGTTTCAGGAAAGCCATATATATGAATATTATTTACCAATATTATGAATATTATTTATTAAAGTTTGCATACCATCCTTATTTAATCACAATTATACTGACATGTAATTACCGAAAAAGGCTTTTTTTCGAAAAGGAGGTTTTACCCCCGGCCTCTGCATCCAAGGAATGCATACGACCAATTTATTAAAAATGAAATAGTTCCACAAAGTCTCATATCCGCAGAAAGAAAAGAAAGCGCTCACAGAGAGCAAAAGAACACAGGGTGGCTACAACCGACTGGCAAAGGACTAACAAGATACTGAACTTCTATCCTATTACATGACGGCCATCCAAACCAGTTGAAAATAACCTATGCTACCATCTCCCATCGGGTAGACGCAGTAACCAAACGCTTCCTGGCCACCGTCGGAGTGAGTAGCGACCACATACGGATTAACGTAGTGGCACGAAAGATGACCTACAAAAAATGAGTATTTGTTGTTCTGTTAAAAACCAAATCATTCCTGCAGTTCCAGATAGACCATAGTAAAGCAGATGTTCCTACGCGAATATGTTTTGCTATTTCTGTGCCAACTCCATTGAGCCACGTCCCAAACAACATGTGTATGCTACTAGGAGGTGTAATATTGAATGCAATATGAACCGATCACCAGAGTATCTTGGTCATAGGGCATTCAATAAAAAGGTGCTTAATAGATTCATCCTGATCACAGAAACTGCATCTCCGGGAACCATTCCAATTCCGTTTGGCCAAATTTTCCTTAGTAAGAATAACTTGTTTATGAACAAACCACATAAAGACTTTTATTTTTAAAGGCACTTTGATTTTCCAAATATGCTTAGAGCGAGGAATATGGCCTGAATTTATAATATCCTGATACATGGATCTGACGGAAAAACCCCCATTCCCAGTTAGTTTCCATTGTATCCGATCTGGCTGTTGAGAGAGGTTGACATCCATTAATCTCGTCACTAAATGGAGCCAGACTTCCCAACGAATCCCCACTAACGCTCGTCTGAATTGAATATTTAGAGGGTTGGATTGTAATACAGTTGCAACGTACACTTCTCTACGTTGAACGATATTATAGAGTGAAGGGTATTGTATAGCTAAGGGCGTCTCTCTAGCCACGTATCCTCCCAGAATCTCGTATGAGTACCATTATTGACAACAAATTTTGTCCTATGAAAGAAGGCTGATTTCACTTTCATTAACCCCTTCCAAAACGGTGAATCGGTCGGTCTGACTGTCACCCGGGATAACGTTTTAGAATAGAGGTACTTGTTACACAGAATCTGAGCCCAAGTGGCCTCAGTCTCTACAGATAGCTTATACATCCACTTGCTGAGAAGACATCTGTTCTTTACCTCTAAATTTTCAATCCCAAGACCACCTTGGTCTTTAGGCCTGCAAAGGATATCCCACTTGGCAAGTCTGTATTTTCGTTTTAACTCATCACTCTGCCAGAAAAAGCGTGATCGATAAAAATCCAGTCTCTTGCGTACCCCTACGGATACCTCAAAAGAAGACAAGAGAAATATTGGCATACTCGTGAGCACAGAGTTGATGAGAATTAGTCTACCACCATAAGACATAAGCTTGCCCTTCCAGCAGCTTAGTTTTTTTTTTCAAAACGATCTTCAATGACCTTCCATTCTTTGTTAGATAGTCTACGATGGTGAATAGGTATGCCCAAATAAGAGAAAGGGAGTGAACCCAAGCCACATCCGGACAGTTATTTATAAGCTTCCTGTTCATCTTTAGCTCTCCCAAAACAGAACAGCTCACTCTTGTTAAAATTGATCTTTAACCCCGACAACTGCTCCAAAAGGCATAATAGAAGCTTCATATTTCGTGCCTTAGCTAAGTCATGCTCCATAAAGATTATAGTATCATCAGCATATTGTAGAATGGACACGTCACCATCCACTAGATGAGGAACTAGTCAACGTACTTGACCATTTTCTTTTGCTCGTCCTATCAGAATTGTCAACATGTCTACCACTATGTTAAACAAGATAGGGGACATTGGATCTCCTTGTCTAAGACCCTTATGTGTCTGAAAATAATGACCTATGTTGTCATTCACTCTGATTCCGACATTGCCTTTTTGCGTAAGACTCGATCTGCTTCCGCCACGCTTGATCGAAACCTTTCATCCGCAAGGCCTGCTGAAGAAATGGCCATTTAACTTCATCATACGCTTTCTCAAAATCCACTGTGAAAATAACCCCATCTAGTTTTTTCGTGTGGATTTCATGAAGTGTCTTATGCAAGACCACAACCCCTTCAAGGATATTTCTATCCGGCATAAAAGCAGTTTGAGTTGGCTGTACTACACTATGCACAATCTGTGTTAGCCTATTCGTCCCCACCTTTGTGAAGATTTTGAAGCTAATGTTAAGAAGGCAAATCGGATGGAATTGCTCAATCCTCACTGCCTCTGCCTTCTTCGGCAATAACGTGATCGTTCCAAAATTCAAATGGAATAACTGCAAGTGCCCCGAAAAAAGATCGTGGAACATTGGAAGTAGATCACCCTTAATGATATGCCAACATTTTTATAAAACTCTGCCGGAAAACCATCCGGTGCGGGAGCTTTATTGTTCTTCATCTGAGATATCGCCTCAAACACCTCCTTTTCCCTGAATGGGGGCAGTCAAGATATCATTCTCATCTGTCGCCAGTTGAGGAACATCCTCTACTCTTGACTCGTCTAAGGAAACAACATTGCCTTCAGGAGCCCAAAAGAGCTGTTTGTAATAATCTGTGATGTACAATTTTAGATTCTCCTGACCTAAAATTGTCCCCTCGTATTGCTCAAGCTGAAAAATTCTTTTTTCCGATGCTTGCCATTCGTAATCAGATAAAAGAATTGCGTGTTATCATCCGCCTGGATGATCTTTCGTACTTTAGCTCTCAGCGCCCATTTCATTTCTTCATCACGAAGTAATGTTTTGAGTCTTGCTTCGGCCTCCACTTTAGACTCTAGTTCACTAGCAGTCAAAATGGAAGATTCGGCTTTTAAGTCAAAGGCATCGATGAGAGTAAGTAACCTTTCTTTTTCAATCTTATAACCCCGCTCAAATGCTTAGCCCAACCACGTAGGAACTGCCATAAATGCCTGATCTTATTCTGCCATCTTTCAATGTTCGATCTCCCTCATGCATCTTTTGCCCACTCTTGTGCTATTAGATCCAGAAAGCCTTCTCTTTCAAACCAAGCTGATTCAAAAGAAAAGGTATTTCTATTCCCCACCTACGTTGGCTCCCCCGAGTCAACAAGCAGCGGCGTATGATCGGAGATCGATCTCGACAATGCCTGAACCGTAACCAAAGGAAACTTCTGTTCCCAGTCCACACTGGAGAGAACATGATCCAACTTCTCATATGTTGGATTTGGCAATGTGTTTGCCCAAGTGAACTTTCTACCAGAGAGCTCAATGTCTCTGAGATTGAGACTTTCAATGATTGTGTTAAACATAAACGACCAACGACCATTGAAGTTATCATTATTCTTCTCGTCTCGTCTCCTAATAATGTTAAAATCACCTCCCACTAAAATTGGGAGTTGCCCATCACCGCAAATATGTACGAGGTCATCAAGGAAATCTGGTTTAAGTTCGGGCTGCGCGGCCCAATACACTGCCACGAGTGCCCACTGAAAGCCATCAAGCTTCGATCGAACACGAAACTTGACAGCAAATTCCCCCATAACTATGTTCCGCACTTCCAGTGTTTCGCATTTCACCCCGAGCAAGATCCCTCCGGATCTTCCTCTTGGGGGAAGGTAATGCCAGTCAAAATCAACGCCTCCCGAAAGAGTGCCAAGGAACTGAGAAGTAAAGTTGTCTCTCCCAGTTTCAGAAAGTGCGATAAAATCTAACTTATGTTCTATAGATGCATCAGCCAGAAACCTTCTTTTAGCCAAGTCTGTCAGACCTCTGCTATTCCAAAAGATACCTTTCATAATTCATCATGGAATTTTTTAGCCATACGAATCCTAATACTTCTGCGCACAGCCGAATCTGTATAGATTTTGCGGTTCCATTTGCGTTTGGGTATGCGTTGCTCATCAACTCGGTCCATACAACCGAGCTCAGTGAACTCACATGCCCCTGTCTCGACCGGAGACGAACCCCTCTGAGCCTCCAAACTTTCGTCTACCAGGCATTCGTCTAGAGATGGTGCAAGATCCTCACAAAAACTATCTAGAACCCGAACACCCAAAGCCTCGATATCAGAATCATTCATAGGCTTAACAGCCGCTAAATTTCTAATCACCTCTAAAGCACGTTCCACCTCAAGGTCTAGTAAATCATTAACGGAATCGCAATTTCTTTACCATCACTACCAAGTGACACTCCCAAGCTATTCGCATTATAAATAATTTCGACTTCCGAAAAATGCAGAATTGAATTGGAAGTATTAACACTCATACCTGCAGTGACCTCAATGTCACGAAGCTTGGCCGCCCGCATGGCACGCCCGAGCTGCAGGTCATCGACATCTGGCTAGGCCTTAAGCCGGTTGCTCATCCGTCGGCCTTCAGACCTGGGATCCGGAATCCCTCCGAAAGCGACGACCTCGTCCCATGTGCATCTGTTCGAGGCAAGGCCTCCTGCCCCACCCCCAGTCGACACGGGTGAGATAACCGGCCCAGCGTCCACAACACCAGACGCAGCCGCAGTGATGGAACGCGGCGAAGCGGCAGAAAACAGCGGTGAGAGCGACTCATGGCCTTCGGCTCCACCCGAGGCTCCCACCAAGGTGGCCGCCAAAGAGGGCGCCGCGGGAGGCGTCTGAGGCCTCAGTGCCGGTGAAGTGGGACCATGCTCGCATGCCAGCTGCCCAGATCCACGCAGAGGAGTCCTAGCCATGGGCCCTCGTGGCACTGGTGGAGTAACCGAAGACGGCTGGGCCACCTGCCCGCCACCTCCCACCAAGGAGACCAAAGCATCCGTCGTCACGCGGTGATGTGACACCGGAGACGCAGAGGGGGCAACGGGGGCCTCCAGCCCTGCGTCCCCTCTCTGTGCCTCAGGCAGAATCAAAGAACCACTCCCCGCAGCTACCTGCGGAAGATGCTCAGAAGGATCATCCAGGTCCACTCTATCACTCCATAAGCAAGAGGGTGCGGAGAAGGCCCCTAGGGATCCCAACTTAAGCGTGTTCGTCGGGGGGGGGGGGGGGTAACCTGTATAGTCTCCTTAGCAGTCTCGCATGCTTTAGAAGAAGGAGAAGTCCCGCTGGCCTTGTCACCAGAATTGTCAGCATCATCATTCTGGTTACCGGAAGCACCACCCCCCTTAGAAGTGTCCATATGCTGCACCCCCTCAAACTCCTCAAACAAATTAGGATCCTCATACTCGATCTCAAGATCATATATAATGCCCTCATGGGTCCATCTTACCACATCTGGCAAGAACTCAAGGTTAGCAACACTGACAAGCAACCGCGCTACCCCTTGAGCCGAGTAAAAGGCATATCCACCTGTTCAGTTTTACCGATCAGAGATACCAAGCTCCAAGTTACCAAGAAATTATCGAGTGGTTTAGGTGGCGCACCCGAGAAGCGAACCCAAATCTGAGTCAAAGGTGTGCCATGTGGTTCCTGCTTTTTCCATTCATCAAATTGCAGCACAAAACTTGTTCTAGTAACTCTGCTCATGCCAAATTTGAGAATTCTCAACTGATCCTCTTTAGAAGGGAACTCCACCTTGTAGGTCTGATCTTTTAACTTGACCAAAGACCACTGAAAATTACCCGGCGCCATGTAACTGTTGGGGAACGTAGTAATTTAAAAAAAATTCCTACGCACACGCAAGATCACGGTGATGCATAGCAACGAGAGGGGAGAGTGTTGTCCACGTACCCTCGTAGATCGAAAGCGGAAGCGTAAGCACAACGCGGTTGATGTAGTCGTACGTCTTCACGATCCGACCGATCAAGTACCGAACGCACGTTACCTCCGAGTTCAGCACACGTTCAACCCAATGACGTCCCTCGAACTCTGATCCAGCTGAGTGTTGAGGGAGAGTTTTGTCAGCACGATGGCGTGGTGACGATGATGATGTTCTACCGACGCAAGGCTTCGCCTAAGCACCGCTACAGTATTATCGAGGTGGACTATGGTGGAGGGGGGCACCGCACACGGCTAAAAGATCAAACGATCAATTGTTGTGTCCCTAGGGTGCCCCCTGCCCCCGTATATAAAGGAGCAAGGGGGAAGGTGCGGCCGGCCTAGAGGGGGTGCGCCAGGAGGAGTCCTACTCCTACTGGGAGTAGGACTCCCTCCCTTTTCCTTGTTGGACTAGGAGTGGAGGGGGAAACACTACTAGGAAAAGGGCTATAGATGATATGGACATTAATGGCGCACCATGTATGTGGTGCGCCAGTGCTATATAGCAGTGGCGCACCAGATACAGGTGCGCCATTATTGACATATTACTAACGGCACACCTGGTGTGTGGTGCGCCATTAGTAGTTTTGAAAAATAAAATAAAAAAGTTTGTTAGTAATGGCGCACCATGGGATAGTGCGCCATTACTAGTTGACATAGTAATGGCGCACCACACCCACCATGCGCCATTAGTAGTTTTGAAAAAAAATAAAAAATTTGTTAGTAATGGCGCACCGTGCGATAGTGCGCCATTAGTAATGGCGCACTGTCCACTGGTGCACCACTAGTAACAATTTTTTTATTTTTTTCAAAACTACTAATGGTGCACCAAACCCCGTTCAACATCTTCAAAATCCCCAAAAACCTAACAGAACAAAAGATACGGGGCTTTTAAGATCTAGAGGGGGAAAAATGAAAAAAAAATTCAAACTTACTAGTGGCGCACCATTTGCTAGGTGCGCCACTAGTAACAGAAAAAAATTGGTTTAAAAAAATTGGAATTTTTTTTTTCAAAATATGATACGTAATGTGACCGGGAAGTTTGAAATATTTTTCAAAATTTCATCACACTCATGAACATGAACAAAGTTCTAGACATCAACAAGGTTTAATAGGATTGATATGATAGATGTATCAACAAGTGCCTGTGAAGCGAGCTGGTGCTGGGGTTGGATACAAATGCGAAGTTAAGCGTGCTCGGGCTGGAGTAGTGTGAGGATGGATGACCTTCCGGGAAGTTTGACCACAGAGTGCGATTTGACTTGAGATTAAGCATATTGACCCGAGATTAAGCCATAGTGACCTGAGATTAAGAAAAAAACGAAAAAAAATCTGAAAAAAAATTTGAAAAAAAATTTGTTAGTAATGGCGCACTTCTATGTGGTGTGCCATTACTATCTGGGATACTAATGGCACACCGTATGATATACTAATGGCGCACTCCATGGTGCGCCATTTGTATCTGGTATACTAATGGCGTGATGCTAGTGGCGCACCTGTAGTGCGCCATTAGTAGCCAAAACAGGTGCGCCACTAGCAGGCCTTTTCCTAGTAGTGAAAGAGGAGGAGAGAGGAAGGAAGGGGGGGGGCGCCGCTTCATCTCCTTGTCCTATTCGGACTAGGGGAGGGGCGCGCCTGTCCTCGCCGCCTCCTCTTCTCCACAAGGCCCACTATGGCCCATTAAGCCCCCGGGGGGTTCCGTAACCTCCCAAAGATCGGTAAAATCCCGATTTCAACCGGAACACTTCCGATATCCAAATATAGGCTTCCAATATATTAATCTTCATGTCTCGACCATTTCGAGACTCCTCGTCATGTCCGTGGTCACATCCGGGACTCCGAACAACCTTGGGTACATCAAAACATATGAACTCATAATATAACTGTCATCGAAACGTTAAGCGTGCGGACCCTACGGGTTCGAGAACTATGTAGACATGACCGAGACACGTCTCTGGTAAATAACCAATAGCGGAACCTGGATGCTCATATTGGCTCCCACATATTCTACGAAGATCTTTATCGGTCAAACCGCATAACAACATACGTTGTTCCCTTTGTCATCGGTATGTTACTTGCCCGAGATTCGATCGTCGGTATCTCAATACCTAGTTCAATATCGTTACCGGCAAGTCTCTTTACTCGTTCCGTAGTACATCATCCCGCAACTAACTCATTAGTTAAAATGCTTGCAAGGCTTATAGTGATGTGCATTACTGAGTGGGCCTAGAGATACCTCTCCCACAATCGGAGTGACAAATCCTAATCTCGAAATACGCCAACCCAACAAGTACTTTCGGAGACACCTGTAGAGCACCTTTATAATCACCCGATTCGTTGTGACGTTTGGTAGCACACAAAGTGTTCCTCCGGTAAACGGGAGTTGCATAATCTCATAGTCATAGGAACATGTATAAGTCATGAAGAAAGCAATAGCAGAATACTAAATGATCGTGTGCTAAGCTAACGGAATGGGTCAAGTCAATCACATTATTCTCCTAATGATGTGATACCGTTAATCAAATGACAACTCATGTCTATGGATAGGAAACATAACCATCTTTGATCAACGAGCTAGTCAAGTAGAGGCATACTAGTGACACTCTGTTTGTCTATGTATTCACACAAGTATTATGTTTCCGGTTAATACAATTCTAGCATGAATAATAAACATTTATCATGAAATAAGGAAATAAATAATAACTTTATTATTGCCTCTAGGGCATATTTCCTTCAGTCTCCCACTTGCACTAGAGTCAATAATCTAGATCACATCGCCATGTGATTTAACATCAATAGTTCACATCACCATCTGATTAACACCCATAGTTCACATTGTCATGTGACCAACACCCAAAGGGTTTACTAGAGTCAATAATCTAGTTCACATCGCTATGTGATTAACATCCAAAGAGTTCTAAGGTGTGATCATGTTTTGCTTGTGAGAGAAGTTTAGTCAACGGGTCTGCCATATTCAGATCCGTATGTATTTTACAAATTTATATGTCTACAATGCTCTGCACGGAGCTACTTTAGCTAATTTCTCCCACTTTCAATATGTATCCAGATGAAGACTTAGAGTCATCTGGATCAGTGTCAAAACTTGCATCGACGTAACCCTTTACGACGAACCTTTTTGTCACCTCCATAATCAAGAACATATCCTTATTCCACTAAGGATAATTTTGACCGTTGTCAGTGATCTACTCCTAGATCACTATTGTACTCCCTTGCCAAAATCAGCGTAGGGTATACAATAGATCTGGTACACAGCATGGAATACTGGCTGAGGCATAGGGAATGACTTTCATTCTCTTTCTATCTTCTGTCGTGGTCGGGCTTTGAGTCTTACTCAATTTCACACCTTGTAATACAGGTAAGAACTCTTTCTTTGACTGTTCCATTTTGAACTACTTCAAAATCTTGTCAAGGTATGTACTCATTGAAAAAACTTATCAAGCGTTTTGATCTATCTCTATAGATCTTGATGCTCAATATGTAAGCAGCTTCACCGAGGTCTTTCTTTGAAAATATTTTATTCAAATATCCTTTTATGCTATCCGTAAATTCTATATCATTTCCAATCAACAATATGTCATCCACATATAATATCAGAAATGCTACAGAGCTCCCACTCACTTTCTTGTAAATACAGGCTTCTCCAAAAGTCTGCATAAAACTATATGCTTTGATCACACTATCAAAATGTTTATTCCAACTCTGAGAGGCTTGCACCAGTCCATAAATGGATCGCTGGAGCTTGCACACTTTTGTTAGCTCTCTTTGGATCGACAAAACCTTCCGGTTGCATCATATACAACTCTTCTTCCAGAAATCCATTCAGGAATGCAGTTTTGACATCCATTTGCCAAATTTCATAATCATAAAATGCGGCAATTGCTAACATGATCCGGACAGACTTAAGCATTGCTACGGGTGAGAAGGTCTCATCGTAGTCAATCCCTTGAACTTGTCGAAAACCTTTTGCAACAAGTCGAGCTTTATAGATAGTAACATTACCGTCAGCGTTAGTCTTCTTCTTGAAGATCCATTTATTCTCGATGGCTTGCCGATCATCGGGCAAGTCAACCAAAGTCCATACTTTGTTCTCATACATGGATCCCATCTCAGATTTCATGGCCTCAAGCCATTTTGTGGAATCTGGGCTCACCATCGCTTCTTCATAGTTCGTAGGTTCGTCATGGTCTAGTAACATAACCTCCAGAACAGGATTACCGTACCACTCTGGTGCAAATCTCACTCTGGTTTACCTACGAGGTTCGGTAGTAACTTGATCTGAAGTTACATGATCATCATCATCAGCTTCCTCACTAGTTGGTGTAGTAGTCACATGAACAGATTTCTGTGATGAACTACTTTCCAATAAGGGAGCAGGTACAGTTATCTCATCAAGTTCTACTTTCCTCCCACTCACTTCTTTTGAGAGAAACTCCTTCTCTAGAAAGATCCATTCTTAGCAACGAATTTGCCTTCGGATCTGTGATAGAAGATATACCCAATAGTCTCCTTTGGGTATCCTATGAAGACGCATTTCTCCGATTTGGGTTCAAGCTTATCATGTTGAAACTTTTTCACATAAGCATCGCAACCCCAAACTTTAAGAAACGACAACTTTGGTTTCTTGCCAAACCACAATTCATAAGGTGTCATCTCAACGGATTTAGATGGTGCCCTTTTTAATGTGAATGCAGCTGTCTCTAATGCATAACCCCAAAACGATAGTGGTAGATTGGTAAGAAACATAGATCGCACCATATCTAATAAAGTACGATTATGACGTCCGGACACACCATTACGCTGTGGTGTTCCAGGTGGCGTGAGTTGCGAAACTATTTCGCATTGTTTCAAATGAAGACCAAACTCGTAACTCAAATATATATTCTCCTCCATGATCAGATAGTAGAAACTTTATTTTCTTGTTACGATGATTTTCCACTTCACTCTAAAATTATATGAACTTTTCAAATGTTTCAGACTTTATGTTTCATCAAGTAGATATACCCATGTCTGCTCAAATCATCTGTGAAGGTCAGAAAATAACGATACCTGCCGCGAGCCTCAGTATTCATCGGACCACATACATCAGTATGTATGATTTCCAACAAATCTATTGCTCGCTCCATTGTTCCGGAGAACGGCGTTTTAGTCATCTTGCCCAAGAGGCATGGTTCACAAGTATCAAGTGATTCATAATCAAGTGATTCCAAAAGCCCATTAGCATGGAGTTTGTTCATGCTCTTTACACCAATATGACCTAAACGGCAGTTCCACAAATAAGTTGCACTATCATTATGAACTTTGCATCTTTTGGCTTCAATATTATGAATATGTGTATCACTATGATCGAGATCCAACGAACCATTTTAATTGGGTGTGTAACCATATAAGGTTTTATTCATGTAAACAGAACAACAATTATTCTCTAACTTAAATGAATAACCGTATTGCAATAAACATGATCAAATCATATTCATGCTCAACGCAAACACCAAATAACACTTATTTAGGTTCAACACTAATCCCGAAAGTATAGGGAGTGTGCGATGATGATCATATCAATCTTGGAACTACTTCCAACACACATCATCACCTCGCCCTTAACTAGTTTCTGTTCATTCTACAACTCCCGTTTCGAGTTACTACTCTTAGCAACTGAACCAGTATCAAATACCGAGGGGTTGCTACAAACACTAGTAAAGTACACATCAATAACATGTATATCAAATATAGGTTTGTTCACTTTGCCATCCTTCTTATCCACCAAATACTTGGGGAAGTTCCGTTTCCAGTAACCAGTCCCTTTGCAATAGAAGCACTCAGTCTCAGGCTTAGGTCCAGACTTGGGCTTCTTCACTTGAGCAGCAACTTGCTTGCCTTTCTTCTTGAAGTTCCCCTTCTTCCCTTTGCCCTTTTCTTGAAACTAGTGGTCTTGTTAACCATCAACGCTTGATGCTTTTCTTGATTTCTACCTTCATCGATTTTATCATCATGAAGAGCTTGGGAATTACTTTCGTCATCCCTTGCATATTATAGTTCATCACGAAGTTCTACTAACTTGGTGATGGTGACTAGAGAATTCTGTCAATCACTATTTTATCTGGAGGATTAACTCCCACTTGATTCAAGCGATTGTAGTACCCAGACAATCTGAGCACATGCTCACTGCTTGAGCTATTCTTCTACATCTTTTAGCTATAGAACTTGTTGGAGACTTCATATCTCTCAACTCGAGTATTTGCTTGAAATATTAACTTCAACTCCTGGAACATCTCATATGGTCCATGACATTCAAAACGTCTTTGAAGTCCTGATTCTAAGACGTTAAGCATGGTGCACTAAACTATCAAGTCGTAATCATATTGAGCTAGCCAAACGTTCATAACGTCTGCATTTGCTCCTGCAATAGGTCTGTCACCTAGCGGTGCATCAAGGACATAATTCTTCTGTGCAGCAATGAGGATAATTCTTAGATCACGGATCCAATCCGCATCATTGCTACTAACATCTTTCAACTTAGTTTTCTCTAGGAACATATATAAAAGATAGGGAAGCAACAACACGAGCTATTGATCTACAACATAGATATGCTAATACTACCAAGACTAAGTTCATGATAAATTAAAGTTCAATTAATCATATTACTTAAGAACTCCCACTTAGATAGACATCCCTCTAATCCTCTAAGTGATCACGTGATCCAAATCAACTAAACCATGTCCGATCATCACGTGAGATGGAGTAGTTTCATTGGTGAACATCACTATGTTGATCATATCTACTATATGATTCACGCTCAACCTTTCGGTCTCAGTGTTCCGAGGCCATATCTGTTATATGCTAGGCTCATCAAGTTTAACCTGAGTATTCCGCGTGTCCAACTGTTTTGCACCCGTTGTATTTGAACGTAGATCCTATCACACCCGATCATCACGTGGTGTCTCAGCACGAAGAACTTTCGCAATGGTGCATACTCAGGGAGAACTCTTATACCTTGATAATTTAGTGAGAGATCATCTTATAATGCTATCGTCAATCAAAGCAATATAAGATGCATAAAAGATAAACATCACATGCAATCAATATAAGTGATATGATATGGCCATCATCATCTTGTGCTTGTGATCTCCATCTTCAAAGCACCGTCATGATCACCATCGTCACCGGCGCGACACCTTGATCTCCATCGTAGCATCGTTGTCGTCTCGCCAACTTATGCTTCTACGACTATCGCTACCACTTAGTGATAAAGTAAAGCATTACAGGGCGTTTGCATTGCATACAATAAAGCGACAACCATATGGCTCCTGCCAGTTGCCGATAACTCGGCTACAAAACATGATCATCTCATACAATAAAATATAGCATCATGCCTTGACCATATCACATCACAACATGCCCTGCAAAAACAAGTTAGACATCCTCTACTTTTTTGTTGCAAGTTTTACGTGGCTGCTACAGGCTTAGCAAGAACCATTCTTACCTACGCATCAAAACCACAACGATAGTTTGCCAAGTTGGTGCTGTTTTAACCTTCGCAAGGACCGGGCGTAGCCACACTCGGTTAAAATAAAGTTGGAGAAACTGACACCCGCCAGCCACCTATGTGCAAAGCACGTCGGTAGAACCAGCGTAAGCGTACACGTAATGTCGGTCCGGGCCGCTTCATCCAACAATACCGCCGAACCAAAGTATGACATGCTGGTAAGCAGTATGACTTATATCGCCCACAACTCACTTGTGTTCTACTCGTGCATATGACATCTACGCATAAAACCAGGCTCGGATGCCACTGTTGGGGAACGTAGTAACTTCAAAAAAAAAATTCCTAAGCACACGCAAGATCATGGTGATGCATAGAAACGAGAGGGGAAAATGTTGTCCACGTACCCTCGTAGACCGAAAGCGGAAGCGTTAGCACAACGCGGTTGATGTAGTCGTACGTCTTCACGATCCGACCGATCAAGTACCGAACGCACATCACCTCCGAGTTCAGCACACATTCAGCCCGATGACATCCCTCGAACTCCGATCCAGCCAAGTGTTGATGAAGAGTTTCGTCAGCACGACGGCGTGGTGACGATGATGATGTTCTACCGACGCAGGGCTTCGCCTAAGCACCGCTACAGTATTATCGAGGTGGACTATGGTGGAGGGGGGCACCGCACACGGCTAAAAGATCAAACGATCAATTGTTGTGTCCCTAGGGTGCCCCCTGCCCCCGTATATAAAGGAGCAAGGGGGAAGGTGCAGCCGGACTAGAGGGGGCGCACCATGAGGAGTCCTACTCCTACTGGGAGTAGGACTCCCTCCCTTTTCCTTGTTGGAGTAGGAGTGGAGGAGAAAGAGGAGGGAGAGAGGAAGGAAAGGGGGAGGGGCGCCGCCCCCCTCTCCTTGTCCTATTCGGACTAGGGGAGGGCGCGGCCCTGCCCCGCCTCTCCTCTTCTCCACAAGGCCCACTATGGCCCATTAAGCCCCCGGGGGGTTCCGGTAACCTCCCGGTACTCCGGTAAAATCCCGATTTCACCCGGAACACTTCCGATATCCAAATATAGGCTTCCAATATATCAATCTTCATGTCTCGAACATTTCGAGACTCCTCGTCATGTCCGTGATCACATCCAGGACTTCGAACAGCCTTGGGTACATCAAAACATATGAACTCATAATATAACTGTCATTGAAACGTTAAGTGTGCGGACCCTACGGGTTCGAGAACTACGTAGACATGACCGAGACACGTCTCCGGTCAATAACCAATAGCGGAACCTGGATGCTCATATTGGCTCCCACATATTCTACGAAGATCTTTATCGGTCAAACTGTAGGATCTTGAGAAGAGGTGTCTAGAGGGGGGGGGGGGGGTGATTGGACACTAAGTACCAAAGTTGCAGTTTTTAACTTCTTTTCGGTTTAAGTGGAGTTTAGGCACAAGTTTAACATTCTCAATACTTAACAAGCAAGCATGCAAAGAGTATATAGGCAACGGAAAATAAAGCATGCAACTTGCAAGAATGTAAAGGGAAGGGTTTGGAGAAATCAAACGCAATTGGAGACACGGATGTTTTTGTCGTGGTTCCGATAGGTGGTGCTATCGTACATCCACGTTGATGGAGACTTCAACCCACGCAGGGTAACGGTTGCGCGAGTCCATGGAGGGCTCCACCCACGAAGGGTCCACGAAGAAGCAACCTTGTCTATCCCTCCATGGTCGTCGGCCACGAAGGACTTGCGTCACTAGCGGTAGATCTTCACGAAGTAGGCGATCTCCTTGCCCTTACAAACTCCTTGGTTCAACTCCACAATCTTGTCGGAGGCTCCCAAGTGACACCTAGCCAATCTAGGAGACACCACTCTCCACTACTAGGAAAAGGGCTATAGATAGGATTGACACTAATGGCGCACCAGGGATGCAGTGCGCCACTACTATATACTAATGGCGCACTAGTTGGTGATGCGCCATTAGTGTGGAAGACACTAATGGCGCACCAAAAAAATGGTGCGCCACTAGTAATAAAGTTTTTTTCATTTTTACATACATACTAATGGCGCATCCGACCGAAGTGCGCCATTACTAGTTCTAACTAGTAATGGCGCACTAGACAGAGAGTGCGCCATTAGTATTTTTTTTTACTTTTTTGCAAAACTACTAATGGCGCACCACCTGCAGGTGCGCCATTAGTAAGCAGACATACTAATGGCGCATTTGCTGGTGGTGCGCCATTAGTAACCTGGGACCCCAACAAGATATTTTGCACAGCCACCCCTACCCACTCACTTTCCCCACTTCATTCCCTCCACCTCCTTCTCCAAACTTTCGGCTGCCTCCTCCTCCTCACCTCATTTGCACCATAGATTCATCAAAATTAAGTGGTGAAATTACCTTTTTTGATAGGTAAGTAAGGGGAAAGCTATCTTCATGTTGTAGATCTACTTTTTTCTCCCTAGCTCGCTCCAACAACGTGCACATGCACTTTTTGTGGCCTAGCTAGATCTATGTATGTTTGTGATGTTGCATATGTTTGTGGTGTTGCATATATGTTTGTGTTTGCAGGTACCGATATTTGAAATGCGATAGTTGCCAATATTTTGCCGGAATGTTGATTCATTTCCGGTTCAGCGAGAATTTTGGCACTATGCATTCTTTTTTGTCCTATTTTTAGGGAAGGTCATGCCAATTTTTTTCTTGGTTCTAAAATATCTTTTTGCTCTACCCCGCAGGCGACCATGGTCCGCACGATGACCGAAGGCATCGTGAATAGGTTTTTGAGCTCCGCGAAGGCCGAGATGCTTCAAAAGAACGAGACGGAGATAAGATGTCCATGTCGAAGATGCAAGCTGAAGAGCCTTATTGCGGACCCAGATTCCGGGCAGGTGCGGGACCACGTGCTCTTGCATGGTTTCATGGATGGCTATCGGTGGCAAGGTGATGAAGATGACTATGAAGTCGTCCATGGGGGCCGGGCAAGAAATGAGGAAGGGAAACAAGAACACCACCGCGGCGAGGGCGGGCGAGAAGACGAAGAATCTCCAGGACATGATCACGACGGTGATGTTGTACACAGTCATCATGTAGAAGATGTCGTACATGATGATGAGGAAGATCAAGACGAAGGGCATGATCATGAAGATGAAGATGCCGGAGCAGACGACGATGGAGGCTGGGTGCATGACCCTCATATTCAAGAGTTGCTTCTCAAGCAGATGAATAACGCAAGAGCTGCCGCCCGAGAGAAAGCCAAGCTGGATCTCGTGGAGGATATCATCCAACTCGGGCCGACGTTCCTGCACAACATGATGCCGTTCGAAAGGATGAATGGTGTCATCAAAGGATATGTTCGCAACATGTCACGTCTAGAGGGAAGTATAGCCAGGGCTTTCGAATCAAGAGTGCATCTCCTCTCGCATGAATTATCTAGGCATCGAGAACCCCGTTGGTCTGCCCGTCAACAGGCACCTCGGCAGGCTCGCTGGATGGGGTCACCGTGAGGGTCGCCGCGAAATGCATGTCGACTTCGAGGGTCGACTCGCCGACTTTGAAAGAGCAAACCTAGTCGCGCTACAACACATAGACGTGGTCGATCCTTGGGTGGTAGAGCACAAAACCTTTATTGAGAAGACGTACAATGACTGAGGCCAACAGAGGACGGACGGAGATATAATCAAAGAGCACAACTCATGTTTCACGCGTTGGTTCAAGCAAAAGCTTCTGTCGTACCCTTTACATGAGGATTCTTCCGCGGAACAAAAACTCATATTCGCCTTGTCACAGGGCGCCGAGCACAACCTGATGACCTATGAGGCGTACGATATCAACGGCTACACATTCTACACCAAGAACAAGGACATGAAGAGCGATGGTTATCAGAACTCCGGGGTAACGATGGAATTCTACACCGACAACGACAAGGACAGATACTACGGAAGGATCGAGGAGATCTGGGAGCTGAGCTACGCTGGAGAGAAGGTCCCGATGTTCCGTGTCATATGGGCCAAGAGCGTCCTAAAAGAAGACCAGTATTTCACCACCATGGTTATACCCGAAGCCAAATCCAAGACCGCGTGCGCAAACGTCACCGTGAAAAATGAGCCATGGGTACTGGCTTCCCAGGTGGACCAATGCTTCTTCATTACCGACCTGCCAAAGCCCAGTCGTGTTGTCGTGAGGAGAGGCAAAAGGAAGATCATCGGAATGGATGGAGTAGCCAATGAGCAAGACTTGACAAGCACGGGCGACCCAAAGATCGAACATGACGACGGCGATGAAGTAGCAGCACACACCACAAGAAGAAGCAGGACCACCCTACCTAAAGGACGCCCATTCCACGTAAGAACTCCATTTGCGAAAAAGAAGGGCAAGAAGATTGTGAACAGATAGCTAGCTAAGATCGATTGTATTTAAATCGTAGTCTTCATTTCTCGGGCACTTTTGATATCATGAATATTTTAAATTTCATGGGCACTTTTGAATTCATGAATATTTTGTCAAATTTGATGATATTTTTCATATTCAATATGAAAAATATTGAATATTCATGAGGACACTCGATCTCGATCCCCTCCTCTCGATAGCTATCCGATCCCCTCGCCAGACCCCCCTCGCCGAGCACCTCACACCCTCCCCCACTCCACCGCCGAGCACCTCCGCACCTCCCCGCTCCAGCGCCACCGCCGACACCCCGCACCTCCCCACTTTTGATGATATTTTCAAATAACAAATTTGATGATATTTTCAATTAACAAAAAATGATGATATTTTCAAAAAAATTTGATGATATTTGATGATATCTTCTGTTCTAGTCCTCATGAAAATAACAAATTTGATAAAAAACAAATTATTAGATGCAACAAGAAATAATGAAAAAAAAAGTTACTAATGGCGCACTAGAGGTGGGTGCGCCATTGCTATAAGAAAAAAAAACTACTAATGGCGCACCACAGGGTGGTGCGCCATTGCTATAAGAAAAAAAACTACTAATGGCGCACTGCAGGGTGGTGCGCCATTGCTATAGTGTACCCCTTCGCCCGATCCCCCTGCCTCTCCCCCTCGCCAGCCTCTCCCTCGATCCACCGCGCCCTCCTTCCCTCGTCCCTCCCTCCACCGCCCGCCGCCGCTGCCTGACCCATCAAGCCAGCAGCCGCCCACGCCCCCCCGCCTCCCTCTCCCTTCCTCCCCCTCGAGCCCGCGACCTCCTCGGACGGACGGCGGCGCGAGCCTCCCAGCTCCTCGACGGACGGGCTCCTCGGAGACGGACGGATGGCGGCTAGCCTCGTCGGACGCACTCTCGACGGCGGCGCGAGCCTCCCAGCTGCTGCTGCTCATCGACGATGGTTAGTCTCTGTCCCTCCTCCCCGCTCATCCCCATGCCCCCACGGGGCGGCGACCTAGGGTTAGGAGCAGGAGCTCGCCGCCGCCGCCCCGTCGTGCCACTGCTGCTGCTTCTTGCGGCACTCCCTTGCATCTGGGAGGCGATCGAGCTCGTCTAAGGTGCCCCTGTCAAGATTACAGATTACAGATTTCATATTTAGGTGCCCAGCTGTTTTGCCTAGTTGTTGCTACCAGGCATCGGGAGTCGGAGTGTACACAAGCTCTAGGTTAGTCATCGAGTGACCGCTGTAACTATTCGGCCTCTTGTTGTAAAAATGTAGCTGTATAACTTTGTCAATATTCGCTGTTGTAGTCGTGCATCCTGTATGTAATGATATTGGTCCATATGGAGATAGATAGATGCAACAATGCAACTATTCTTTGGGGGTCCTCTGTTGCCAATTTTATTGGTATAAAGGTTGTTGAACTAGTATTAATTTGATCCAAACCCAAAATACATGTGTTCACTGAGGTTTGAAATTGAATTAGTAGCTGTTGGTGAAGGTTACTTGTGTGATGGTAGGCTACACTGTACAACTACCAAATGTCCCAAGTCAAAGCATGTGGGATTGGGTTATACAACAAGTTGCTTACCTGCCTGTGTGTACTTTCAACATTGTTTGAGGTGTTAATGATGTGTTAACTTTCCTTCAAAACAAAAATCATGTGTTTACTTTGAGTGGAGGCCTCCCCTCAGTGGTATTGCTTCCGCAGATAGAACATCGTATGCATCAACGATTTTCGAGTTTCAGGCAGCAATGAATCTCCGCTTGACGTCTCAAGCCATTGTCTTTGATCAAGATTACAGATTTCTGATAATTATACTGGATCTTGAAGTGTACTGTCAACTGAATCTATTGGCAGAGTTCATATTTAGACTGAATGTTTACTAGTCCTGTCAATAGCATACTGAATATTTAGACAGTTTAATCTTGAAGTATAGACTGAATGTTTAGACATAGTTCTTATTCATGTCTAATTGTATTGACAGAGTTCAATGTACTCCTGTCAATAGAATCAAAACTGATTTATTACCTTTCCATATGAACTTTACTGAAAAAATCAATTAAATTCAGTCACCATTCTGATTTTCAGCAAAATGAGTTCAATGTACTCCTGTCAATAGAATCAATAGTTCTTCTTGCAGCCTTTGTTTACAGCAGCACAATGAAATTACCAGTGAACTTTTACACACAAGCATGAATTTGTGTACTGTGACTATCTACCTAGCTACTGTTCTGAATCTCCTATGTAATGCTTCTTCCTTCTCCAAGATTATGATATGACAAGTGCTTAACAGTTCAATTTATCAATAGCTCCATCTTAGAAATTTAACCGTAAAATGGCAAAGATTATGACATGACAAATGCCTAACATGTTCAATAAACTACAGTGAACATCTTTCTCCAAGTAATTATTTGTATACCATGTGATTTATATATTTGAGGTGCACAACCTTTATGTTGTGAATATCTTGTCCACTGATTGTTCAAGTAGTTACAACTTGGTCATCACTGTCTTTACCTGACCTATTGCAGATCTTGTGAGAATTGTAGTGCTCAAACTGTCTTTACTTGACCTATTGCAGATCTTGTGAGAATTGTAGTGCTCAAACTGTCGATTTAAGAATCAGCTAGCAGATTTTGTTAGTCAGAGGCGAGAGTGCCTCGCTGATTAGTGTTTATTTGCTTTTTTGGCGCTTAATTGGTTATTTGTCCAAGTAGTGTTAGTTCTGATCATGATTGTTGTGCTTATGGCTTTAGAAACTGATAAACTGTTTGAATCGATAGGCAGGTGTCCTTTTAGATTTTGTTGGTAAATCTGTTTTATTCAATGGTTATTGACAGAGATTATCATTCCTATTTTAGGAAGGTCTATTCCTGCAATATCATCATTACCTTTTATTGGCAAATCATTTGGTTCACATCCTAGAATCTTGTTGGATTTGTAACTTGGTCCACTCAACTTCTTTTGTACCATGTGAGTCATCATTGATGAAGTAGTAGTTTAAGATCTGTTGGGTGTACCTAAATTACTCTAGTGATAGGAGTAGTAGTGGTGGCCATCTAGTTGGACTACTACTGCTAGGACTTGCTCCAGATTTTAGGATTTCTTTTCTTTTATGATTTATTTTCTTCTAGGACTAGGTTTTTATTATTTTCTGTTGTGATTGTTTTTGAGCCCTTTTTTCATTTCCTACTATCCTTATCCTAATTATCTTAAATTGTTATGATGTGTGTAACAGGATTATATCTTGGATTTGCTAGTGGACTTTGGGAGTTTCTTAGCCAGCTTGGTGACTCCATATTTTCACTATTTCAGCAAGTCTTTTGTAAGCATTAAACTTTCAGCACTACATTTTTATCTTATGTGTACATCTGTTTGCTTCCTAAAATAGGAATGGGACTCCTTTCCTATATATGTGTATGATGATCCTCCTTTCCTACAGAGTATAGCACTTGCAGTAGTATGGCACTTGCAGTAGTATGGCACTTGCAGAGTGGTGCCTACATGAGATACAGTTTAGATTTGAATTGTTTCAGAAATTGGTATGACCAAAGATGCTATTGTATATAAATGGGCTGCTGTAGAACTGTTCTTCATCTTTACAGTGATGTTGTATAGAAATATGCTGAATTTTCTGCTCTGATTGTTGCTCAAAGAAATTTAGCAAAAAAATGGGGTCCCGGGAGACGTCGCTGCTGCTTGAGGCCCTTGGGAGGCCCTTCGTGTCGTGATGATTTTGCAGATACCCCGAGAGGCCCTTGAGTTTGCCGGAATGTCGATTAACTTCCGTTCCGGCAAATTCGGGTACTCCATATGTCCTATTTTCAGCAAAGGTCATGCTGAAATTTTCCGTGAAGTTTAGCATGACTTTGCTAAAATCGGACATATGGGGTACTTGCTACTAATGCATGGGCCGGGGTATCTTAGTACTTAATTAAGTAGGATCAACTGCCCTTTATTCTTGCTGCATTAAACCATAGGTGGCAATAGAGCCAAGTGATTAGGCCCAACTTAGAATTCTCCTCAAGATCGATAAACCCTAGATGATAAACCCAACATATGTGGCAATAGAGCCAAGTGATTAGTGCCAAGTGATTAGGCCCAACCTAGGGTGCCTCAGCATCGATAAACCCTAAATGATGAAAACTTAACTTAGCATTTAGGGTGCCTCGGCGTCGACAAACCCTAAATGATAAAACCTTGGCTTTTAGGGTGCCTCGGTGTCGATGAGAATCTAAATGATGTACGCTTAGGCTTTTAGGGTGCCTCGCATCGACAAACCCTAAATGATAAAAGCTTAGCTTTTAGGATGCCTCGGTGTCGACAAACCCTAAATGATGAGACCATGATCTTGTTCCTTGACAATAACCAACTTTTTGACCAAATTGTTTTCCTATTTAGAGCGAAACATGGCCAACAACGATGAGGCCTGCGGTTCGGGCGGCAAGCAATTCAGGAGCTGTCCCAGAGATGGAGGAACAACCTCACCGCTATGAGGACGCCATGGAAGACACCGATCCTGACTACACAACCCCTAGTGGCGCTGGGGATGACACCACCGATGGTGCCGCCGAGGATGCCACCATCGATGATGGCGGCGCACACACGATGGCAGCCAACCAAAGAAGCAAAGGAAGGACCGCGCCAATGCGCTTAGCACCCTCAAGGAGGAATTTACTCAAGTGGACTCTGACGGGCATCCAACGGAGCCCAAACATATAGTCAAGGGGTACTCGCTTCAGCTCGGGTGCATTCTCCGGAGCACCATCTCGATCAACACCGAGAACCTTAAGCATAAGGACCGAGGGAATTTGTGCAACCTCCTCTTCACGAAGCTGCATGAACAATACAAGTTCCCCGCCGATTTTGAAAACACACGCCTCTCAAGGAATAAAGTGAACAGTGCCGCCCTCACGAGGATGAGCACGGCCCTGTCTACTTGGAGAAGCGTGGTGAAGAGAATGATTGATAAAGGTGTTAGTTATGAGAAGATCAAGGCAAAATATTCTTCGATCAGCGAAGATGACTACAAGGAGTTCAAGACCAAGTGTGAGAGCAGCGCAACTTCCGAATCAAGTCAGTGGGGGAAAGAAATGCGGGAGTTGAACTTAGGGGAACACAAACTCGGTCCCGGCGGTTACAGAGTGGCGGAGCCTATGTGGGACAAGGAGGACGCGGAGCGTGCCGAGCAAGGCCTACCGCCCCGCTTCGAGAAATACAACGGTGACAAGCAGACCAGGAACTTTGTCAGGGCCCGGTACAAGGAGGACCCGATAACAAAGGAGCTTACCACGGATCCGAAGACCAGGGCGCTTGAGGTTGTTCTGGTAAGGAATACACCCCCGCGTAATTAGCTCCATATGTTTGCACTCTAATTAATCCCCAATATTTCTAAATGGTTCACGCCCTTCCGCAGAAACCGAAAGCGATGGCGGGGTCGTCTCGAGCTCCCTTCGACGCCTTTAAATAGGGCGTTGAACGTAATGAAAAACAAGGATAAGCTCACTAAGCCGACGCCGGCTGGTCGTGTTGCCGCAAAGGCTTGTCCACAAAATGGGGTCATACTATACGCTGGTGTGCGGAAGGAGAAAAGACCAGCTCGGAAAGCCGACGCGAGGTTGAAGCACTCAAGGCACAAGTGGCGCGGATTCCGGAGCTTGTCCAAGAGCAAGTGGAACAACAACTGGGAATGAAGCTCAATGCCATGGTGCCTACGTTGATTCATGGGCTGACGACGTGGATTGCGGGCGGCCAATAGGGGTCTCCCCCGGTTCCCAACTTCACGGCCAGCAACTCGCACAGCGCGCAGGCGGCGCCATTGGTGTCTCCGACGGCGCCTTCGCTTTTTCCAGCGGAGGCGGTATTCGTGTCTCCGGCGCCGGCACGGGCGTTGGAGCTTAATGCACCGGGGTGTACGCCGGCCGGCACCTCGCCAGCAAGCGCCCCCTCTGTCAGTTGCATGCCCGCCGTTGGCGGTGCCTCGACATTAGCCGAGCTCGACGGCATCACGGTAAATAAGCCTCTCGGCCGATGACTTCATCTCCTTGCCTTTTACTGGGCATCCCTGACGCCATACATGTTTTCGCAGGGTGCCGCCGACATTCCTTGCACTCTTCTGCACTTCGTGGGCGGCGAGTTGGTCGATGTCGCCAACGGCAGAATCGTTCAACCGGGCAACCGCATGTTCCACGGTAATCCGATGGCACCCACAATGTATAGGGTTGAAGTGGTTCGGGTGCTGCCAGGCTGCGACGAGCTGTTACCTCCGATTCGACCCGCTGGGGCCGACGAAGAAGATGAGATGACCCTCAGCGCCTGCGTAAACTGGCCCCTGCTTTGGCCGAAGAGCCAGATTCGTTTGGGGGCGGGGGACACCACCCCACAGACAAGACCGCCAGTCGTGCCGGTGCCAAGCCATGGCAAGAACGCCGCAACGCTACCGGACCTGCCGGACATCCCTATGGCACAGGATCCGGACAGCCCTATGGCACAGGATCCGGACGGCGACGACAACGACGACGGTACATTTACCAAAGTTGATAAGTACTTTGCCGAACATGGGTACGCTGACGAGTTCTGCGGGCCTCTTTCTCAAGAACCCAACCAAGACGACCGCGATCTAGCTGGTACGGCGGAGAAATCCAATTGCAACAGGCGTCGTCTGGCGTTCAGTTCTCAGGACACGCCTCCAGCTCCCGCCTTCACCGAGCCTCAGATAGCTGAGGTGCAAAATATTATCAGCCCCAACACGCTCAATAAGGCGGTCTGTGAGCAGAACTCGGTCCCATTACAGGAGATCAAGAAGAAGGGACGGAAACAAAAGACTAACAAGGGCGCCGGTGCGAGCCAGCTGGCACCGAGTTCGATCCGTGCTCAGGACGGGCCACCTTCACCTAAGGATATCTCGAGGAGTGTGCATGTGGCGGGTAGGGCGATGCTACTGCCAAATATGCTGAATTCTGCAACCGGTGCTATGCGGAGTCTGCACGACAGTGTTCTTTCTTTGGAGAAGCGGCGTCTGAGAGAGAATGATGTGGCATACCGGTTCGTGGCCAAGGTGCCGAGGGCAAGGGCTTTGTGGATGGCGACATCGGGGTATGATCGCCCCACGGTTTGATGACATCTTTGCTATGTTTAACCTTCATCCGCTGCACTACACCTTCGCTCGGCTGTTTTCGCTGAGTATGAAGATGCGATCATTAGAGACAAGACCACGGACATCGTGATAGTCGATCCCTTCTACATGCGTGCCAAGCACTTGAGCAGCGCTGGGACCGCCAAGTTGCGAGTTCACACCTCAAGGCGCTATTCGCAAACCCGTATAAGGATAACTTCCTTGTGGCTTACTTTCCGAGTAAGTCATCCCTTAACCGCCCGTAACATATGATTTCTTAGATTTGATCGTTCTTTTTTTCTAACATTCTCGTGTTCGTGCAGTGACACATTGCACACTCATCCTCCTAAGCCGAAATATTCCATGGCCACGATTTCGACCCGAACCGTAACTCCAAGATAGACTACACAAATGTCAAGAAAGTTCTTGATGATGTTCTCCCTGCCACGCCAAATCTGGAGGCACCTTCACCAGGGCAGTTCGTAAAATACGGCAAGCACACCTTCTCACACAATCTGGTTCTCGCGCTGGTCAAGCAGCCGCTTTGTGGTCGAAGGATGCCTACTACACCCTCCATCACATGCGAGCGATCGTAAGAGACCATCATCACCTTCTTCTACCAGATAGTCTCAAAGATTGGGCCGCGAGGTTGTCGGCAACCCAGGACGCGGACCTCAGACAAGAATTCTTTCGCATCCAGTCGGAGTTTGCGGACATCATCCATCAAGATGTCCTTCATACCTCGGGGCAGTTCTTCCGCAGATATCAACCGTCCAATAGTGAGATAGATGAAACGCTACAAATGCAGGGTGACAACAACCGCGATTTCATGACCATCACGACAGACGGCGGCTTCATCCACGCTCCTGTCCGATGAGTCGAGTCGAAAGTAGTGATGTGTAGTTCTGAAACATTGATTGGCGCATGTTGTAATTAAACTTTAATGAATTCGTATGTCTCTTTGGTTTGGACAGTCGTTCAACTTAGATGTAATCGATGCTATTTATTAGTAGGACCATGAATCGTGCTATTAATGTCTTGCTTTTCTCTTCCGATCCTTTTGTTGCATACTTACATATTGCTTATGTATTGTCTGTTGTTTGGCTTGTGTATAGAGATGCCATCATATGTCGTGTACAAGGGTAAGGTTCCCGGAGTCTACGACGACTGGGAGGAGTGTCGGAGACAGGTTCCGTTTCAGCGGTAACAGTTACAAAGGGTACACCACTAGGGCGGAGGCCGAATCTAGATACGCCCGCTATCTAGCGGGAGAGAGGAGGGAGCGTTGGAGGAACCGGATGAAGACCAGTTTGATCGCGATGATGCTCATCGTGATGACCGCAGCTCTCTTCTATGTGATGGTAGTTTAGATGATCGATATCGACTTGTAATGTGAAGACAAACTCGATACTCGCGGTCTTGAGACTTGTAGTGTTTTATCTTTGTTCGGTCTTTTGAATTCGGAGACTAATATGATGAATTGTATTCGGAGACTAATCTTCTATTGTATTCGATGAATCTGCTGTTGTTGTGTGCTGCTGTCTATATTTTGTCCAATAATATATTTTGTAACCTGTGCAAAAATTAGAAAAGTAAAAAAAACCAAATATTCATACTAATGGCGCATCACCTCCAGGTGCGCCATTAGTGTATAAAGGATACTAATGGCGCATCACAACAGGGTGCGCCATTAGTATGACAAAGCACATGGTTACGTATGGCCCCCCGGGAGGCACACTAATGGCGCATGGTGTTACATACTAATGGCGCACTAGGTGGTGCGCCATTAGTATACCAGATACTAATGGCGCACCAGTGGTGCGCCATTAGTAGAAAATACTAGTGGCGTGATACTAATGGCGCACCGGTAGTGTGCCATTAGTAGGCAAAACCGGTGCGCCATTAGTAGGCCTTTTCCTAGTAGTGCTCCAAGAAGTAACAAATGGTGTGTTGATGATGAACTCCTTGCTGTTGTGCTTCAAATGATAGTCTCCCAACACTCAACTCTCTCTCACAGGATTGGATTTGGTGGAAAGAAGATTTGAGTGGAAAGCAACTTGGGGAATGCTAGAGATCAAGATTCGTATGGTTGGAATGGAATATCTTGGCCTCAACACATGAGTAGGTGGTTCTCTCTCAGAACTGGTAAGTTGGAAGTGTAGGTTTGTTCTGATGGATCTCTCCATGAATGAAGAGGAGATGGAGGGGTATATATAGTCTCCACACAAAATCTAACCGTTACACACAATTTACCAAACTCGGTGGGACCGAATCATAAAACTCGGTCAGACCGATTTAGTAAACCTAGTGACCGTTAGGGTTTTCGGTGGGACTGACATGCATCTCGGTAGGACCGATTTGGTTAGGGTTATGGCATAACGTGATCTCGGTGAGACCGATTACACAAACTCGGTGAGACGGAAGTTGGTAATTAGCTAACCAGAGAGTTGGTCAGGTAAACTCGGTGGGGCTGATTTGCTCTTTCGGTGAGACCGAAAAGTTACAAAAGGGAAACAGAGAGTTTACATTGTAATCTCGGTGGTACCGATTGCACAAACTCGGTGAGACCGATTTTGGTAATGGACATTCACAGAGAGATTACAATCCCATCTCGGTGAGACCGAGATCCCTATCGGTAAAACCGATTTGCTTAGGGTTTGTGGCAATGGCTATGACATCTGAACTCGGTGGCGCCGGATAGAAAGAATCGGTAGGGACGAGTTTGACTTTAGGTTTAGGTCATATGTGGATGTGAGAAAGTAGTGGAGGGTTTTGGAGCATATCACTAAGCACATGAAGCAAAGGGCTCATTAAGCAACACCTCAACCCTTCTTGATAGTATTGGCTTTTCCTATAGACTCAATTTGATCTTGGACCACTAAAATGTAAAATGTATAGTCTTGAGCTTGAAGTTTGAGCCAATCCTTTGTCCTTAGCATCTTGAAGGAGTTCCCACATCCTTTAGTCCATGCCACTCCATTGTTGAACTTATCTGAAGTATACTAGATAAAAGTGTTAGTCCAGCAAGAGATATTTTGACATTAATTACCAAAACCACCTAGGGAGCACTTGTGCTTTCAATCTCCCCCTTTTTGGTAATTGATGGCAACATACATCAAAGCTTTAGATAATGATATAAAGAATAGCAAGTAAAGCTTCGGAAAGACATGTAACAAGCATAGGCTCCCCCTACATGTATGCAATCATGTTAATATGGAATATAGAAGCATGTGAGAGCAAAACCATGATAGAGTAGGCAATGTGTTACATGTATCTTGGTCATATGCATCAGAGCAAAGAATATTAAAGAAAATACCTTCATGCTCATGAGTCCTTCTTGCAAAACAGTATGTACATCAGCAAGAATTCCTCATACACATGAGTGTGATGCATATACTTACCTTGTAGTCTTGATTTGGCTTAGGGTGAAATGAACCTGCACAAACAAGGTTAGATAACACAGGTACATCTACTAGCCAGAGCAAACAGAAGAAACCACAAGAATACCAAGACTGGGATGACATGTAGAGAGTGAGTACTGAGTACCACATTGGATTAGACATGTCCCCATGAGTAAAGATGTGCAATGAATTTGAATGATTTATTTCCCTTAGATGTCTTGCTCCCCCTGAATCTAGCATGAGATACTGGGAGAAGGTAGGGAAAAAGAAAATCAAAGCTGAAAGATATAAAAGAACAGAGCTCAAAAAGCAAATAAGTCCACAAGAACATGTCTTTCCCCCAAAAAGACATGTGGCATCTCTCCTCTTGAACATCAAGCATCTGGGATCCTTGAGAAATACTTTCTACTTGAGTATTCTCCCCCCCTGGAGATCTCTTTCTCCCCCTTAATACTCTCTCTGATGTGATCTCTCTAAGTGATAAGCTTTGATGTGATCTCTCTCTCTCCCCCTTGACATCAATTTCCAAGAAGGGTCTTCTGGAATTTGTTGTGTATGGGTTTGGTCCTTGAGTCACAGCACAAAGCACTGGATAAAATTTGTGATGCTTGTAGAGGACAAGATTCATTGAGTGTAGCTGGATTAAAAGAAACACAGAATAAGTGGCAAATTGTTTTTCCTGTTGGGAAATCGGTGGCACCGAGTGGTATGCTTCGGTTGTACCGAAAAGATTCGGTTGGACCGAAAACAACAAATCGGTGAAACCAATTTCATCGCAGAGAAAACATTTGTCACCTCAGCTCACTAGACTTGAAAGGTCTCACAAGGATTTGCAAGGAATTGACTGAATGATTTGCAATGAATTGGATGCTGAAAATGCAGAGCAAATAGAAAGAAAAGAATGATATCTAGATGAAGTTTTTTTTGAAAGGGGAAACAAATATGCATGAGACAAATGCAAAAAACACAAATAAGAACACAAGAGAACTTCATCTAGAGATGGTCAGTGACAAAGTCACCTATGTTAGAGTATATTGACTTAGGAGTCATGTGAGATCACTTGATCATGGGTTATACTCATTGTTTAAGCTCAAAATGGGGTTACCATTTTTCGTTTAAGCATCTTGATGTATTCACATCTTGTCGAGTTGCTTTAGCTCATGACTTGGAGTAAAGCTTCTCTAAGATGGAATAACATACCTTGGTTGGTGGTGTTGTTCATGTAGTTGAACTTGTCTGGGTTGCTCAAGGTTGATGTAGCTCATCAAGAGTTGGGAGCACCACTTGGAATTTGAGTCCATCTACCTACATGGGTTAGTTTTTGCAAGGAAGAGCACTTGTGTATCCAAAATGACAATCATGAAGCTTAATCATAGAGTTTGTCAAAAAGGATATGTTAGAATGATTCCGTGCTTCCTTGTATTCAACCACCATAGTGTAGAGACTTGGTGATGTAGAGATTGCTCAAGATGTGAGTAGATTACAATCTCATGGAATTTGTTTCAACCAAGTACCTACATGGGTTAGATGACATGCAAGATGCAAATATATCCAAGATGCAATATATTCATTATAAGAGAGATATCATGGATTTGTCATAAGCTCATGTCTTGCATGTATCCAATGGAGTTTTTACTCCAAGTTTGAAGCATCTATGATGTTCAATTATCCTCTCAACCTGCAAAACACTTTCTCATCAAGGGGTTTAGTAAATATATTCGCTAATTGCTTTTCGGTGCGAACATGCTTAAGATTAATGTCACCCTTAGCAACATGATCTCGAATGAAATGATGACGAACTTCAATATGATTAGTTCGAGAATGTTGTACGGGATTATGACCAATTTTGATAGCACTTTCATTGTCAAAAAGCAATGGAACATGTTTCACATATATCCCATAATCTTCAAGAGTTTGGGTCATCCAAAGTAATTGAGCACAACATGAACCAGCGGCAATGTACTCCGCTTCGGCGGTAGATAAGGATACCGAGTTTTGTTTCTTGGAGGACCAAGACACAAGAGATCTACCAAGAAATTGACAAGTAGCCGAAGTGGACTTTCTATCAACCTTGTCTCCGGCATAGTCCGAGTCGGAATAGCCAACAAGATCTAAAGAGGCCCTCTTAGGATACCAAATGCCAAAATTTGGTGTATGAATTAAGTATCTCACTATCCTTTTCACAGCCTTAAGATGACATTAGTTAGGAGCAGCTTGATATCTTGCACACATGCACACACTTAGCATAATATCGGGACATGAAGCACGTAGGTATAACAATGATCCAATCATAGAGCGATAAACCTTTTGATCAACCGGTTTACCATCTTTGGTCAAATCAAGGTGTCCACTAGTAGGCATGGGCGTAGGCATACCTTTGCACTCTTGCATATTGAACTTCTTGAATAAGTCCTTAGTGTACTTCGTTTGAGAGACAAAAGTACCTTCCTTAGTTTGCTTGATTTGCAACCCAAGAAAGAATTTGAGTTCACTCATCATTGACATCTCAAACTTCTCCGACATTAGCTTTCCAAACTTCTCACTAAAATGAGGGTTAGTTGATCCAAATATGATATCATCAACATAAATTTGGCATACAAATAATTCTCCATTAACCCTTTTAGTAAAAAGTGTGGAATCGATCTTCCCAATTTCAAAGCCTTTTTCAAGAAGAAACTTGGTCAAGCATTTATACCATGCTCTAGGAGCTTGTTTAAGACCATAAAGAGCTTTGTGAAGTTTGTAAACATGATTTGGTTTCTTAGGATTGACAAAGCCGGGAGGTTGTTTAACATAAACTTCCTCCTCTATTTCACCATTTAGAAAAGCACTTTTAATGTCCATTTGGTACAAGGTGATATTATGGTGATTAGCATAGGCAAGTAAGATGCGAATGGACTCAAGTCTAGCAACGGGAGCATAAGTCTCACCATAGTCCATACCTTCGACTTGTATGTAGCCTTGGGCGACGAGACGTGCTTTGTTGCGAACTACTTGTCCATCTTCATCTTGCTTGTTGCGAAACACCCATTTGGTACCGATGATGTTGTGGTTGTTGTCGGGCTTCTCAACCAATGTCCAAACTTGGTTTATCACAAAGTTGTGTAGCTCTTCATGCATAGCATTTATCCAATCCGGATCTTCCAATGCTTCTTCGACCTTCATAGGTTCAATGCTAGAGATGAAAGAATAGTTTTCACACAAGTTAGCTAAACGAGTTTTAGAGCTAGTGATTCTCCCGGCTTGAATATCATTGTAGATTTGCTCGACGGGATGGTCTTTAGAAATTCTTGCTCGAACTCGTGAGAGCTTTTGCTTGGGTCTCGGTTGAACATCTTCTTCATCTTGTTCTTCTTCTTCTTGATCATCTTCATTGTTGGCATTGTCGTTTTCTTGTCGAGGTGGAGAAGGAGGTTGTTGATGTTTGTGATGTTCTTCCTCGTTTTCTTCATCTTGGTGTGTTCCACTTGTGGATGCTTCCGTGTCAACTCTTGTTTCACCTAGTCGTGAAGTAGAAGCTTCCACTTGAACATACGAGGTACTCTCCTTCACCTCCGTTGGACGGACCTTGCCAATAGACAAGTCTTGGATTGCTTCCAAAGGGTCTTTGTCTCCTACATCAATTGGCAATTGCTCTACTTGCGAGCCGTTAGATTCATCAAACTTCACATCTACCGTCTCTTCAACCTTTCGGGTGAAATTGTTGTAGACATGGTAAGTGTGAGAGTTTGAGCCATAACCTAGTAGGAAACCTTCATGAGACTTAGGAGCAAATTTTGAACGACGATGCTTATCAAGAATGTAGCAATTTGAGCCGAATACTTGAAAGTATCCAACTTGGGGTTTGTTACCGGTGAGGAGCTCGTATGCCGTTTTGCCGAGTAGCTTGTGAAGATACAAGCGATTTGTTGCATGACAAGCTGTCTCAACCGCTTCTGCCCAAAAGTACTTCGGCGTCTTGTACTCATCAAGAATCGTTCTCACCATTTCGATGAGCGTCCGGTTCTTCCTCTCAACAACTCCATTTTGTTGAGGTGTGTACGTAGCCGAGAACTCGTGCGAAATCCCTTCTTCATCAAGAAAGGTGTCCACATTTGCGTTCTTGAACTCCGTTCCATTGTCGCTACGAACATTCTTGATCTTCACTTCAAACTGATTTTGGGCCTTCCTAGCGAAGTTTTTGAAGATCTTTTGGACCTGCGATTTATCATCAAGAAAGAACACCCACGTAAATCTTGAAAAATCGTCAACTATAACTAGACCAAAAGAATTTCCACCGAGACTTTTGTAGGCGTTGGGACCAACGAGATCCATATGAAGTAGCTTGAGTGGCCTCCTTGTGGTCATGATGTTCTTCACGGGATGCCTTCCTCCGACCTGTTTACACCTTGACAAGCACTTTGCATCTATCCTTATCAAATATGACATCGTTAACTCCAAGGATATGATTTCCTTTAATAAGCTTGTCAAGGTTTCTCATGCCAACATGACCTAGTCGTCTATGCCATAACCAACCTTTTGAGGATTTAGTAATGAAGCAAGTTTTAGGTTGTGCCTTTTTAGAGAAATCAACAATGTAAAGATCACCTCTACGTATACCGGTAAAGACCATTTTATGATTGTCTTGACGAAACACTTGACAATCTACTTCAGTAAATAGGACATTTAAACCGAAATCAGCAAGTCTAGATACTGAAAGTAAGTTGTAGCCAAGAGACTCAATGAGCATGACATTTTGAATGGAGCTATCATGTGAGATGGCCACCTTACCGAGGCCAACCACCTTACCCTTGTTGTCACTGAAAGTGACATACTTTCGAGGACTATCATTTTTAGCAAGCTCATGAAACATGTCTTTATCTCCGGTCATGTGATCGGTACATCCACTGTCAAGAACCCATTCCTTTCCTCCTGACACATATCCCCGAAGATTTTCCATAAGTCCAAAATGTCTCATTGCATCATCAAGTTCAAAATCACTATCATCATCCTCATCATAGTATCCATGTTCAACATCGTCATGTGGTGGATCAAGTCCTAGAGAGGGTAATTCATTAGAGTGAGTTTGATAAAGATCTTGCTTATGAATTCTTATAGCTTTGGAAATAATATCACCAATAATTCCAACATCTCCTTTGGCACGCATAAGGTCGGTGAGTTCAAATAGATAATCACCAAACATAGGATCACTCGTATTCATCTTACTCAAGGCAATAGACTTATAGAGAATCTCATCTAGATTTTTCAAGGAATAATTTGGAAAGCGTTCCTCAAGAAATTTCCATATAGTGTAGGCACACTCAAAAGTAGGCAAGATTCTAATCAAGTTTCTAGGCAAGCCTCTAGTGATAAGATTAACAGTTCTAAGATTTCTAGTCATGTCAATAGATTCATCAAGGGTAGGATGCATAGGATAAACATGAGGTGCACAAGGACTAGCAATATACTTGTTCAATTGATATTGATTGAAAATCACAAGCATCTCATTTTTCCACTCATGAAAATACTCTCCATCAAGAATAGGCACTCTATGTCTAAGACTCCCCAAAGTAGACTCATCCATGTTCCTCAAATGGTGATTAAACCAAGGCAATGGAGACCAATGCTCTGATACCACTTGTAGGATCTTGAGAAGAGGTGTCTAGAGGGGGGTGATTAGACACTAAGTACTAAAGTTGCAGTTTTTAACTTCTTTTCGGTTTAAGTGGAGTTTAGGCACAAGTTTAACATTCTCAATACTTAACAAGCAAGCATCCAAAGAGTATATAGGCAGCGGAAAATAAAGCATGCAACTTGCAAGAATGTAAAGAGAAGGGTTTGGAGAAATCAAACGCAATTGGAGACACGGATGTTTTTGTCGTGGTTCCAATAGGTGGTGCTATCGTACATCCACGTTGATGGATACTTCAACCCACGTAGGGTAACGCAGTTCTTGTGAGTCCACGGAGGGCTCCACCCACGAAGGGTCCACGAAGAAGCAACCTTGTCTATCCCACCATGGCCGTCGCCCATGAAGGACTTGCCTCACTAGCGGTAGATCTTCACGAAGTAGGCGATCTCCTTGCCCTTACAAACTCCTTGGTTCAACTCCACAATCTTGTCGGAGGCTCCCAAGTGACACCTAGCCAATCTAGGAGACACCACTCTCCAAGAAGTAACAAATGGTGTGTTTATGATGAACTCCTTGCTCTTGTGCTTCAAATGATAGTCTCCCCAACACTCAACTCTCTCTCACAGGATTGGATTTGGTGGAAAGAAGATTTGAGTGGAAAGAAACTTGGGGAAGGCTAGATATCAAGATTCATATGGTTGGAATGGAATATCTTGGCCTCAACACATGAGTAGGTGGTTCTCTCTCAGAACTGGTAAGTTGGAAGTGTAGGTTTGTTCTAATGGCTCTCTCCACGAATGAAGAGGAGGTGGAGGGGTATATATAGTCTCCTCACAAAATCTAACCGTTACACACAATTTACCAAACTCGGTGGGACCGTATCATAAAACTCGGTCAGACCAATTTAGTAAACCTAGTGACCGTTAGGGTTTTCGGTGGGACTGACATGCATCTCAGTAGGACTGATTTGGTTAGGGTTAGGGCATAACGTAATCTCGGTGAGACCGATTACACAAACTCTGTGAGACCGAAGTTGGTAATTAGCTAACAAGAGAGTTGGTCAGGTAAACTAGGTGGGACCGATTTGCTCTTCCGGTGAGACCGAAAAGTTACAAAAGGGAAACAGAGAGTTTACATTGTAATCTCGGTGGTACCGATTGCACAAACTCGGTGAGACCGATTTTGGTAATGGACATTCACAAAGAGATTACAATCCCATATCGGTGAGACCGAGATCCCTATCGGTGAAACCGATTTGCTTAGGGTTTGTGGCAGTGGCTATGACATCTGAACTCGGTGGCGCCGGATCGGTAGGGCCAAGTTTGACATTAGGTTTAGGTCATATGTGGATGTGATAAAGTAGTGGAGGGTTTTGGAGCATATCACTAAGCACATGAAGCAAAGGGCTCATTAAGCAACACCTCATCCCTTCTTGATAGTATTGGCTTTTCCTATAGACTCAATTTGATCTTGGACCACTAAAATGTAAAATGAAGAGTCTTGAGCTTGAAGCTTGAGCCAATCCTTTTTCCTTAGCATCTTGAAGGAGTTCCCACATCCTTTAGTCCATGCCACTCCATTGTTGAATTTATCTGAAGTATACTAGATAAAAGTGTTAGTCCAGAAAGAGATATGTTGACATTAATTACCAAAACCACCTAGGGAGCACTTGTGCTTTCACAAACTGCATAACAACATACGTTGTTCCCATTGTCATCGGTATGTTAGTTGCCCGAGATTTGATCGTTGGTATCTCAATACCTAGTTCAATCTCGTTACCGGCAAGTCTCTTTACTCGTTCCGTAATACATCATCCCGCAACTAACTCATTAATTACAATGCTTGCAAGGCTTATAGTGATGTGCATTACTGAGTGGGCCCAGAGATACCTCTCCGACAATCGGAGTGACAAATCCTAATCTCGAAATACGCCAAACCAACAAGTACCTTCGGAGACACCTGTAGAGCACCTTTATAATCACCCAGTTACGTTGTGACGTTTGGTAGCACACAAAGTGTTCCTCCGGTAAACAGGAGCTGCATAATCTCATAGTCATAGGAACATGTATAAGTCATGAAGAAAGCAATAGCAGAATACTAAACGATCGTGTGCTAAGCTAACGGAATGGGTCAAGTCAGTCACATCATTCTCCTAATGATGTGATCCCATTAATCAAATGACAACTCATGTCTATGGCTAGGAAACATAACCATCTTTGATCAACGAGCTAGTCAAGTAGAGGCATACTAGTGACACTCTGTTTGTCTATGTATTCACACAAGTATTATGTTTCCAGTTAATACAATTCTAGCATGAATAATAAACATTTATCATGAAATTAGGAAATAAATAATAACTTTATTATTGCATCTAGGGCATATTTCCTTCAGTAACGCCCGGATAATTATGCTACAGTAAACCACTGTTAATGGTGTCGTGTCATCGATTTTACTATTGTTAAGTTCACATCGATTCAAAGTTGGTTCCAATGTCAAATTTAAAATAAGTAAAAAGAAAAGACATAAGCAAATAAACGAAAAAGAGAAGGAAACAAAAAAAAGAATAGGAGAGAGGGCCCCGCCTCTCACTGGATCTTGGCCCAGCTGGCCGGCCCACCAGGCCCACCCGGCGCCCCTGTATAACCCCTCCCCCCGAACCGCAAACCCTAACCTGGTCGCCCCGTTCCCCCACTCCCTCCCCACTCGCCCCCACTCCCCCACGTTTCCCTCGCTCTTCTGCCCCCAGTCCCGATCCAGATCGAGGTGCGGCAACCCTCGCGACCGCGCCGCCTCGCTCCTCGACGCCGGCGCCCGTCCTTGGAGCCGCCTCGCCGCCGTCGCCTCACCCATCCTCCCCGAAGCCCTCCCTCTCTGCGACGCCCCGGACACTGCGCCCCAAGCCCCGTTGCCGACGTCGCCGTTGCCGCCTGGTTCATCATCGTCCCTCGTCTCTCACGTCCTCGCCTCCTCCTCGTCGGCGTCATCGAACCTCGCCGGAGAACCCCTGCATCGGGGGTGAGTACAACTCCATTTCCCCCTTTTTTTCTCTGTCACCTCGCGCCTCCGCTTCTATTCGGCGCGCCTGTCTCTGCCCACACACGCTCGCGGCTGCGCCTCCGTGCGCCAGTCCGCGCCCACTTGTTGCTCTGCCTAGCGCCGCGCCCGTCCGCCGTTTGGCCACGCCGGCGGCCGCCCTTATAAGCCCGCCCTTAGCCGCTGCAGCGCGTCGGCCGGTGCCCGTCCGCCCCATCCCCTCCCTGCTGCTTGCCGGCCTCTGCCCAGCCTCGCCGCCGACCACGCGCCCAGCACCGGTGCCTCAGCGCACACACGCGCTCGTGGCTCGCTCGAGGCGGGCGCCATCACCCGCAGCCCCGCTAACGCCAGCGCCCGTTAGGCCCCCCTCGGGCCTATGACATGGGGGCCCCACGCCCTTGTCCAAAAAAAGTTTAAAAAAAGAATAAGATTAAAAAATAATAATTAATTAGTTAGGTGAGTGTATGACAGGGGGACCCCACCCCCTGTTGACTAGGCAACATTGACTGGTCAACTGGGACCCCCTGGCCCACCTATCAGCCACTGGGTACAGTTCTGTGTACCCTGTGCTGGGTGCATCTAGCATTTTAGCATTTATTTTCGAATTAATAATAAATTTAAGAATATTGTTTAAATCTTTGGAAAATCATATAAAATAAACTGTATGTCGGATGAAAATAATTTGTACATGAAAGTTGCTCAAAACGACGAGACGAATCCGAATACACGATCCGTTCGTCTGCCACCTGCCCCTAACTACCTGAACATGCAACTTTTCCCCTCCGTTTCATCTGTCCAAAAATGCTAAACCTGGGGAAACATTCCCGGATGTTATCTCCCTTCGCCGGTAACGTGTAGCACCGCGTTAGAACACGTATAGCCCTGCATGTTGTCCTGTTATGCTCTTGATTGCTATGTATTTACTGTTTCTCCCCCTCTTCTCTCCGGTAGACCCCGAGACTGCCGCTGGTGCCGCTGTGATCAACTACGTCGACGACGACCCCTTCTTCTTGTCTGAGCAACCAGGTAAGCCCCCTTTGATCATCCCGATATCGCCCATTCCATTCTCTCATGCTTGCATTAGATTTTGCTACTGTTATTGATTGCTCCTATTCTGATGTATAGCCTGCTTTTGTACCTGCTATTGTTACCTACCTGCTTCTCCTAAACTGCTTAGTATAGGTTGGTTAGTGATCCATTAGTGACCCCCACTTATCCTTGTTGCCCCTGCTTCATCATCGATGACTCGATCTACGTGATCGACGACCAGAGCCCGACACCTCACATCACATCACACCCCTTTTGTTGCTTGACTCTGCAGAGCTACTATCGAGTGCCGAGGGTGATCCCTCATAACGCACTCCTGATGATAATTCCGTAGTGTAGCTATTCGGTCGTGGTCATCGAGGGTGATTGTTGGAGAACGTAGTAATTTCAAAAAATTTCCTACGCACACGCAAGATCATGGTGATGGCATAGCAACGAGAGGGGAGAGTGTCTGTCCACGTACCCTCGTAGACCGAAAGCGGAAGCGTTATAACAACGCGGTTGATGTAGTCGTACGTCTTCACGATCCGACCGATCCAAGTACCGAACGTATGGCACCTCCGAGTTCAGCACACGTTCAGCTCGATGACGATCCCCGGGCTCCGATCCAGCAAAGCGTCGGGGATGAGTTCCGTCGACCGACGGCGTGGTAGCGATGATGATGCTCCACCGACGCAGGGCTTCACCTAAGCTCCGCGACGATATGACTTCACTGGCGCAGGGCTTCGCCTAAGCTCCGCGACGATATGACCGAAGTGGACTATGGTGGAGGGGGGCACCGCACACGGATAAGGAACGATCCGTAGATCAACTTGTGTGTTCTGGGGTGCCCCCCTGCCCCCGTATATAAAGGAGGGAGGGAGGAGGAGGCCGGCCCTAGGAGGAGGCGCGCCAAGGGGAGTCCTACTCCCACCGGAGTAGGACTCCTTCTTTCCTAGTCCAACTAGGAGAAGGGGGAAAGGGGAAGTGGAGAAGGAAGGAGAGGGGCTGCACCCCAAACCTCTTGTCCAATTCGGACTGGGCTTGGGAGGCGCGCGCCTCCTCGGCTCCTTTCCACTAAGGCCCATTAAGGCCCAATACTCTTCCCGTATTCCCGTAACTCCCGGTACTCGAAAAATACCGAATCACTCGGAACCTTTCCGAACTCCGAATATAGTCGTCCAATATATCGATATTTACGTCTCGACCATTTCGAGACTCCTCGTCATGTCCCGATCTCATCCGGGACTCCGAACTCCTTGGTACATCAAAACTCATAAACTCATAATATAAGCATCATCGAAACCTTAAGCGTGCGGACCCTACGGGTTCGAGAACTATGTAGACATGACCTAGAACCATTCTCGGTCAATAACCAATAGCGGAACCTGGATGCCCATATTGGTTCCTACATATTCTACGAAGATCTTTATCGGTCAAACCGCATAACGACATATGTTGTTCCCTTTGTCATCGGTATGTTACTTACCCGAGATTCGATCAACGGTATCCAATACCTAGTTCAATCTCTTCACCGGCAAGTCTCTTTACTCGTTCTGTAATGCATCATCCCGTAACCAACTCATTGGTCACATTGCTTGCAAGGCTTATAATGATGTGCATTACCGAGAGGGCCCAGAGATACCTCTCCGACAATCGGAGTGACAAAACCTAATCTCGAAATACGCCAACCCAACATGTACCTTTGGAGACACCTGTAGTACTCCTTTATAATCACCCGATTCGTTGTGGCGTTTGGTAGCACCAAAGTGTTCCTCCGTAAACAGGAGTTGCATAATCTCATAGTTACAGGAACATGTATAAGTCATGAAGAAAGCAATAGCAACATACTAAGCGATCAAGTGCTAGGCTAACGGAATGGGTCAAGTCAATCAGATCATTCTCCTAATGATGTGATCCCGTTAATCAAATGACAACTCATGTCTATGGTTAGGAAACATAACCATCTTGATTAACGAGCTAGTCAAGTAGAGGCATACTAGTGACACTCTGTTTGTCTATGTATTCACACATGTATTATGTTTCCGGTTAATACAATTCTAGCATGAATAATAAACATTTATCATGATATAAGGAAATAAATAATAACTTTATTATTGCCTCTAGGGCATATTTCCTTCAGTCTCCCACTTGCACTAGAGTCAATAATCTAGTTCACATCGCCATGTGATTTAACATCAATAGTTCACATCTATATGTGGTTAACACCCATAGTTCACATCGACATGTGACCAACACCCAAAGGGTTTACTAGAGTCAGTAATCTAGTTCACATCGCTATGTGATTAACACCCAAAGAGTACTAAGGTGTGATCATGTTTTGCTTGTGTGATAATTTTAGTCAACGGTCTGTCACATTCAGAGCCGTAAGTATTTTGCAAATTTCTATGTCTACAATGCTCTTGCGGAGCTACTCTAGCTAATTGCTCCCACTTTCAATATGTATCCAGATTGAGACTCGAGTCATCTAGATTAGTGTTAAAACTTGCATCGGCGTAACCCTTTACGACGAACCTTTTTTCACTTCCATAATCGAGAAACATATCCTTATTCTACTAAGGATAATTTTGACCGCTGTCCATTGATCTACTCCTAGATCATTATTGCACTCCTTGCCAAGCTTAGTGGTAGGGTATGCAATAGATCTGTACACAACATGACATACTTTATAGAACCTATGGCTGATGCATAGGAATGACTTTCATTCTCTTTCTATCTTCTGCCGTGGTCGGGTTTTGAGTCTTACTCAATCTCACACCTTGTAACACAGGCAAGAACTCTTTCTTTGACTGTTCCATTTTGAACTACTTCAAAATCTTGTCAAGGTATGTATTCATTGAAAAACTTATCAAGCGTCTTGATCTATCTCTATAGATCTTGATGCTCAATATGTAAGCAGCTTCACCGAGGTCCTTCTTTGAAAAACTCCTTTCAAATACTCCTTTATGCTTTGCGAATAATTCTACATCATTTCCGATCAACAATATGTCATTCACATATACTTATCGAAATGTTGTAGTGCTCCCACTCACTTTCTTGTAAATACAGGCTTCACCGCAAGTCTGTATAAAACTATATGCTTTGATCAACTTATCAAAGTGTGTATTCCAACTCTGAGATGCTTGCACCAGTCCATAGATGGATCGCTGGAGCTTACACATTTTGTTAGCACCATTAGGATTGACAAAACCTTCTGGTTGCATCATATACAACTCTTCTTTAAGAAAACCATTAAGGAATGCAGTTTTGACATTCATTTGCCAGATTTCATAAAATGTGGCAATTGCTAACATGATTCGGACAGACTTAAGCATCGCTACAGTTGAGAAAATCTCATTGTAGTCAACACCTTGAACTTGTCAAAAACATTTTTGCGACAAGTCGAGCTTTGTAGATAGTAACACTACTATCAACATCTGTCTTCCTCTTGAAGATCCATTTATATAATATGGCTTGCCGATCATCGGGCAACTCCATCAAAGTCTACACTTTGTTCTCATACATGGATCCCATCTCAGATTTCATGGCCTCAAGCCATTTCGCGGAATCTGGGCTCATCATCGCTTCCTCATAGTTCGTAGGTTCATCATGGTCTAGTAACATGACTTGCGAACATGATTACCATACCACTCAGTGCGGATCTTACTCGGAAGACCTCGAGGTTTGGTAGCAACTTGATCTGAAGTTTCATGATCATCATCATTAACTTCCTTACTAATTGGTGTAGGAATCACTGGAACTGATTTCTGTGATGAACTACTTTCCAATAAGGGAGAAGGTACAATTACCTCATCAAGTTCTACTTTCCTCCCACTCACTTCTTTCGAGAGAAACTTCTTCTCTAGAAAGGATCCATCTTAGCAACGAAAAACTTGCCTTCGGATCTGTGATAGAAGGTGTACCCAATAGTTACTTTTGGGTATTCTATGAAGATGCACTTCTCCGATTTGGGTTCGAGCTTATCGGTGAAAACTTTTCACATAAGCATCACAACTCCAAACTTTTAAGAAACGACAGCTTAGGTTTCTTTGTTAAATCATAGTTCATACGGTGTCGTCTCAACGGATTTAGATGGTGCCCTATTAAACGTGAATGCAGCTATCTCTAATGCATAACCCCAAAACGATATTGGTAAATCGGTAAGAGACATCATTGATCGCACCATATCAAAATAAAGTACTTATTCTGACGTTCGGACACACCATAATGTTGTGGTGTTCCGTGGCGTGAGCTGTGAAACTATTCCACTTTGTTTTAATTGAAGACCAAACTCGTAACTCAAATATTCATCTTCACGATCAGATCGCAGAAACTTTATTTTCTTGTTACGATGATTTTCTACTTCACTCTGAAATTCTTTGAACTTTTCAACTATTTCAGACTTATGTTTCATCAAGAAGATATACATATATCTGCTCAAATCATCTGTGAAGGTCGAAAATAATGATACTTGCCACGAGCATCAACACTCATTGGATCGCATACATCGGTATGTATTATTTCCAACAAGTCAAGAGCTCGTTCCATTGTTCCGAGAACGGAGTTTTAGTCATCTTGCCCAAAAGGTACGGTTCGCAAGCATCAAATGATTCATAATCAAGTGATTCCAAAAGCCCATCAAGATGGAGTTTCTTCATGCGCTTTACACCAATATGACCTAAACTGCGAGTGCCACAAATAAGTTGCACTATCATTATTAACTTTACATCTTTTGGTTTCAATATTATGAATATGTGTATCACACGATCGAGATCCAACAAACCATTTTCATTGGGTGTATGACCATAGAAGGTTTTATTCATGTAAACAGAACAATAATTATTCTCTAAATTACATGAATAACTGTATTGCAATAAATATGATCAAATCATATTCACGCTCAACACAAACGCCAAATAACATTTATTTAGGTTCAACACTAATCCCGAGAGTATAGGGAGTGTGCGATGATGATCATATCAATCTTGGAACTACTTCCAACATTCATCGTCACTTCCCCTTCAACTAGTTTCTGTTCATTATGCAACTCCCGTTTCGAGTTACTACTCTTAGCAACTGAACCAGTATCAAATACCGAGGGGTTGCTATGAACGCTAGTAAAATATACATCAATAATCTGTATATCAAATATACCTTTGTTCACTTTGCCATCCTTCTTATCCGCCAAACACTTGGGGTAGTTCCGCTTCGAAAGACCAATTCCATTGTAGCAAAAGCACTTAGTCTCGTGCTTAGGTCCAGACTTGGGCTTCTTCACTCGAGTAGCAACTTGCTTGCCGTTCTTTTGAAGTTCCCTTCTTCCCTTTGCCCTTTTCCTTGAGACTAGTGGTCTTGTCAATCATCAACACTTGATGCTCTTTTCTTGATTTCTACCTTCGTCGATTTCAGCATCACGAAGAGCTTGGGAATTACTTTTGTCATCCCTTGCATATTATAGTTCATCACGAAGTTCTACTAACTTGGTGATGGTGACTAGAAATTCTGTCAATCACTATCTTATCTGGAAGATTAACTCCCACTTGATTCAAGCGATTGAAGTACCCGGACAATCTGAGCACATGCTCACTAGTTGAGCGATTCTCCTCCATCTTTTAGCTATAGAACTTGTTGGAGACTTCATATCTCTCAACTCGGTATTTGCTTGAAATATGAACTTCAATTCCTGGAACATCTCATATGGTCCATGATGTTCAAAACGTCTTTGAAGTCCCGATTCTAAGCCTTTAAGCATGGTGCACTAAACTATCAAGTAGTCATCATATTGAGCTAGCCAAACGTTCATAACGTCGCATCTGCTCCTGCAATAGGTTTGTCACCTAGCGGTGCATTAAGGACATAATTTTTCAGTGCAGCAATGAGGATAAACCTCAGATCACGGATCCAATCCGCATCATTGCTACTAACATTTTCAACATAATTTTTCTCTAGGAACATATCAAAATAAACATATGAAAGCAACAAACATAGGGAAGCAACAACGCGAGTTATTGATCTACAACATAATTTGCAAAATACTACCAGGACTAAGTTCATGATAAATTAAAGTTCAATTAATCATATTACTTAAGAACTCCCACTTAGATAGACATCTCTCTAGTCATCTAAGTGATTACGTGATCCAAATCAACTAAACCATGTCCGATCATCACGTGAGATGGAGTAGTTTCAATGGTGAACATCACTATGTTGATCATATCTACTATATGATTCACGCTCGACCTTTCGGTCTCTGTGTTCCGAGGCCATATCTGTTATATGCTAGGCTCGTCAAGTTTAACCTGAGTATTCCGCGTGTGCAACTGTTTTGCACCCGTTGTAGATGGACGTAGAACTTATCACACCCGATCATCACGTGGTGTGCCGGGTACTACTGAACTTTGGCAACGGTGCATACTCGAGAGAACACTTCTTGATAATTTTAGTGAGAGATCATCTTATAATGCTACCGTCAATCAAAGCAAGATAAGATGCATAAAGGATAAACATCACATGCAATCAATATAAGTGATATGATATGGTCATCATCATCTTGTGCTTGTGATCTCCATCGCCAAGCACCGCCATGATCACCATCGTCACCGCGCGACACCTTGATCTCCATCGTAGCATCGTTGTCGTCTCGCCAACTATTGCTTCTCGACTATCGCTACTGCTTAGTGATAAAGTAAAGCAATTACATGGCTTTTGCATTTCATACAATAAGCGACAACCATATGGCTCCTGCCGATTGCCGATAACTTCGGTTACAAAACATGATCATCTCATACAATAAAATATAGCATCACGTCTTGACCACATCACATCACAACATGCCCTGCAAAAACAAGTTAGGCGTCCTCTACTTTGTTGTTGCAAGTTTTACGTGGCTGCTACGGGCTGAGCAAGAACCGTTCTTACCTCGCATCAAAACCACAGCGATAGTTTGTCAAGTTGGTGCTGTTTTAACCTTCGCAAGGACCGGGCGTAGCCACACTCGGTTCAACTAAAGTGAGAGAGCAGACACCCGCGGTCACCTTTAAGCAACTAGTGCTCGAAGCGGTGAAACCAGTCTCGCGTAAGCGTCTGCGTAATGTCGGTCCGGGCCGCTTCATCTCACAATACCGCCAACCAAAGTATGACATGCTGGTAAGCGGTATGACTTATATCGCCCACAACTCACTTGTGTTCTACTCGTGCATATGACATCAACGCATAAAACCAGGCTCGGATGCCACTTTTTGGAGAACGTAGTAATTTCAAAAATTTCCTACGCACACGCAAGATCATGGTGATGGCATAGCAACGAGAGGGAGAGTGTCTGTCCACGTACCCTCGTGACCGAAAGCGAAGCGTTATAACAACGCGGTTGATGTAGTCGTGCGTCTTCACGATCCGACCGATCCAAGTACCGAGCGTCACGGCACCTCCGAGTTCAGCACACGTTCAGCTCGATGGCGATCCCGGGCTCCGATCCAGCAAAGCGTCGGGGATGAGTTCCGTCAAGACGACGGCGTGGTGACGATGATGATGCTCCACCGGCGCAGGGCTTCACCTAAGCTCGCGACGATATGACTTCATCGCGCAGGGCTTCGCTAAGCTCATGACGATATGACCGAAGTGGAATATGGTGGAGGGGGCACCGCACACGGATAAGGAACGATCCGTAGATCAACTTGTGTGTTGGGGTGCCCCCTGCCCCGTATATAAAGGAGGGAGGGAGGAGGAGGCCGCCCTAGGAGGAGGGCGCGCCAAGGGGAGTCCTACTCCCACCGGGAGTAGGACTCCTTCTTTCCTAGTCCAACTAGGAGAAGGGGGGAAAGGGGGGAAGTGGAGAAGGAAGGGAGAGGGGGGCTGCACCCCAAACCTCTTGTCCAATTCGGACTGGGCTTGGGAGGGGCGCGCGCCACCTCCTGGCTCCTTTCCACTAAGGCCCATTAAGGCCCAATACTCTTCCCCGTATTCCCGTAACTCCCCGGTACTCCGAAAAATACCCGAATCACTCGGAACCTTTCCGAACTCCGAATATAGTCGTCCAATATATCGATCTTTACGTCTCGACCATTTCGAGACTCCTCGTCATGTCCCCGATCTCATCCGGGACTCCGAACTCCTTCGGTACATCAAAACTCATAAACTCATAATATAACTGTCATCGAAACCTTAAGCGTGCGGACCCTACGGGTTCGAGAACTATGTAGACATGACCTAGAACCATTCTCGGTCAATAACCAATAGCGGAACCTGGATGCCCATATTGGTTCCTACATATTCTACGAAGATCTTTATCGGTCAAGCCGCATAACAACATATGTTGTTCCCTTTGTCATTGGTATGTTACTTACCCGAGATTCGATCGTCGGTATCCAATACCTAGTTCAATCTCGTCACCGGCAAGTCTCTTTACTCGTTCTGTAATGCATCATCCCGTAACCAACTCATTGGTCACATTGCTTGCAAGGCTTATAATGATGTGCATTACCGAGAGGGCCCAGAGATACCTCTCCGACAATCGGAGTGACAAAACCTAATCTCAAATCGCCAACCCAACATGTACCTTTGGAGACACCTGTAGTACTCCTTTATAATCACCCGATTCGTTGTGGCGTTTGGTAGCACCAAAGTGTTCCTTCGTAAACAGGAGTTGCATAATCTCATAGTTACAGGAACATGTATAAGTCATGAAGAAAGCAATAGCAACATACTAAGCGATCAAGTGCTAGGCTAACGGAATGGGTCAAGTCAATCAGATCATTCTCCTAATGATGTGATCCCGTTAATCAAATGACAACTCATGTCTATGGTTAGGAAACATAACCATCTTCGATTAACGAGCTAGTCAAGTAGAGGCATACTAGTGACACTCTGTTTGTCTATGTATTCACACATGTATTATGTTTCCGGTTAATACAATTCTAGCATGAATAATAAACATTTATCATGATATAAGGAAATAAATAATAACTTTATTATTGCCTCTAGGGCATATTTCCTTCAGTGATTTCCTCTTTCACCATTCCCGATACGGCTCTGTCGTTCAACACCTCAAGTGTGAACCTCGAGGGTGGTCCCTCTTACGTTCACCTTGATAATTACATTGAGTGGAATCCTCCGAGGGTGATTCCTTGGGTTTTCCCCTTGATGTTTGGACACACGGATACCTTGACATTTCTTGAGACTTTTGGGAAAGCCAAGCGGTCCTGGAGAGAACCCGCAAGATGGTTACGAGGCACGGTCGGGAAGTCAGGCAACCCTCGAGTGGGCTGGGCTTTCCCTTGCCGTATTTCCTCGAGACTGGGCGACAGGGTCACATTATCGTGAGTCTCTGCTCGTCTCCGCAAGCTAATAATACACCATGGTTTGGGTATTTTCTGAGTTGGCCTTTGGCCTTTACGCATTAACCACCACGTGAGAATAGTTATGGGCCTCGACGTCGCAGTATTAGTCGAAGCTTTGTCAGACGTCCAGTTCAGCATTGTGGCTGGGCGGGATCGTGCCATCCACTTCGCGGGTGGTGCTGGTATCCCTTGTACTGGCGACCGGAGTGCAACGGGCGATGGGCCCAGACCCCGGAGTGCTTAGGATGTAGACCGGCGGGGACCTCTCTGCTGAGCCTAGGTAGGGCTGCGACGTGTTGATCTTCCGAGGCCGGGCATTGACCCCAGAAAGGTGTGCCCGGCCAGATGATCGAGCGTGTTTGAAAACGTGGTGCACCCCTGCAAAGAAGATACATATTCGAATACCGTGTCCACGGTAATGGACGTTCACACTTATATCTTGATGCAATACAACTAGAAATGGATACTTGAGTTATGTGGCTCCGGGATTGCTTTCTCGCAGGGAGTCGAGGAAGGATCTCTGGGCATTGTTGCTCCAACATGTTTGATAAATATAAATTGCTATTCTTTACTCTTCTACATGCTGCAAGACGCTTGGAGCTGCTTGAAGATGCTATTCTTCGATAGGCTAGGCCTTCCCTCTATTCTGGCATTCTGCAGTTCAGTCCACAGATACAGCCCTTCCATTTGATGCCAATGCATACTTAGTATAGATCTGATGCTAGCGAGTACTTTGGATGAGTACTCACGGTTGCTTTTCTACCCCATTTCCCCCTTCTTCCTTCTTTCCAGTTGTCGCAACCAGATGGTGGATCCTTGGAGCCAGATGCCACCGCCAACGGATTCTGCTACATGGAGACCACCGACGATCAGGAGTAGTTAGGATGTCCCAGGCAGGAGGACTTGCCTCTTCGATCGTGTTGCTTTTGTGCTAGCCTTCTTAAGGCATCCTTGTTTAACTTATGTCTGTACTCAGATATTGTTGCTTCCGCTGACTCTTGTGTATCGAGCTTGTATTCGAGCCCTCGAGGCCCCTGGCTTGTAATATGAAGCTTGTATTATTTTAATTTTTGTCTAGAGTTCATTGTGATATCTTCCAAAGTGAGTCCCTGATCTTGGTCGCATACATTTGCGTGCATGATTAGTGTACAACAAATCGGGGCGCCACAAGTTGGTATCAGAGCCGACTGCCTGTAGGATCCCCCTTTCCAACTCCTTGGCCAAAGTTGAGTCTAGTCTTTGAAAAACTGTTTTACTAACATGGCTGTGTGGCTTACGGGCCCATGTTGCCATTGGGTGGTATTAGGATCTTTTACTCCTCGTCTATACTCTGGGACTCTGATCTCTCTTCTACTCGGGTTAAATGATTTTGCTAACTCTATCCTAGGTTCTCATGATCACATCCATTCGGAGATTTGTATTATGCCTTTCTTGAATTAAGGGCCAGGATCTGCTTCACATGGTTCACGGACCGCAAGAACCTTTTATCGAGGGCACCTGCGTTGTCCCCTGCAGATTCCTCGCTCTAGTGGTTTTCTCCGACGTTGATGTAGCTGATACGTCTCCAACGTATCTATAATTTTTGATTGCTCCATGCTATATTAACTTCTTTTTTGGACATTATTGGGCTTTATTATTCACATTATATTATTTTTGGGACTAACCTATTAACCGGAGGCCCTGCCTAGAATTGCTGTTTTTTGCCTATTTCAGAGTTTCGCAGAAAAAGAATATCAAACGGAGTCCAAACGGAATGAAACCTTCGGGAACGTGACTTTCGGAACGAATATGATCCAGAGGACTTGGACCCTATGTCAAGTAATCAAGTAGGAATCCACGAGGTAGGGGGCGCGCCTACCCCCTGGGCGCGCCCTCCACCCTTGTGGGCCCCATGTTGCTCCACCGACGTACTCCTTCCTCCTATATATACCTACGTACCCCCAAACAATCAGGGATGGAGCCAAAAAACCTAATTCCACCGCCGCAACCTTCTGTACCCACGAGATCCCATCTTGGGGCCTGTTCCGGAGCTCCGCCGGAGGGGGCATCGAATTATCAGTTTGGTTTGGCCTACTAGATTGATCTTTCTTGCAATTGGAGAAGTGCTTAGCTTTGGGTTCAATCTTGCGGTGTCCTTTCCCAGTGATAGTAGGGGCAGCAAGGCACGTATTGTATTGTTGCCATCGAGGATAACAAGATGTTTTTTTTATCATATTGCATGAATTTATCCCTCTACATCATGTCATCTTGCTTAAAGCGTTACTTTGTTCTTATGAACTTAATACTCTAGATGCATGCTGGATAGCGGTCGATGTGTGGAGTAATAGTAGTAGATGCTGGCAGGAGTCAGTCTACTTGTCTCGGATGTGATGCCTATATACATGATCATACCTAGATATTCTCATAACTATGCTCAATTCTGTCAATTGCTCAACAGTAATTTGTTCACCCACCGTAAAATACTTATGCTCTTGAGAGAAGCCACTAGTGAAACCTATGGCCCCCGGGTCTATTTTCCATCATATTAATCTTCCAACACTTAGTTATTTCCGTTGATTTTATTTTACTTTGCATCTTTATCACAAAAATACCAAAAATATTATCCTATCATATCTATAGAATCTCACTATCGTAAGTGACCGTGTAGGGATTGACAACCCCTTATCATGTTAGTTGCGAGGATTTATTTGTTTGTGTAGGTGCGAGGGACTTGCGTGTAGCCTGCTACTGGATTGATACCTTTGTTCTCAAAAACTAAGGGAAATACTTACGCTACTTTGCTGCATCACCCTTTCCTCTTCAAGGAAAAACCCACGCAGTGCTCAAGAGGTAGCAAGAAAGATTTCTGGCGCCGTTGCCGGGGAGGCTTACGCAAGGTCAAGTCAAGATTTGGACTCCCGACAACGAGCCATTTCTGGCGCCATTGCCGGGGAGGTCTACGCAAAAGTCAACATACCAAGTACCCATCACAAACCCTTATCTCCCGCATTACATTATTTGCCATTTGCCTCTCGTTTTCCTCTCCCCCACTTCACCCTTGCCATTTTATTCGCCCTTTTTCCGTTCGTGTTTTCGTTTGCCTTGATGTCTTACTTGGCTGGTTTGCTCGTTTGGTTGAAATAGTTGAGTATTTATTCCTAAAAAGAGAAGCTAATATCTATGGATCCTCATCCGCTTGCCAATCTTTTTAAGAGATCCAATTATGTTGAACCAATTCCTAGTGACTTGGATGCACTAGATTATCTTTATAAGGTTTTGCTTGAAATCCGTGAATCTGAAAATTGTGATGAAGTGCTTTATGAAGTGATTCACGATAGATCTTTGAATAAAAAGCATGATTGCAATGATTTTATTATATATTCTATTGATGTAAATTATGCTAATAATATGCAAAACCCTAAGCTTGGGGATGCTAGTTTTGCTATGCTCACTACCTGTTGCAATAATCATGATTGGGGAGATTCTTCTTATGATCTTGAAAATTTATTTAAGCCCCATGATGAATATAAGATTGATAATAGTGTTTGCAATAATATTGAAAGTGGGTTTGGAAGAGTGTCAACTTTAGATCCCACATATTTGGATAATATTCAATCTTATGATTTTTTTTGATAAAAGTGGGCTTGGAGAAATCATGACTTTAGTTAAAGATAATCCCACTATTTTGGACGAGTGTCAACTTCGCATGCATGTGGATCGTGTTGAGAATATGTTATGTGATAGCTATATTGTTGAATTTTATTATGATCCTACATGTAATTATTATGAGAGAGGAAAATATGGTTATAGAAATTTTCATGTTACTAAATTACCTCTCGTTATGTTGAGATTGCTATTGTTCCTTTCCGCTTCCTTGCATATGCTAGTTTTTGCTCGCTATGATAATTTGTTTTTCTATAAGATGCCTATGCATAGGAAGTATGTTAGACTTAGATGTGTTTGTCAGGTGTTTTATGATGCTCTCTTTGTGCTTCAATTCTTGTCTTTCATGTGAGCATCATTAAAATTATCAATGCCTAGCTAAAAGGCTTTAAAGAAAAGCGCTTGTTGGAAGACAACCCAATATTTTTCCTTGCTGTTATTCAATAAATATTTGTTCTAGCCTCTGGTTAGATGTGTTTTTATGTTTTAATTAGTGTTTGTGTCAAGATAAACCTATACGATCTTCTTGGATGATAGTTATTTGATCTTGCAGAAAATTTCAGAAACTCTCCGTTCACAAAAATAATTGTTAAAAATCACCAGAACGTGATACAATATTGATTCCAATTGATTCTGATCTATAAAAAAATTGCCTAGGTCTTCCTATTTTTGCAGATTTTTTGGAGTTCTAGAAGTTTGCGTTAGTTACAGATTACTATAGACTGTTCTGTTTTTGACAGATTCTGTTTTTCGTGTGTTGTTTGCTTATTTTGATGAATCTATGGCTAGTAAAAGAGTTTATAAACCATAGAGAAGTTGGAATACAGTAGGTTTAACACCAATATAAATAAATAATGAGTTCGTTACAGTACCTTGAAGTGGTCTTTTGTTTTCTTTCGCTAACGGAGCTCACGAGATTTTCTGCTGAGTTTTGTGTTGTGAAGTTTTCAAGTTTTGGGTAAAAGATTTGATGGATTATGGAACAAGTAGTGGCAAGAGCCTAAGCTTGGGGATGCCCATGGCACACCCAAGATAATCTAAGGACACCAAAATGCCAAAGCTTGGGGATACCCCGGAAGGCATCCCCTCTTTCGTCTACCTCCATCTGTAACTTTACTTGGAGCTATATGTTTAGTCACCACATGATATGTGTTTTCCTTGGAGCGTCTTGTATGATTTGAGTCTTTGTTTGTTAGTTTACCACAATCATCCTTTGCTGTACACACCTTTTGAGGGAGACACGCATGATTCGGAAATTATTAGAATACTCTATGTGCTTCACTTATATCTTTTTGAGCTATATAGTTTTGCTCTAGTGCTTCACTTATATCTTTTAGAGCACGGTGGTGGATTTGTTTTATAGAAACTATTGATCTCTCATGATTCACTTATATTATTTTGAGAGCTTTAAAATAGCATGGCAATTTGCTTTAATTAATATCATGAGAAATTTGATGCTTGATAATTATTTTGAGATATAAAGGTGGTAATATCATAGTTGTGCTAGTTGAGTAATTGTGGGATTGAAAAATACATGTGTTGGAGTTTGTGATTCCCCTAGCATGCACGTATGGTGAACCATTATGTAACGAAGTCGGAGCATGAAGTATTTATTGATTGTCTTCCTTTGTGTGGCGGTCGGGATCGCGCGATGGTTAACTCCTACCAACCCTTCCCCTAGGAGCATGCGTAGTAGTACTTTGCTTAGAGGGCTAATAAATTTTTGCAATAAGTATATGAGTTCTTTATGACTAATGTGAGTCCATGGATTATATGCACACTTACCTTTCCGCAATTTTCTAGCCTCTTCGGTACCGCGCATTGCCCTTTCTCACCTTGAGAGTTGGTGCAAACTTCGCCGGTGCATCCAAACCCCGTGATATGATATGCTCTATCACACATAAACCTCCTTATATCTTCCTCAAAACAGCCACCATATCTACCTATCATGGCATTTCCATAGCCATTCCGAGATATATTGCCATGCAACTTTCCACTGCTTCATTTATCATGACATACTCCATCATTGTCATATCGCTTTGCATGATCATGTAGTTGACATTGTATTTGTGGCAAAGCCACCGTTCATAATTCTTTCATACATGTCGCTCTTGATTCATTGCATATCCCGGTACACTGCCGGAGGTATTCATATAGAGTCATATTTTGTTCTAAGTATTGAGTTGTAATTCATGAGTTGTAAGTAAATAAAAGTGTGATGATCATCATTATTAGAGCATTGTCCCAAGTGAGGAAAGGATGATGGAGACTATGATTCCCCCACAAGTCGGGATGAGACTCCGGACTAAAAGAGGAGGCCATAAAAAAAGAGAAAAGGCCCAAATAAAAAAATAAGAGAAAAAGAGAGAAGGGACAATGTTAATATCCTTTTACCACACTTGTGCTTCAAAGTAGCACCGTGATCTTCATAATGGAGAGTCTCTCATTTTGTCACTTTCATATACTAGTGGGAAATTTCATTATAGAACTTGGCTTGTATATTCCAATGATGGGCTTCCTCAAATGCCCGAGGTCTTCGTGAGAAAGCAAGTTGGGTGCACACCCACTTAGTTTCTTTTTGAGCTTTCATACACTTATTGCTCTAGTGCATTCGTTGCATGGCAATCCCTACTCCTCGCATTAACATCAATTGATGGGCATCTCCACAGCCCGTTGATTAGCCTCATTGATGTGAGACTTTCTCCCTTTTTTGTCTTCCCACATAACCCCTACCATTATACCTTATTCCACCATAGTGCTATATCCATGGCTTGCGCTCATGTATTGCATAAGAGTTGAAAAGGCTGAAGCGCGTTAAAAGTATGAACCAATTGCTTGGCTAAAACTGGGGTTGTACATGATATGAATATTTTGTGTGGGGAAGATGGAGCACAGCCAGACTACATGATTTTGTAGGGATAACTTGCTTTGGCTATGTTATTTTGATAAGACATAATTGCTTAGTTAGTATGCTTGAAATATTATTGTTTTTATGTCAACATTAAACTTTTATCTTGAATCATATCAAATCTGAACATTCATGCCACAATAAGAAGAATTACATTGAAATTATGCTAAGTAGCATTCCACATATTATTTTTTGTTTTTATCATTTACCTACTCGGGGACGAGCAGGAATTAAGCTTGGGGATGCTTGATACGTCTCCAACGTATCTATAATTTTTGACTGCTCCATGCTATATTATCTTCTGTTTTGGACATTATTGGGATTTATTATTCACTTTTATATTATTTTTGGGACTAACCTATTAACCGGAGGCCCAGCCCAGAATTGCTGTTTTTTGCCTATTTGAGTTTCGAGAAAAAGAATATCAAACGGAGTCCAAACGGAATGAAACCTTCGGGAACGTGATTTTCAGAACGAACATGATCCAGAGGACTTGGACCCTACGTCAAGAAATCAAGCAGGAAGCCACGAGGTAGGGGGGCGCGTCTACCCCCTGGGCGCGCCCTCCACCCTCGTGGGCCCCACCTTGCTCCACCGACGTACTCCTTCCTCCTATATATACCTACGTACCCCCAAACGATCAGGGACGGAGCCAAAAAACCCCAATTCCACCGCCGCAACCTTCTGTACCCACGAGATCCCATCTTGGGGCCTGTTCCCGAGCTCCGTCGGAGGGGGCATCGATCACGGAGGGCTTCTACATCAACACCATAGCCTCTCCGATGAATTGTTAGTAGATTACCTCAGACCTTCGTGTCCATAGTTATTAGCTAGATGGCTTCTTCTCTCTTTTTGGATCTCAATACAATGTTCTCCCCCTCTCTCTTGGAGATCTATTCGATGTAATCTTCTTTTGCGGTGTGTTTGTTGAGACCGATGAATTGTGAGTTTATGATCAAGTTTATCTATGAACAATATTTGAATCTTCTGAATTCTTTTATGTATGATTGGTTATCTTTGCAAGTCTCTTCGAATTATCAGTTTGCACTACAAAAAAAAAATACACTTCCGTGATGATACGTGTTCGTCACAGTAGGTCGCATTTTTTGTCATGCATGTACATCCATGACGATTTTATGACAGAATCAAGATAGTCATACCTATGCTATCGTAGAAGTGTTCCATGAGATTACCAAAATTATCATCGCGGAAGTGTCCACTTCCATGATGATAAATCGCGCATCACAGAAGTGCTTTCGTCAAGGGTGACCGACACGTGGCATCCACCGTAACGGAACGCCGTTAAGCTATTGGGTCGGGTTTTGGATCCAATAACCCGTTAACAGCCCAGACGAATGGGGATTTTCCACGTGTAAAATCATCATTGGCTGGAGGAAACACGTGTCGGCTCACCGTTGGGACAGATGTCATCCGCTCATTGGACCGAAGGCGCCTATGATACGGCAACACGTGGCACGGCCCAATAGAGGCCCATTCCTGTGAAAAGGTCGGCCCGTTTGACTTGGCAAAAAGGTGGAGGGCCGGCCCACAGAAAGCCTGTTAATGATCTGTTCGCATATAGCCCATTTACAGCCCACTAACCCAGGGCCCGTTACGCCCTATCCGAATTAGGCCCAGTAGCGTCATCTGGGCCGTCCAATATGATTCCAGCCCATTTTAACTTCCGGCCCATGTGTGGCCCATGAGTTCTTTCAGCCCATATGAGGCCCTTTGTAACTCTTGGCCCATTAACGGCCCATGGTGAAACTGGCCCGTAATGAACAGTGTATCACTTTATACCCATTAACGGCCCGTTATTCTATTGGGCGTTTCAGCTAAGTTATCTTCGGCCTTCTCGGGCCCATTGATTCTTAGGCTCACTTGCAACATTCGATTACATACGGCCCGTTCTCGTCATTTTTTTCGCTTGTGGGCCAAATTCAGCCCGTCGTTACAGTCGGCCCGTTTGCGGACTGTTAATACGTTGGGCCGTTTTCATGTAAAAAACCCGTTGGGCTGTTTTCATAGAGCTATCAAATATGGTCTATTAATGGCCCGTTATGGTCCACGAATTGTACGGCCCATGATTGGCGAAATGATGATACACCCCGTAGAAGGCCCATGGATCTACGGCCCGTATGATGCCCATGGATCTACGACCTGTATGATGCCCATGGATCTACGGCCCGTAGAAGGCCCATGGGTCGTACGACCCGTAGTAGGCCCATGGACCCCACGGCCCGTAGAAGGCCCATGGACCCTAAGGCCCGTATAGAAGGCTAATGGATCCTACGGCCCGTATAGAAGGCCAATGGATCCTACGGCCGGAAGAAGGCAGATGGATCATACGGCCTGCAGGAGGCCCATGGTTACAACAGTCCGTGTGTTGCCATGATTATTTTGGCCTAGTTACCAAAAATAGGCTATTGTGGCCACTAGAAAAACACAGAAAAAGAACTGCAGTGACTACAAGCAAACAATAAACAAGATAATAAGGAAATAAATAAGCAAGCAATTAACGCTAGCCTATTACCGCTATTACACATATTACATCCACTGGGCATCAAAGTTCGCCACCAGTGCAAATATAGGGAACAAAGCAGCATATTACATACACTGGCCGTCAAAATCTGCCACCAAAGTGCAAATAAGCGCGCGATAAAACAAGAGCATAACTGAAACAACTTCAAGAGCTCAAGAAACGTTATCCTGGGTATCCACCATGCGGCAATAAGCTTAGCAAGCTGATTAGCTTTGTCCTGTTTGGCGCTAAAATCCTCAACGCTTGTTGTTGAACCGAAAGTATGCATCTGAATGCTCCGGGGACTTCCATGATCCTTCCGCTTCTTGTCGCAGCACAGCTGATCGATGTCTTTCATATTGTAGTTGAGACTCAAGAAACCGAACTGATTCAGACAGTGAGTTTGAATAGCTTGTGCAAGCGGTAATGGCCAGTAACTCGAACACTAAACCAAGACAGGACTTTGGGGTTGTCTTGTTGTCTTCAAGATAGTCTTCCTTAGCTGTTTTATCAGCTTTGTTGGAGACCAACAAGGATGTGTCACTATCCTGAACCTTATCTGCATTACTTCCTTTACCATTGCTTAATAAGGCACTCTTCCCCAATATTTTGTCAGCATTCTAAAAGAAGAAACAAGCAGACACATAACAAGTTTAGCATGTACTAGTATATGAAACTCATTTCGGTGAACCAGTTCATTAGTAAGGTGGACATGATTAAACTACCAAGTCTTCTATTGCCAAGTACTAGTACATAATAAAAGCATCAAACAAACATATATCTATGTCCTATGGTCACTGCATTGTCTTGCCAAATCAAAATAGAGACACGGTTCAAATCATATCAGTTCAAGACAAAGCAGCAGTGAAAGAATACAAAGCGTGGGAAACTACACGACACAACAAGATTTCAGATGGGTACCACGGGTTTACATGTACAACAACACTATTGACTCTGTTGTGATGCTAGTAATGTGCATGATATGAAAGTCAACTGTATACACAATTGAAATTGAAATCAAAAGAGCTATTGATAAGAGCAAACCTGTTAAAAAAACATGCGTGAACATACCTGCTGTGCCATTGGAGTTTCGATTGGATCCTTCAATTTAAAAATAAGTTTGCATCAGTAAATACAGTGATACAAGAGCAAAGCAATCATAGTTAAAAAAGCCGTGCCTAAGCGAGCGCTTAAGCGCGCCTAGGCTCTAGGCGTTGGCAAAACGCATTGCGCATAACTATGCTTAATCTGCACATAAGCATGCGCTTTGGTCAGTAAAGCGCAAGGCGGTGGCAAAACACACAATTAATGCCTAGCGCTTTTTTGAACTATGATAGCAATGTAATCTTAAATTAGAACAGTTGTTCTTCAGGTTTAGGCACTTGTTCTACATGAGCAGTACAATGAAGACGCAAGAATATAATACTTAAAATATAAAATGAGCTCATAGACCTTACCACATTCTTGGTTTGGGACCATCTGAACAAAGGCGTTCAAGTCATCATCCGATAAATGTGTCTCACGAGAACGTTAGGGAATTTGATGAGTTTCTTTGCGGTGAAATCGTTTTCTTGAGTAATTCGATACTGCCACCAAGCATTCTTGAGGATAGCAAAGGTATTAGCACAGGTTACCTCATCCTGAGTTTCCAAATCGTTCCTTCTCTATAGAGAAAAATGGGAAAATTTGCTGTGTTATAACCATCATGGAGGTAGGATGTATGGGACGAAGCAAAGTAATTGCCATGAATAGCATTACTTACACATAACTCCTGGACAAACACCTGCAACTGGCATTTTCCTTCATCTTTAGTATAATATTTCCAAGATGGGAAGATACGCACATACGATTTAACAACATCAAATGCGATAGATGCTAAACTACGACTAGCTGGTTGTGCTTCCTCCACAGGAATAGGCGTACTAACTGGTGGAGTTGGGGTTCGCCGTGATAGTACTGGCCCTTTGGGCACTTGAGCTGCCTTACTAACTGCTCTTGTTTGGGAACTCTGTGGTGGAGATGGTGCTGTGTCAACAGGAACTGGGTTGCTATCGGCTGGGGTTGGGGTTAGATTTGGTGAAGCTGGTTCTCTGTCCATCGCAGTAGGGGTACAATCTGCGAGAGTTTGGGTTATGTGTGGTAGGGCTGGTTCTTGTGCATGTACAACCGGGGTGCTATCTCCACCAAGAGGTAGCACTGTTTTATTGAAGACCGTGTTTTAGTCGGCTGAATCTGGCATCACCGCTCCAATTCAAATGGCTGATAAACAGGAAACATAGTTGAATGTACAGACATTGTATGAGAGACAGATGCAATAGATAGTGTGGAAAAAGAGGGCATGAAATAGTTGACATGTATATTGTTTAACTAAAGCGGATAGCATGACATAATTTCACATATATGATGTCTATCTAAACTGGATAGCATAGCATAACATAATTCAAAGATATGATGAATAACTAAACATGATCGCATGACATAATTCACCTACATGTTATCTAAGTAATCAAGATTGCATCATTTAATTCACATATATGATTTATATGCTAAACAGAGGGCATTCGATATGATGTCTGAACTAAGAACATGGTGTTGAATATTGTGTATATGATGTCTAAACTATGCAATGCAAGACACCGTATGCATGATATGAGCAGTATAACCATGCCAAGTTAGAGCATACACCTCGGTGGGGAATAGGACTGGTCATCTGTCTTCAATCCATCTCTCGAGGAGCTATCGGGACCCAACAAGAGATCTGCTTCGACAGGTAGCACTGTCTGCTCTGAAGGCCTTATTTTCACTCCAGATTTTTCCATCTCCCACCCAAATGGCTGATTCATAGGAAGAGTAGTTTAATGTACAAACATTGTCGACAAATGGAAATGTAATGAAGAAAAGGATGGGCAAGATATCATTCAAATATATGATGCCTGGTTAAACAGGATGGCATTGCACATTTCACATATATTATGGCTGGCTAAAAGACATGAGACTGCATAATTCCCATATATGATATAGAAACTAAACACGTGGCATTACAGAACATGTCTAAACTAAGCAGATGACATATATGATGTCAAAAGTAGGCACTGCAATGCAACATATGCATGATATTACTAACATCATCATGCCAAGGTAGAGAAAACACCTTGGGGGGTAAATAGGAGTGGTCAGCAGCGTCTGAATCCGCCTCAGAACAAATATCTTGCTCTGGATTACAATCTAGAGAGGGGTGGGTAGGGTTTGCCATTGAACCCACCATGGAGCGATGTCTGCATGACATTGTATTGCCGTGCAAAACTCTTCTCTTTTTCTCTACATGTTCAGCATGATTGTGTACAATATCTGACATGCATACAAAAAATATGGTGACATTATGTAAGGAGAGCATGCAGAAGTTTAGGGTGATGGTAACATCCAGTGGATGGATCCAAAAATAATGATAACAGGCTGATGATTGCTTTAGATTAATAAAAAGACAGATGATGATTGCTTTACTATTTGTTTCCCACCCAAGATGAACAACATAGGCATACCCTAAGTGAACCAGATATTAGACAGACAGACTATTCATTGCTGCCTCGATATGTGCCCCACAACTAATTTAGAACTCAAGTTTGAACATTAATTTGGACCTGACTTGGGAGTCCAAGAGCTGAACAGGACGATAAAGTAGCATGTAAGTTTAAGCAATGCATAACATAAGCAGAAACAAAAGAGTGCGACCTCTCTTGTGGACCCGTGTACTCCTCAGGTTCATCTGCTGAGTCGATGATGGTGATGCCGTTGCGGTGGGTGCCGGCGGCAGGGAAGGAGATCTGAGGCGGCGAAGGACGGTCAGGAGTCATGATGTCTAGTTTGGTGGATGCTTCTGTCGATGGAGCAGCTCAAGTGAGGTGGACGACGTCGCGGCAGGAGCAGGACAAACCACACAAAGTTCCCTTCGACATGTACCTGTAACTGAAGTAATTCTGTAAGGGCTCATTTGGCTTGCATGATTCTTAAAATGCAGGGAGAGGAAACACACCGGAATAGGATAGGAAAATGCACATGGTAAATAGAGCATTTGTAAAAACAAGATTTCTGTCAACTTGGGTGTTTGGTTTACAGGAATTGGAAGAGCAGAGGAATGCAAGGAAATATGGCCAAAATAAAGTGAAACATATGAAAGCGTGTAAAGTTAGAATGTTATTCTGGCACTAATGCACCTGGTCTTGTTTTCATGCATAGGATTTTGAAAAGTAGGTCCAGGTGGATGTTTTGCTTCATTCCTTTCAAAAAATGCATGAATAATTGAATAGTAGAGTGCCATTGGAAAATTCCCTATTGCTATGTTTTTCCGTTGAACCAAAATAGCCCTAATGGATCGACGTGAATGTATAGTAATAAGTCATGCAAAAAGTGTACAACCACTTTACCGTAGCCGTGTCGACCTTAGCATCATTGGGTTGGTCGCTGAAGCAGTTGAGGCAGAGGTGGTTGTCGGAGGTGTGGAGGAAGATCTGAGGAATCTGTAGACGGCGTCCAGGGCACTGCTCACAGTGATGGATGGTTACATCATTGGAGCAGCTCCGTGAGCCAGAAGACGTCAAGGCTGAAGCAGCATAAGACAGACATCGTCAATCTCAAGTGGGATTCTAATAGCATCTCCAATAGATGATGTAAAATGGATGTAAAATTAACATCACCAAAAACCACTGGACTACAACAGATGAGGTAACTGTTGACTCTGAACTTAACCTTCGAAACTCAAATTTACTGTGGAATCTGAATGCTACTGTCGAAACTAAACGCAATGGTAGCAGAGAGGCACTTGACGTGTAGTTTAGGGAGGGCCTGCAGTTCATCTTCAACCTGCACCCCCCTAAGCCGCCAGCCACCACCGGCCTCGCCGCCGGCCCCAGCGCCGCCTCGCCGCCCCAAAACAACTCGCCACCGCCGCCCCGGCCAGCCCTCTAGGCCCCAACCCCCACCCTGAACCTTAAGATAGATAGTGGGGTACCTCTCCGGCGAGCCCCCGTCCCCGCTGCAGGTGGTTCTTCCTTAACTCTGGCGAGCCCCCCCCCCCCAACCCCTGATAATCGACTGACCCAAAATTCGATTCAGTCGATGAAGTGTGGCTTAATCGGAGCAGAGCAGCAAGACGAGCGAGGGGAGAGCAGCAGCAGCAGGCGGCGAAGCGATCGAGCGAGAGCGAGCAGCAGCGGCAGCGCGAAGCGAGAGCGAGCAGCAGCAGCAGATCCGGCTGGTATGGCGCCGCCGCCAAGGGCCTCGCCTGGGGAGAGCCGCCGTGGAGATGTCGCCCGTGGTGCCGGCTTCAAGGTAGCCGCTCCATGGGGTGCGGGATGGAGCACCGTCGGCGCCGGAGGTCGATTAAGGAGAAGGTGCGATCGATGAGTGTACAACCTCTTTGGTGGTGCCGAGCAGGCCTCGGCTTCGTCCGAGGAGTCGGTGAGGATGATGCGGTTCCGGTGGAGCAGGTTAAGGCAGCGCTGTGGGGATGGAGCAGTCGCGATAGACGAGGCGATCATCGGAGCAGCTCCTTGGAGGTGGAGGACGGGGCGGCTGAACCGGTGGGACGGCGAGATGGACGACGGATCCTCATTTGGGGAGGTGGACGAGGGACGTCGAGCTATTGCGGTGGACGACGTCGTCGGGGAAGAGGCTCCGACTGGGCAGCGGTGACGTGGCGGACGAAGGAGGGTGGGGTTTCGCGGCTAGAGCGGAGAGGTTATGGCGGCCTGGGATTTCGAATGGCGAAAAGGGGGCGATTGGAGTGGGTGAAGCATGACTTAGGGACGCGGTTGTCCAAAATGTACGTAGGGTGTGTTACAAAAGTAGCCCCCACCGATTTGAACTAGCGGCCCTTTCGGCTCAGGGTTAGAAGGGGGATTTCGCGTGTCGGGATTTGGCAGCTGGAGGGAGTTTTCGCGCGCGTTGTAATTTTGGGATAGCAAGGCGCGGGTTGTGAAGGCGCCAGTTTTGGGAGCACGATATCTGAATTTTCGGGATATAACAAGACGCGGGTTGAATTTTAGGGACAAGCCTAACGTGTAGTAATATTGTACTTGTACGGATCAAATCAATTCGCACTTCCCTCAACCAAAAAGAAAACAAAAAAAAATAAAACTATTCACACCACACAAAGAGAGAGTCTTGCCCCGTTTTACTATAAAAATGCTATTCAAAGCTACTCCCTCCTTCCATCTATATAGGGCCTAATGCATTTTTCGATGCTAACTTTGACCAAATATTAGAGCAATGATATATGACATGCAACTTACACAAAGCACACCGTTAACTTCGTCTGTGAAAGGTTCTTTCAATGATATAATTTTCACATTGTGCATGTCATGTACTATTAATCTTGTCAATAGTCAAAGGCGGTCTTAAAAATCTCATTACGCCCTATATAGATGGAATGAGGGAGTATGAATCCATGTTATGTCCGATTAAATTTTTTCGCTTAATGTATAATGCATGTAACCTACTCATACCAATATTTTAGTGCATTCCAAATGTCTATACTCCCGCTGCAATTCGAACTAAATTTGAATTCGTTTCTCTATTTCAATAAGAATCTACAATCATGATTGTTGCCAACTTCAACCATCATTCATGTATTACCTTAATAACACTCCACATGATTGCTATAGAGATAGATATGAACTATGTGTACTACATGAACTCAATTCTATTTTTGAATACACTTGATGTTGATTCCAAATAATAGTACATTTGATGTACTAACTATATATTCATAATCTAAACCATGTTCCATCGTTACACGTGTTTATCACACAAAGTATAGTGCCCCGCCCCTACATTATGACAAGTATTTAGACCTGAATTGCAAAAGCCACACATTAGCCCAAATTATAATCAATGTTCTACATTATGATATCTTCTTCAAGTATCCGTATCCACTTTTTTATAATGAATTATGATCTTTGTTCGTCTTTTACACCTTCACGATCCTCTTCTATTTGTAGCTAGCTAGCTCTAACTTTCTATCGTGCATGCACACGCCCGCCCCCCTCACACACCCTTAGCGTCCCCTCCATCACGCACGTTCATTATTTCTCTTTAGGTCGTCCACCAGCGGTGTGTGTAGGCCCCCGGCTCCTTCTTTCAGGCACACACACCGGTCGATATACCTCTCTATCCAAGTGTGCCTACAACAAACACATATATACTTCCCCTCTTCTCTTCTCACCGTCCATGCCCCCATATGTCCAATACGATTCCACGCAGGTGCACACTCCCGCCCCTCTTTTCATTAATCACATGCTCGCACACTCCTCCCCCCTCGACATGGTAGGCCTCTCGCACCACCTCCTAGCCACACCCTCTCCCCTGTCGCCTCTCGGACCTTATTTGCTTCTAACACATGCAGGCGTGTATATGAACTGATCTCCCTACATATAGCCAAGTCGACTATAATTCGTTTTCACCAAGCACCGATACACTTACCTCGCTAGTTATGTCTCTCCTTTTCTCGGACAAACGACAGTTGATCTTCCTATGTAGTTACGCATGCTTACCACAACCATATCTTCTCCCCTCATCATCCTTGAATACCTCCTCACCCGTCTCTCACACGCACGTGCATAGACAGACAGACATCCTCCGCCCTCTCTTATTGATATTGCACTCATACCCTACGTTTGTCTAGCAGGCCTCTCCCACCATTTATGAGACGCCACTCCACCACCAACCCTCTGACGCTCTACCTTTGTCTTTTCCCCAACCCTATTCCTCTGCTACACATATCCATGGATGTCGATCGATCTCCCTCAATACATAGCTAGGTCACTCTCCTTCCCCACACATATACTAGTCGACCGGTCTCTACCCCCCCCCCCCACACCGATAGTCAAACGTTGTAGGTAGGTATCCATGCCATGGAGAAGAACTACACCTCTGCCCTCTCAAATTCCAGTAGGCCAGCCGCCCTGTATCTTTGACGTGGGCAAACACAAATTCGATGGCACTCTTTATCGATCGCGCAGCCACACACTTCATCCCTGTTTTCAATTCTATCAATATCTCACGTCCATGACTCCGTTTCACACACATTGCATATGTTACGTTTTTCTGATTGAGATATCATCAACACATTGCCTCTGTTTTGCACAAACCATCTCTCTCACACCCACCCACGTACGTACCTGCACCTAAAGAAGAAGTGCACCCAGGACGCACGTACTCACGTCTCGTTCCCGGCCACACCCGCGCGGGTACACGGTGGAGTTCGTTTCTGTACAAAAAGGCAGCCCACGTGATAATTTGACGCGTGTAGAAGTTGTTTACTTGAAGGAGGGTCGGCTACCACGCCTAGAATATAAAACGATTGCCGTGGGGAAAATGGAAAAATGGGTTTGTCTCTCGTCACACCATCTCACACAAGGCCGCCGTGGCCTCTCTCTCAGCGTTGGTCAGTGATCTGGCCGCATCCCGTCCGCCGGCGGAAAGGGAGGATGTGCATCACTCTCCATTCGACGGCATTGAGGCAGCTCGTCCCGATCTGCGGTACCCGCCGTTCTCTCTGACCAAGCTCCGGCGGTAGGTCCTTCGCCACTTGCTCGCTGCCACAGTATGGGCCGATCCCGGCCGCCGGCGCCCTCCTAGTAACATCCCGACGAACCTCAGGTACAACTTCCTCCGGCCTTGCTCCACTGCCCATCTTCCCACGTTGCTGCATGTGGATCTTCTTTAGTTGTTTTCTTAAATCGTATCTCGGCCGGCGTACTTTCCATCTTGCAATCCCGTCCTCAAACCATTTTTGATAAACCACCATGTGCTATCTTTCCCTTTTTACATGGAACATGCTTCTTTTTTGTCGGCGTATGTGACTTCAACTCGTGTTATTGGGCAGTAATTCTTTACTTTCGACCTCCTTTTGCAAACAGGGCTATCCATTTTCACCTCGTTGCTATTGCGACCTTTTGGTGAACTGCACAAATCACTTTTCTGAAGAGTGTTTTGTGCAGTTCATAAAATGTCACACGATACAACGCTTTTACATTTCTGTGGGACTGGGAAAGGGAGATTGGTTTTGCTATCCTCCTCATCCAACTCCGTGCCTAATCTTCTCCAACAAGAAGTTAGTCCTAAAGAGAGATCGTAGAGGTGATCGGCTTCTATTTATGTGTGTTATGTTTCATCATCTAGTTCCACTATTATTGTAATCACACTGACTGGATATCTTTGCAAACATGGATGGTCTGCTCGATTTTAGTGGAGCTGCACAAAATGATCGGATTGTGGTGTCCTTCATACACCTCTTTTTTGGCTACATAGCTGGGTGAAACTAGCTGCCAAGCAATGAACACTGTGCCAAGGAAATGGAGCCATGCCTGCTATGAACAGCATCGATCAATTATATATTTTTTCTTTATTTGTACACCTTCTCACAACTTTGTCTTCAGTTGTGATGTGAATATTGGCGCTGATCTGTGAACCATCGAGATGCATTAGCCATGGTAGTTTCATTTGTATTTGATGGAATGTTGTAACGAGATAATCTCGAGGCAAGACACATGAATCCCAAGTTGAAACCTTTTTTTCCTGCGGGAACCGAAGTTGAAACCTTCATAGCATCACAGTACAATTTCATCAAAATTATGCGTACATATAAACAAATCCTGAAGGATTGATAGCAATGCCAGAAACAATTCAACTTCATTTTGCCGACATGTTGGACATCCTTCATCCGGCTCCACCTGCCATGCAGCAATATTGAGTGCACAACACAACTTCAGGGAAAGATTCACCCCGGTCGTTGCGCCGCAGTAGTAATGACTAGTGAGCAGTCAAATCACAGAGCCCCACCTTCGCCACAGTAAGTTGCTCGGACAAAGCAACCATCATTTCTCTGTTCCTTGAATTCGCTGGTACTCCCATATTCCCACAGTAATAAGTTGCTCGGGCGAATCAACCATCACTATATCCGCTCACGTGTGATGACCACAGGAGCTATCCATTCAGATTGCATGTTAAAAAATATTAAGGTCGATAACTAATGCGGCAAACTTTCAAAAAAAAAAAACTAATGCGGCACCTCGGGCCAACGCGGCCAGATCGCATTTTGCACAAGAAATTACACACCATGTTTCGTTCACATCTGGTCCCGTTCCAACATATCAGTGAGACGACGGCGAGTAGTAGGAGTATTTTCCGAACCGACGTGTAGGCCGCGGTGCCCTTTCGTGAACCGTGGCAAACTGGCAACCGTCCACCGACTCTTCGCCTTTCCCTCTCGATTTGGAACTGTTGTCGCACGCTCTTCCTCTCCCTCCTCCATAATTGTACGTGCATTCCAACAGGTTATCGGATGAGGCCAATCAAGAATAGTACTCCCTCTGTTTCTAAATGTAAGTCTTTGTAGAGATTTCACTATGAACCATATACGGATGTATATAGATGCATATTAAGTGTAGAATCATTCATTTTGCTCTGTATGTAGTCCACCTAGTGAAATCTCTACAAAGCTTTATATTTAGGAACAGAGGAAGTAGTACACTATTTGTACTAGCTTCACATGCTTCGTGCGTCGTGCGGGTGTTTTTACTATAGCCATATTGTACTACGTAAACAGCACCTCGAATCCTCGATACTAGTACTAGTATATACTAGTATGTAGTAGGAGTAGTAGGGTTGCATCGGCAATGGCCAAGCATTTACGTCCAGGAGTACGGCACACGCCACCAGCACGACTTCCATCTGACACCATATTTGTTGGATTCCGTGCTAGAGCAATATCTTCAACCTCATCGTTTCTCTAACTCAGCCATCACGCGTCGGGCGAGGTGGGGGTTTGCCGATAGTCGGTTTCCTCAACTGCGGTCCCACTTGTAAGGCCAACTCCAACGCTCTATCAATATATGGATGTACTATTCTTCCCAATACAAAAACTTGCATCCATTCTACTCCCTCCGTTGCACAATACATGCCTTCTATTTGTCAAAATATATATGTATCTGGACATGTTTTAGTATATAGGTACGTACATCCATTTTTGGACAAATGGAAGTCAAGTATTTTGGAACGGAGGGAGTACACAATAAATTTTTTAAGTTAGCACAACTAGTCTAATCCGAGAGCACAACCGAAGATTTGGTCGGGTTCTTCCTCCTTTTGCCGACACGTGGGACATCCAGCATCCAGGTCGTGTCATGAAAGAAAATAGAGTGGTAGTTGAAGCCACGAGATGTGCATCTTAGGTTAAACTGTAAATAGAATCTTACTACTCTTGAGTAACTCCAAAAGCGGCCACCGAAGATCTTTATTGGATTTGTTTTTCATCACCAGCACGTCGAGGTGAAAGATGTGCAGGTTCAGTGGGTCCTCTTGCGTTTTCAGCGACATGTGGGGCATGTGAGCAAACAGACAATGGGCTCCAGCGTCCGCTGGCTGGCTGAGAAGAGAGATAGAGGAGGGCTGAGCACGGACTACAGGAAATTTGTTCTACGTAACCAGCACCTTGATATTCGCGTGTGGTTGTTTCTAGAATAAAAAAAAGGAGGTACCCCTACTTATGTTACTCCCACTACGCCTAGCCTAAGGTTAGTAGGTGATCTTGCGCTTGGCTCTTCACCTCTTCCGAAAGTCGATGGTTCTACAGTAGTGCTTCTGGCAATCTGACACCAAATGAACCGCTGCACGTCCACCGCTTGTAAGCAAAAGTTTATCCTCGTGCTGCGAGCCACCGCGCACGCGTTGGCGAGGGAGAAGGCGTAATCAAGCTTCTCGTCATTCTGCGAGTTGACGGGACACATCAAAGTTATTTACTAGTAGTACGTACTCTCTCCAAAAAAGAGCTGACCATGTCATTGCTACCATCCCGTGCTCCGTCGTTGAGTACATGCACTATTCACGTGCCATCGAGGAGAAAAATATTGCGTAGGTGCCATCGAAGTGCACGACTCACTTACGAAAAAGGGTTTCCCCGCTCCCCCGCATACGACTCACTTACGCCTTTGCTTATCTGATTATCTCCATTTTCTTGCATGACACGTGCACCTTGATGCTAGATGTCTCGCGTGTTGGGAAAAGGATGAACAAAGCTCACGTAAAAGAAAAGAGTTGAAGAGCATAGATTCCCGACGACCGAGGAGGAGCATGGAACCTCGCGGTGGAGCGTCTACAAGGAACCTTGCGCGTTTTCCCCTGTTTTTTGCCGCCTGCCCACCTATACACAACTAAAAGAACATGAACTTTTCGCTAACCACTAGAAACGGTACATCAGGAAGCTACGTTGAAGATGTTTTATACTCCCTCCGTTCCCAAATATAAGTCTTTTTAGATATTTCAATAAGGGACTACATACGAAACAAAATGAGTGAATCTACACTCTAAAATATGTCTACATACATCCGTATGTTGTAGTCTATTTGAAATGGTTAGAAAGACTTATATTTAGGAACGAAGGGAGTAGTTTATATTGAATTATTGATAACCACGCAACAAGCCACACATGTACAGGACGCATGCAGCCACACATGTACACAAGCCAACGCACTAACTCCATCCGATCCAACTCATGCACATACGCGCACAACATGGAGCACACAACGCACGTACACAAGACGTGCACGGACACACGCTCGGCCGCAGAATGCACATGAATAACACATGCATGCGCACACACTCGACTGCATGGAGGCGTGCGCCATCCGCGGCGACGTCTGGTTCGTCGTGCTACGGCTAAGCTCGCACGCAACGGCGCATACGCATCTCTTGCAGCACCTCTTTGCCGTCGTTGCTCAACTACTAGTCGGAGACAAAGACGACCGCAGCCTCGGCCTTAGAGCTAGCACCGATGGGAAAACATGCACGCTGCACGCACATGAGCACATACAGAGTGCCCACGACGTGGTGGTGGCGCGTCCCCAGTCGCCTCTACTCCTTCTGCGCACGTTGTCTATCAAGGCGGCTGCATGCTAATGATGATGTGGGTGAGATCTTCTAGGACTCAGATGATGACGAGGAAAATTATGAGACATAAGGTGACGTACACAGTCAAGGTCCACGGTCAAGGGGGTGCTATTAAGTGCTTAGATGTGCTTAGAGCAAGTACAATAGAGCTGAGTCGGCGGGCTATAAGGAATAAACTATAGTATATTTCTGCTTAGTTGGAGGAAAGAGAAGAGGAGAGAGAAGGTAAGCGGGCTCTTCGTGAAGAGCCAGCTCTAGCACGTGCTCCTAGGCACTTTGTGAGAATGAAAGGTGGGCCACAGAACAAAAAAGTAGTAGTACACTCTTTTGATCTACTACTATTGTACATGTTGACTATAAGATGGGCTGTAGATGACATGGCACTGGCTTATAGCCAGCAGCTGGCTATACTATTAATGCTCTTTAGATGAGGTGCGAAGTGCTTTAAATGTCTTAGTAACTCAAGTCTTCAATGCATAGGTGCTTAGTTTATTGGTGCCACATCATATTTTATGCCTACGTGGCAGGCTTAGCAGCTATACATGGTGGAGCACTGGGAGAGGCCAAGGCTGGTCATAGTGGGGAGTAACTTGTATTGTAACATATTACTATGTTACTCTAAACATCTCTATAAACCGGAAAGGAGGGAGTAGTAACATACTAGACTAGTGTCATATGCAGAGTATGTGAGCACATGATATTTCCCTGTCCGGACCGATCCCAAGTTGGCTTCTCACCTTCTTGGCCCAACAAAAACCCCTCCCCCCCTCCTTGCCTTCCGCCCGGCGCCAGCTGAGCCCGCCGCTCCACATTGATGGCAAGTCAGGGCGACGCGACCTCTCACTGCTTCCGCCGTTGAAGTGGCGCGCCGACCGAGGGCACCGCCCGCTGCACGCCCGGCATTTCGGACTACACAGTGGATAGTAACTTTAGAGCAAGTACTACAATTAGATGACATAAGCAGGCTATAAGGATTTAAATATAGTATTTGTGCTTAGTTGAAGGAGACAGAAGAGGAGAGAGAAGATAAGTGGATTGTAAACGTGTAGCCGGTTGTACTCCAACATACTTTGTTAGACAAAAGGTGGGGCCATTATTAATGATATTGTATTTATACTAAAGGGACTAACGGATGCCTTAATTACTCCGTTTTATTGAGACAAACCTTGGTGGGGCTATTATTGACTTTTTTTTAGCTATTATTGACTTGGACATGGGGTTTGGGGGCCAAAGGCCTACTATTATACTCGCACGACCGACCTAACATGCTCTACCCTAGCCGCCGCTGTATCATAAGGTTTCGCACCATTCCAGATCTTAGCGCCGCCACGCAATTCTTCTCCAGCCCTCCTTCCGGCGTGCACCATGAGAAGGGACAATGATCCTCGAACCCGCCTTCGTGATCTTGTACGGGAGAGGGGCGATCAGGTTTTTGGGGAGCACACTCCTGTGACTGCTGCTAGCGACAACTTCCTCAACGACAGCCTTCTTCCCCGACCTCGGTAACCTCTTCATCAACGACATGAGTGACAACATCAACCACATCGGTTTTGCTCCCGCTGTACAATATGTGATTCTGTCCTCCTGGTTTAGTCCGCATCATTACTTTGATCTTTGCAATTGTCGTCATGATCTATTTACTGCTGTTTCGGATTAAATCTCATGCTAAATTGCTCATATATTCAACAATCCAATCAAAAAACCTGATCACAGGCAATTTACTCCGAGTGGTTTTGCTGCGCTTTTGAAGTCGCCTACTTTTAAGGGGTTGCAATATAAAAGGTGGCACACAAGAGCAGTATATTGGTTTCAGATCATGTACTGCTATGACGCCACTAAGGGTAAGCCCGAGGCGATCTTAATCCTACACAGCAGGAAGCTTTTCGAATATGGATACCCTCTTCAAAGCCGCCTCTTGAGTGTTCTTGACGATTCCATTGTGGATTCATATATTTCGTTTGACAGCGGCAAAGACATGTGGGCTGCGCCGAGGCCACGTTTGGGTCCTCGGTACCGGCAACAACTTGTACGTCATGGAGCAATTCAGTGACTACAAGAGGACTGATGAGCGCTGTTGTTCAGCAGACTCATGAGATCTGATCACTCTCTAAGGAACTTGAGTACTTTAAGTGTGTGTTGCGAACAAATTTGTTGTTTGGGACCATCATTGCCAAGCTTCCACCTTCGTGGAACGATTTTGCTACTTCTCTGAAAAACAAGAGACATGAGCTTTCTGTTTTGGATCTCATTAGCACTCTTGATTTTGAGGAGAAGGCGAGAGCAAAAGACACACGTGCTCGAGGTCACTGAGGGAGCTTCTAGTGCCCACATGGTACACGAGAAGAACTTCCAGCCCAACCAGCCCCAAAACAACAAGAACAAATCTCAGGGGAAAGGCAAGTTTGATGCAAAGAACAAGTCGTCACATTCTACCAACTTCAAGAAGAATTCTCATAACGGGAAGGGATACAAACCTCAATTTTGGTAGCACCACACAAAATTTATATGGCTGCATCTACCTGCTGTCAGCTAACCTCATGGTGCTCCCGGTATTCCTAATTCGTAACTAGGTACAATGACCACCGCAAGATGAAATTAGCTTATTCGTACGTTGACTTGCTGAATGCAGTGCGGAACGATCCTGTCATGTGTGGAGGAGCAAACAAGCAGTGCAGCCGAAGGTGGAAATCAATTAAGGACTTATGAAATTATATGTAATCTTCCTCAGGCAGGTCAGTATCCCCTTTGTCCAGATGATCATGTTTTGTCATGCCGAGCTATTGATATGTGCTACTGTTTTGCAACACCGTTTAAGTATAGCTACTGTTTTCCTTCTTTTCAGATTCAGCACAATGAATATGATATCAGGGGAACTGCACAATATGGACCCATGTTGAGTCATCTCTATTGCCTCATGTGTTTGTAGCAAATGTGTCAGCATCAATTGCAAGATGAGGCAGGTAGCTAGCTGTGGAGTTGCCAACATGCTCGAAGTGCTCGCAACATTGAGAAGAAACAAGCATGCCCAGGAAATTAATGCGTGCGCAGGGAGGCCCTTTGCTCAGAGAAGCATCGACCGATTTTCTTTATTTCCACACCTTCTCACAACTTTGTATATTGGTTATAGTGTGGTGAATCATTGAGATGCATAGACATGCTGAACTTTTGTTCTTCTGAATGTTAGTTTAATGTGAGTATCTGCATCCAGTACCGCATCCTCTAATTTGGTGGATGCACACAGAGAAAATAAATCTCCTTAATTTACTCCATAACCACCCTATTACATAGGCCTAGTAACAAACCAGGCGCATGCATTAGCCGACGGGCACATGCATCCTGCATGCATGGCCAGTCAGCCAAGCCCATGCGCCAGCTCCAATGTAGCAACGCAAAAGAAGAGAGCGGTTCTTGGAAAAAAGCGAGTAGTTAGTGCAGCGGGCCTTATAAACACGAACAGCTCGCTCCCCGCTTCCGTCTCCCCACCCAATTCCCCCGCTCCCCAATCTTCCTCACTCGTCCAGAAAACCACACTCACCTTCTTCCTCACTCGTACAGAAAACGCCTGCTCCTCTTCTTCCACTCCTAAAGAAATCCCCAGCCCTCCTTCTTCCCCACTCGCACTGCCACTAGGCTCGTCTCTGGCTACTCTTCTCAAACCCGTGAGCTCGGCGCGACGCCCACAAGGAAAATGGAGTCGGCTGGCCCCAGCGCCAAGAAGATGAGGCTCCGCCAGTGTGGCGACGCCGATTGTAGATCCCGCACCCGTAGCTGGGAGAAGCGGCGAGCCCCCCCACCCGGATCGAGGAACGGTAGAATCTCCGGTGGACCGCATCAGCGATCTCCGGGCGTCATCCTTGAGGAGATCATCTCGCTTCTCCCCACCAAGGATTGCTGCCGCACACAAGTCCTCTCAACTCGGTGGCGCCCTCTATGGCGCACCGCGCCCCTCAATCTCGACTGCCGTCTGATATCTGTCCTTCCTGAATTTGATCTCATCAGAGCCATCGTCTCTTCTCACCAGCAGGGCCCCGTTCAATGCCTCTGCATCCCGACAAGCTACCTTCTGTCCATACCCGGCAAGGTGGACGCTTGGCTGACATCCCCTGAATTCGGAAAACTCCAGCAATTTGAGTTCTACCATTACCACGAAAGTTTCATACCACGAACATACCAAGAATTCGTGCCCACACCACCGTTGTCCATCTCGCGGTTTTCCTCCTCTCTCCACACCGCCACCTTCGCCCGGTGCCATCTACCAGACGATCTGGTACAAATGCTTCGACTCCCGCTGCTAAAAAAAACTTTCGCTTGTGGTGGTTTATCCGTCGGAGGCCTCATCAAGACAAGATCATCCACTCCAGTTGCCCTGCCCTGGAGCGCTTGCTGATTGTTTTGGGAATAGAAATCGGTATCAGTTGTCTCCAAATAAAGTCGCCTCACCTTAAAAGCATTGTAATTTGTTTTAAAGGACAGCAGCTCATCATCGAAGATGCCCCTTCACTTGAAAGGTTGCTCCTTCATAGTTGTTATACACCTTCAGAAATAACTGTCGTCTCTGCGCCCAAACTGGAGACCTTGGGTGTAATTCGTGGCCCGTTTAATAATCACAAGGAGTTGGTGCTTGGCTCCTCACTTTTTCAGGTACCATATATTATCATCTACACATTTGTAATCATATGCTGCATTTTTTGTTTGTGCGCATAAGTTCTATATCATCTTGGAGTACACTTTGGGTACTAATATTATGTTATATGCTCAATGAAGAGTTCGTCCATTGATAGCCTATCAATGCCGCTGAATTCTGTCAAGATCATATATATCAGAATGTATAGTTTTGATCTGGACATAATTATTGGCTTGCTGCGATGCTTTCGATCTCTGGAGAATTTATACATAGAGGTGATGATTTCATGCACATTAAAAGCCCGTATATATTGTACTAGAATTAACTGTTCAGCTGTCGTTCTTTCGACATACTCTTTTTTCAGACCTTAACTGTTTTCAATCTTCATGTCTACTTAGGGAGAACCACATGGAGAAAAACATATAACCAATCGTTGGCGTAATAAGCACAAGGATTTTCTCAGTTCTCATGACATTCGTTTGAGGACGATAACGATGGGACAATATGCATCCAACCAGGCAAACAGAAGCTTTGTCACATTCTTCCTGTTGAACGCGAGGTTACTATTGTCCATGAGGCTTAATTTTTACAGCAAGAGATTTCTCACGGACGAACATGTTGAATAGCAAAAAAAGAAGTTTCAGGTGGACAAATGGTCTTGTAAACATGCTCGGCTTATATTTACAATAAATTGTAGATATCCTGAAATAAATTTTTTGCACAGGATGCTGATTTTATGGATCAGACCGATCCATTTGTTTGTGACTGCAAAAAAGAGTGGTTGGGTTAGATGTTACTATCATGTTCAATCTGGGTTTTGTCTAAAAATTTGATGAACAATTAATCCTTGGGCTTTTTGTACCATTTGTATGCTAGACTTGCATGTTCTTGCCCTCGGACTCCCCTCCACCTGCCACTACACTGACGCATCTTCCATGGATGTTGTTCGTTCCCGTCCGAGGCCTTGTCGTCGTTCTCCGCCTTGGTTAGCTCGTTGTGCCCGCTGCCGTCTGACGTTGTCAACATGGTCAACAACCAAGAAGAATCAGGAGATGACTGTACGTGGAGGAGGCTGACAATAGGGACCCACCAGGGTCATTGCATTTCGCAAGCAGGTGCCTCGTTATTACAAGACAAAAAAAATACTTCCTCCTAATTGTTTGACAACTAGGTTCCACGCCATTGTCAATGTAGTCAATAAACGAGAAAATTACACAACGAGCGGATAACACCAGGGACCCAGCAGCTCGCCCAGTTGTTTTTCAGTTTCAGAGACGGAGCTCAACTGCATGCTGTGTGGGGGTTGTGGCCCGTCTAGCCCACGCTTATGCTTTTATTAAGCACATGACGAGCCCAGTTGATATATTTTTTCTTTCTGAAATTGGCTAGCCCAGTTCATTTTTTTGGACAATACCAAAACCGAGGCCTACTTGCTTTTCTCAGCCCTGCTGGGCTGCAAATCTTTCAAGACGAGGAGGGATGTAAGTAGTAAGAAATGGGCTTCCCCAGAAAACAGGCTATATGTTGTAAGAAATGGGTTGTAAATTTTTAAACCAAAGCCAACCGGCAATTGCATTAAAATATCATTTTTTTCAGGATTTCTCTACTCTCTACTTTTATAAAAACCAAAGCCAACTGGCAATTACATTAAAATATCATCTTTTCTCCCACAAGATAAACAACTCATACAAATGCATCTCATGTTCCGTGCAATGAATGGGCATCTTGCTAGTTAAGATTCTAAATTTCATTCATTTTTTTGCGGAGAATTGTTTTTTGAATTTTATTTTGATATAATATTTTGAAAATTATTTTTAATGTGACTCGAAATTTCATGATTAAAAGAGTTCGGGCCCCACCAAAATATGCAAAATTTCGTTGAATTTTTTAGCAGTGCCTAGAATATATGGTATGTTATGCTAATAAAAAGAATATGGGCTTCAAATATCCTTAAGAATTAGCAAATGGGCTGTAAATTATTGAAAATAATGGCTAATGTGTTGTATGATGTTTTCCACAGATTTGGAGTCTGACTTCTGGGCCTACTAGGTTGACAATGACACTGTCCTAAAAAAAATTTTGACGCGTACGCAAGGATTTGTCAGCTTAGTCAACACACAGCAGTGACTGTTGGATGTCCATCCAACGGCCGCCGTGCTTCTTCAATCTATGATCTTCCTGCTCCAGCCGCCCAAACCAGCGCCGGCGGGACTGCCTGCTCCCTCCTCCCATGGCTGGCTGTGCTGCCGCCAGGCCATCCCTCTAACCACCCACACATCCTGTTATTTTCCGGCGACGTCAGCCTCACCCCGCAGCCGACCAGTCAGCGCTCGTTCTCCCCTCAGCGTGGGCATCCGCTGCGTGGCTTCGCCGGCTCCGGTGGTTCTCTTCTGGCCTCGCCCTCGTCCACAGCGTTGTGCTCTCGGCGCGAGGTCAACATGGTCAACAAACAACAGCCATCGGAAGAGGCTGACAGTAGGGTCCCACACAGGAAAATGCCTCCTTATTACGCGCAAAATAATGATTCCTCCACCTGATAGCTGGGAACCACCGGAAGGGTCTCTGTATTTTGCAAAAAAAAAACGTTCCCCCCACTGTCAGCTTGGACCCACCGGAAATGCCTCCTTATTACGCACAATAAAATGAATACTCCCCCTGCTAGCTGGGAGTCACCTTGGTGGGAGGCTGACTTGTGGGCCTACTAAGTTTACGGGGACGGAGGGCTTTGTCAACTTAGTCAATATGAACGATTCTAGCTCCATGACCGTACGATGTCCATCCAACGGCCGTAGTGCTTCTTCAACCTCTGGTCTTCGTGCTCCAAATTACCCAAAGCAGAGCTGGTCGTGCCGCATGCTCCTGCCTCCCGTGGCCGACTGTGATGCCGCGGAGGCCTCACCACCCCCCTACTACTCCCACTGCTGGCCAGGCCATCCCTCTACTCACCCACACCCCCTGTTATTCTGCGGCGACGGTAGCCTCACCCTCGTACTCCTCTTCGCGTGGGAATCCACTGTTGCGTCTTCCCCGGCTCCGCGTCGTCCCCTTCCTAGGCCTCGCCGTCATCCACCACCGTGGTACTCTCGGCGCGGCGTGGTCAATGTGGTCAACGACCGACTTCCATCGGAAGAGTACTGTGCGTGGAAAGGCTGACAGCTGGGTCCACGGCGGCCACAAGGAAGTGCCTCCTTATTACGCGCAAAATAATTATTCCTCCACCTGACAGCAGGGACCCACCGAACGGGCCGCCGTATTTCGCGAAAAAAAACGTTTCCCCCTGGCTGCTGGGACCGAGGCCTGGCATACCGCACAACGGAGGAAACGAACCTTCTACGTTCGAAACGGAGTCCTGTTGATCGGGAGGGGTGTGGCGTACCGCAAAACGGAGAAACGGACCTCCTACGTTCGAAACAGGGGTCCTGTTGATCGGGAGGGGTATGGCATACCGCAAAACGGACGAAACGGACTTGTGTTGGAGCGCTACGGTCGAAACGACGGTCCTGTTCATCATGAGGGGTGTGGCGTACCGCAAAACGGGACTCCACGGGATACTGTTCATCTCCACCGTCGACCTCCTCCAGCCTCCATGGGCTACCGTCGACCTCCTCCAGCCTCCATGGGCTCCTGTTCATCCAGCCTCCACCGCGCTACTCCACCGCTCTGTTCAACCACCCTCCACCGCTCTCTGCTCATCCAGCCCTCCACACCACGGGTCCTGTTCAACCACCCTCCACGGGCACCCTCCACCGCCTCTGTGCTCATCCAGCCCTCCACACCACGGGGTCCTGTTCATCCAGAGGCAACGCCACCGCTCACTATTCATCCAAACCCCCCCGCAACGCTCACTGTTCATCAATCGATCGGCTTCAGTTAGCAGCAGTAGCGAAGAATTTGCTCGATTGGGTTTAGATAACAGCCACCGATCGATCGCTCGGGTTCAGTAATGCGTAGCCTGTAGTGCAATCGCTCGGGTTTAGTTAGAGCCCAACGCCTCGCTCGGGTTCAGTTAGAGCCAACGCCTCACACACGCAGCAGCGTGTGTCGAGAAAGCAGCGCATCACTCGCCCCGACCTCCCACCGTAACCGAAACTCCCAAAATTTTCCTCCCCTCGCTTCTACCACGGTTTTTCCGTCATGGACGACCCAAAGAATGTCATGCAGCTGCGTCTCCGCCCGCCCAAATCAAAAGCCCATTTTCTCATCATGATTTTTTTGTCATAGAAATAGGAGCCCACCACATGTATGATGATACCGGGTTTTGTCACAATTATCGTCATAGAAGTGTCATATGTATGACAGAATTTTTTTTCGTTCGGCCCAAAATGTCACGGATGTGTTTTTTTTGTAGTGTTGGTTTGGCCTACTAGATTGATCTTTCTTGCAATGGGAGAAGTGCTTAGCTTTGGGTTCAATCTTGCGGTGTCCTTTCCCAAAGGATGAGGGGCAGCAAAGCGCGATTGTATTGTTGCCATCGAGGATAACAAGATGGGTTTTTAATCATATTGCATGAATTTATCCCTCTACATCATGTCATCTTGCTTAAAGCGTTACTCTGTTCTTATGAACTTAATACTCTAGATGCATGCTGGATAGCAGTCGATGTGTGGAGTAATAGTAGTAGATGCAGGTGAGTCGGTCTACTTGTCTCGGACGTGATGCCTATATACATGATCATACCTAGATATTCTCATAACTATGCTCAATTCTGTCAATTGCTCAATAGTAATTTGTTCACCCACCGTAAAATACTTATGCTCTTGAGAGAGGCCACTAGTGAAACCTATGGCCCCCGGGTCTATTTTCCATCATATTAATCTTCCAACACTTAGTTATTTCCGTTGCTTTTATTTCACTTTGCATCTTTATCATAAAAATACCAAAAATATTATCCTATCATATCTATCAGATCTCACTCTCGTAAGTGACCGTGCAGGGATTGACAACCCCTTATCGCGTTGGTTGCGAGGATTTATTTGTTTGTGTAGGTGCGAGGGACTTGCGTGTAGCCTCCTACTGGATTGATACCTTGGTTCTAAAAAACTAAGGGAAATACTTACGCTACTTTGCTACATCACCCTTTCCTCTTCAAGGGAAAACCAACGCAGTGCTCAAGAGGTAGCAGTAGCCTTTGCTATGTCCCGTTGTTGTATCCCTCCATCGCGTGCAAGCGTGCCGGCTAGTATGTCTAGGATGATTCTCTTGTCCGAACTCATACTAACAACGTGTAAATGGCTCTGTATATGTATATGTATGTCTTTAATGACTACTGCTTGGTACATACTGCGCCTTTGCTCATTTTTCAAGTTACATCATGAATGACTCCATACACCTACTCCAACCTCTTGTTAAAACTGCTCCCTGATGTTCTTAGCAGGATGGCTGACGATCCTCCACCTCCACCCTATATTGCCGCAATGATGCAGCAGTTTGAGCTGAAGCGTCAGTTTATGACTGGAGTAATCGCTCAGTTTCCAAACCAGAATGCTCATCAACAGCCTGCCCCAATAACACTACCAGAATTTGTGCGCCTCAACCCATCCATTTTCCGCAACTCCACCAATCCTATGGATGCTGATGATTGGCTTCGTGACATCCTGTTTGAGATGGAGTCAGCTAATGTTGCACCTTCCAGTTACGTCACCTTTGTGACATTTCACTTGGAAGGTCCAGCTGCTCAATGGTGGGAAAGCCACAGGGGTATGCTGCCTGCAGAGACTGTAACCACTTGGCAGGAATTTCAGTTAGCTTTCCGTGCACGACACATTCCTGAAGGTCTAATGGACCAAAAGAAGGAGTTCCGCAAACTCTCACAGGACACAATGACTGTGGATGAATATCAGAGGAAGTTCCTTGATTTATCTCGCTATGCTGCGGATGACGTCTGCACTGACGCTCGCAAGCAACAGCAATTCCATGAAGGACTGCATCCCGATATAAAGCTCGCACTTGTTGCTCATGATTGCGCAGACTTTGCGATGCTTGTTAGCCAAGATTTTCGAACTGAAAATGGTCTGACTGAGTACCAGGAGTCGCTCAAGCGTACTCGAGATGTTGGCCCATCCTTGTGTCAGCCTGCTCAGAAACGTCGAGTATGGATCCCACACAATGTTCATCACCGACCTGCTCCAACACCAAGGCCATCTTATGTTGCACCTCGTTTGCCTCCGCCGCCGAGACAACTAACGATTCAGGGTGGACAATCCAATGCAATGGCTCCTCCCCATAATGATGGATTATGCCACAAGTGTGGACAGCCAGGACACCTTACCCTCGATTGTCGCCAGGGTTAGCCGCAAAATGCATCATGTCCTTCCGCTGGTCGTAAGAAGAGCCATCGAAGCTATCGTTCCAGAAATAGCAATACCCAACCGTCTGCTGTTATACTTGGCCTGGCCAACCACATAGATGTTGATAAGGCTCAGAAGGAACCGACTGTCATGACGGGAACCCTCCTCGTTAACTCAGTGCCAGCATCTGTTCTTTTTGATTCAGGAGCGTCGCATTCCTTCATATTTGAGGCATTTGCACACGAGCAAGACTTATCATTTGAAAATGTGTACCCTCCGCTGGTGATTAACTCTCCAGGATACAGGTGGGATACCTCGATGGTAGCCCACAACAACCACATTGTAATTGGAGGATTAGTGTTCTCTTCTTCACTCATGGCCCTCAAGGGTTCTACCATAAATGTCATTCTCGGTATGGATTGGCTGAATGCACATTATGCTTTCCTCGACTGTGCCGCTAAAAAAGTCGAACTCACACACCCTTCTAACCAGTTGATCCACTACTCAGCTCAGATGATCCAGAATGCCGAGAGTCAGATATATGTTCTCAATGCATTGAATGCTTCACCTCTTGAGGGAATCGAGAACATTCCAGTCGTTCATAATTTTGAAGATGTCTTTCCAGAAGAACTTCCAGGAATACCCCCTGCTAGAGCTGTCGAATTCATCATAGACTTGAAGCCAGGCACTACTCCAATTGCCAAGCGGCCATACAAGATGCCGCCGCATGAACTCCTTGAGCTTAAGGAGGAAATCGACAAATCTCTTCACAAGGGATTCATTCGTCCTAGTTCCTCTGCTTGGGGAGCACCTTCTCTCTTTGTCAAGAAAAAGGATGGTACAATTCGTTTGGTCCAAGATTACCGACCTATCAACCAAGCAACAATTCGGAATAACTATCCGCTACCCAGAATCAACGATCTGTATGATCAACTTGCTGGTTCCTCAATATTATCTAAACTTGATTTGAGGTTGGGTTACCACCAGATCTGGGTTCGTGAAGAGGATATTCTCAAGACTGCTGTCGTGACTAGCTATGGTTCATACGAGTACACCGTCATGTCTTTCGGCTTGACCAATGCTCCAGCGACATTCTCTCGTCTGATGAACTATATATTCATGGAATACCTAGACAAGTTCGTCGTGGTTTATCTGGATAATATCATTGTATATTCCAAGAACAAAGAAGAACATGCTGAACATCTTTGAATTGTTTTGGAAAAACTTCGAGATCATCAACTATATGCTAAGTATTCCAAGTGTGAATTCTGGCTTCCCGAAGTGACCTACCTTGGGCATGTCATCTCCAAGGATGGTATTGCCGTCAACCTAGAGCGAGTTCAGGCTATTCTCGATTGGACTCCTCCGAAGAATGTCAAACAAGTCAGAAGTTTTCTCGGACTCGCCAGCTATTGCCGTCGATTTGTCGAGAACTTCTCCAAGATCGCCAAGCCCCTGACTGGCCTGCTTCACAAAGGCGACAAGTTCGAATGGAGAGAAAAGTGTCAGGAAAGTTTCCAAGCACTCAAAGACAAGCTGACTTCTGCCCCAGTGCTTGCTCCTCCCGATACTAAGAAGGATTTCATCATTTACTGCGACGCTTCATGACAAGGATTAGGCTGTGTCCTAATGCAAGAGCGCAGAGTGATTGCTTATGCCTCTCGTCAATTGCGTCCTCACGAAGAGAACTACCCAGTTCATGACCTCGAGCTTGCTGCTGTCATACATGCATTGAAACAGTGGCGACATTACCTTCTTGGTAATCATTGCGAGATCTTCACCGACCACCAAAGTCTGAAGTACCTGTTTACCTAGCCAGACCTGAACCTCCGTCAGCAGAGATGGATGGAGATCGTAGAAGACTTTGACATGGGCATTTCTTATACACCGGGTAAGGCTAATGTAATGGATGATGCTTTGAGCCGCAAGTCATACTGCAACCATATCGAGTTTCGCAAAGTTCAGCCCTCGCTTGCTGAAGAATTCAGAAAGCTGAACCTCCATATTGTTCCTCCGGGTGCACTCGCTCCCCCTCCTAAGGAGTTCCGCAAGATGAACCACCATGTTGTCCCCCAGGGTACCCTCAACACCCTGGTTGTCGAACCAGATCTCGTGGAGAGCATCAAGAGACTGCAGAAGTATGACTCTCAAGTTGAGAAGATTAAGTGCTTCCTCGCAGAAGGAAGGCCCTCGTTCTTCACTGTTGAAGATGATGGCACCTAGTTCTTTAAAGGTCGCCTAGTGGTTCCTTCAAAAGACAACCTGGATATGACTCGGGAAGTTATGAAAGAAGCTCATGATACGCCTTTGTCTATTCATCCCGGTAGCACCAATATGTATAAAGACATTCGTCAGAGATTCTGTTGGTCAAATATGAAGCAAGACATTGCTCGCTATGTTGTTGAATGTGACGTTTGCCGTTGTATCACAGCAGAACATCAAAGGCCTACTGGAACTCTGCAACCTATCTCTATTCCTGGATGGAAAAGGGACCGTGTTGAAATGGACTTCTTCACTGGTTTTCCCAAGTCACAGAAAGGTAATGATGCTATACTTGTCGTCATTGACCGACTTTCTAAAGTTGCACACTTTATGGCCGTCAAAGAGACGATAACTGCTAGTCAGCTGGCAACCCTCTACATGTCCAGAATTGTTTCACTCCACGGTATTCCATTGGTTATCAGCTCAGACCGTGGCAGCTTATTCACTTCAAGATTCTGGGCAAGTTTCCAAGAAGCTATGGGAACTCATCTGTCTTTCAGCACTGCTTTTCACCCTCAGTCCCAGGGACAAGTTGAACATGTCAATCAAGTTCTCGAAGCCATGCTTCGAGCTTGTGTCATTTCCTTTGGCAAGAAATGGGAGGAATCTCTCCCGTATGCTGAGTTCTCTTACAACAATAGCTATCAAGCTAGTCTGAAGATGGCTCCCTTCGAAGTGTTATATGGATGAAAGTGCCGAACTTCTCTGAACTGGTCAGAAACTGGGGAACGTCCACTCTTCGGTCCGGATATCATCCAACACGCCGAAGAACAAGTCCGCGTCATTCGCGAGAATCTCAAGACTGCTCAATCACATTAGAAGAGTAATTATGACCGTCATCACAAAGACATGGTCTATCAACCTGGTGAAAAGGCTTATCTTCGGGTCACACCAATGAAGGGTGCAACCGCTTCGGGATCAAGGGAAAGCTAGCTCCTCGCTATATTGGTCCATTCACTATTCTTGAAAGGCGTGGAAAAGTGGCATATCAGTTGGAACTTCCGTCGAACCTTTCTCAGGTTCACGATGTGTTCCACGTGTCACAACTCCGCCGCTGCTTCAAGGACCCAATCCGAGCAGTGGATCATGAAGTGCTCGAGTTGCAACAAGACCTCTCTTATAAAGAGCATCCGGTCCGCATTCTTGACCAAGCTGAACGCCACACACGTCAGAAGGCAATCAAGTTCCTCAAGGTCCAGTGGTCGCATCACTCTAAAGACGAAGCCACTTGGGAACGCGAGGATCGCCTGCGTGATGAATACCCCGAACTTTTTCCTTCTACCTCCTAAATCTGGGGATGAGATTTCTTGTAGTGGAGGAGAATTGTAATGCCCGGATAATTACGCTACAGTAAACCACTGTTAATGGTGCCGTGTTATTGATTTTACCGTTGTTAAGTTCGCATTGATTCAAAGTCGGTTCCAATTTCAAATTTAAAATAAGTAAAAAGAAAAGACATAAGCAAATAAAAGAAAATGAGAAGGCAACAAAAAAATAATAGAGGAGAGGCCCCTGCCTCTCACTGGATCTCAGCCAATTGGTCGACCCACCAGCCCACTGGCGCCTCAGATAACCCTCCCCGAATCGGAAACCCTAACCCGGTCGCCTCGTTCCCCCACTCCCTCCCCACTCGCCCCCACTCCCCCACGTTTCCCTCGCTCCTCTGCCCCCCGTCCCGATCCAGATCGAGGGGCGGCAACCCCGGCGACCGCGCCACCTCGCTCCTCGACGCCGGCACACATCCTTGGTGCCGCCTCGCCGCCGTCGCCTCACCCATCCTCCCCAAATCCCTCCCTCGCTGCGACGCCCCGGACGCTGCGCCCCAAGCCCCATCGCCGACGTCGCCGCTGCCGCCTCGTTCATCATCGTCCCTCGTCGCTCGCGTCCTCACCTCCTCCTCGCTGGCGTCATCGAACCTTGCCGGAGAACCCCTGCATCGGGGGTGAGGACAACTCCATTCCCCCCTTTTTTCTCTGTCACCTCGCGCCTCCGCTTCCGTTCGGCGCGCCTGTCTCTGCCCACACATGCTCGCGGCTACGCCCCTGTGCGCCAGTCCGCGCCCTCTGCCGCGCCCACTTGCTGCTCTGCCTAGCGCTGCGTCCGTCCGTCGTTTGGCCACGCTGGCAGTCGTCCTTGTCAGCCCCGCCCGCAGCCGCCACGCTGCCGTGGCGGTGCCCGTCTGTCCCTTCCTCCTCGCTGCTTGTCGGCCTCGCCCAGCCTCGCCCCCACCACGCGCCCAGCCTTTGTGCCTCAACAGACACACACGCCTGTGGCTCGTTCGAGGCGGGCGCCATCGCCCGTAGCCCCGCTAACGCCAGCGCCCGTTAGGCCCCCCTCGGGCCTATGACATGGGGGGCCCACGCCCCTGTCAAAAAAAAGTTAAAAAAAGATTAAGATTTAAAAAATAAAATAATTAATTAATTAGTTAGTTAATTAATCAATCAATTAACTTAATTAAAGTTTTCTTAATTAACTTAACCTGCTAATTAACTACCTAATCTTTAATTAGTTAGGTGAGTGTATGACAGGGGGACCCACCCCCTGTTGACTAGTCAACATTAATTGGACAACTGGGACCCCCTGGCCCACCTGTCAGCCACTGGGTACAGTTCTGTGTATACCTGGACGCGAGGCAACTCGTGCCGGCTCGGGCCGAGCCTGCCCAAAGCTCGCCGTTCCTCGGGACGAGTCGAGACGAGCTCAATGCTCCGGCGAGCCTCAAAACGGAGCTCGGCCCGGGCTTTGCCCTAGCTCGGTGCAGCTTGGCAGGCTCGCGAAGCCTGCCTGCTCAAGTCACTGCCATGTGGGCCTCCACATGGGTGGTCACCGACGGGAGGCAAGGAAGACGGTGGCTGCGCTCTGATGAAGCTGGGTCGTTGCCGACCGTTCACGAGGAAGACAATGCAATGCTCATCATGGACACACGCGTACGCCGAGAAGAAGACGGGCGGCGAGGCCGTAGACGGCAAGCAAGGAAGACGGCGGCGGCGCTCCTCGTGGACGTATGCGGGCACCGTGAAGAAGGTCCAGAGCACGGCCGCGATGATGAGGGGAGTGAGCAAGTGGTCGACGAGGTGAGGGAGGAAGGGCGGACGAGCGGCGAGCCGGCGTCGGCGTCCGGCATGCTGTTGGCAGCGGCGAGGAAACCCTAGGAGTCTACTACAGTGTGTCTCTCTCTCTCTTTCTCGTATCGTGCGGGCGTGGAGATGTGCATAACTGGGCCAAGGCAGCATGCTGGCTATGGGCAGCGTGAGGCAGCGTGCTGGGCTGCTTGCTAACTTGCTAAGGGCTGCGCTGGGCTGCTCTGTCGTGCAAGCTTTGGTCTCGCGAGTCAGCCGGAGTCAAGCCTGGCTCGGCTCGAGGTGAAAACGAGCCCGATTGTGCAGCCCGGCTCGGCCATTTTGTGTTGCGGGCCAAGCCTGACTCGCTCCGAGCCAACGCAAACTCGGGCCGAGCCCAAAAGCTCGAGCTGAGCGTCCAGATATAGTTTTGTGTACCCTGTGCTGGTTGCATCTAACATTTTAGCATTTATTTTCGAATTAATAATAAATTTAAGAATATTGTTTAAATCTTTAGAAAATCATATAAAATAAACCGTATGTCGGATGAAAATAATTTGTACATGAAAGTTGCTCAGAACGACGACACGAATCCAAATACGCGATCCGTTCATCTGCCACCTGCCCCTAACTACCTGAACATGCAAATTTTCCCCTCCATTCCATCTGTCCGAAAATGCTAAACCTGGGGAAACATTCCTGGATGTTATACCCCTTCGCCGGTAACGTGTAGCACCGCGTTAGAACATGTCTAGCCCTGCCTGTTGTCCTGTTATGCTCTTGCTTGCTATGTATTTACTGTTTCTCCCCCCTCTTCTCTCGGTAGACCCCAAGACTGTCGCTGGTGCCACTGTGATCAACTACGTCGATTTATTTAACCCCTTCTTCTTGTCTAAGCAACCAGGCAAGCCCCCCCCCCCTTTGATCATCCCGATATCGCCCATTCCATTCTCTCATGCTTGCATTAGATTTTGCTACTGTTATTGATTGCTCCTATTATGATGCCTAGCCTGCTTTTGTACCTGCTATTGTTACCTACCTGCTTCTCCTAAACTGCTTAGTATAGGTTGGTTAGTGATCCATTAGTGACCCCCACTTGTCCTTGTTGCCCCTGCTTCATCATCGATGACTCGATCTACGTGATCCACGACGAGAGCCCGACACCTCACATCACATCACACCCCTTTTGTTGCTCGACTCTGCAGAGCTACTATCGAGTGCCGAGGGTGATCCCTCATAACGCACTCCTGATGATAATTCTGTAGTGTAGCTATTTGGTCGTGGTCATCGAGGGTGATTTTCTCTTTCACCATTCCTGATACAGCTATGTCGTTCAACACCTCAAGTGTGAACCTCGAGGGTGGTCCCTCTTACGTTCACCTTGATGATTACATTGAGTGGAATCCTCCGAGGGTGATTCCTTGGGTTTTCCCCTTGATGTTTGGACACACGGATACCTTGACATTACTTGAGACCTTTGGTAAAGTCGGGCGGCCCGGAGAGCACCCACAAGATGGTTACGAGGCACGACCGCGAAGTCAGGCAGCCCTCGAGTGGGCTGGGCTTGCCCTTGCCGTATTTCCTCGAGACGGGGCGACGGGGTCACATTATCGTGAGTCTCTACTCGTCTCCACAAGCTAATAATACACTATGGTTTGGGTATTTGTTCTGAGTTGGCTTTTGGCCTTTACTCACTAACCACCACGCGAGAATAGTTATGGGCCTCGACGTCGCAGTATCAGCCGAAGCTTTGTCAGACGTCCAGTTCAACATTATGGCCGGGCCGGATCGTGCCATCCACTTCACGGGTGGTGCTGGTATCCCCTTGAGCACAACGACCCGGAGTGCAACAGGCGATGGGCCAAGACCCCGGAGTGCTTAGGATGTAGACCGGCGGGGACCTCTCTGCTGAGCCTAGGTAGGGCTGCGACGTGTTGATCTTCCGAGCCCGGGTATTGACCCTAGAAAGGTGTGTCCGGCCAGAGTGATCGAGCGTGTTGGAAAACGTGGTGCACCCCTGCAGGGAAGATACATATTCGAATACCGTGTCCACGGTAATGGACGTTCAGACTTATATCTTGATCTAATACAACTAGAAATGGATACTTGAGTTATGTGGCTCCGAGATTGCTTTCTCGCAGGGAGTCGAGGAAGGATCTCTGGGCATTGTTGCTACAACAAGTTTGATAAATATAAATTGCTATTCTTTACTCTTCTACATGTTGCAAGCCGCTTGGAGCTGCTTGTAGATGCTAGTCTTCGATAGGCTAGGCCTTCCCTCTATTCTGGCATTCTGCAGTTCAGTCCACAGATACAACCCTTCCATTTGATAGCAATGCATACTTAGTATAGATCTGATGCTTGCGAGTACTTTGGATGAGTACTCACGGTTGCTTTGCTACCCCTTTTCCCCTTCTTCCTTCTTTCCGGTTGTCGCAACCAGATGGTGGATCCTTGGAGCCAGATGCCACCGCCAACGGATTCTGCTACATGGAGACCGCCGACGACCAGGAGTAGTTAGGAGGTCCCAGGCAGGAGGCCTTGCCTCTTCGATCGTGTTGCTTTTGTGCTAGCCTTCTTAAGGCATCCTTGTTTAACTTATGTCTGTACTCAGATATTGTTGCTTCCGCTGACTCTTGTGTATCGAGCTTGTATTCGAGCCCTCGAGGCCCCTGGCTTGTAATATGAAGCTTGTATTATTTTAATTTGTGTCTAGAGTTGTGTTGTGATATCTTCCAGTGAGTCCCTGATCTTGGTCGTACACATTTGCGTGCATGATTAGTGTACGGTCAAATCGGTGACATCACACGCCAGCTCCCGTATCTGCTGAATAATTCGAGCTTCGGTCAAGGGACCGTTTACCACCTTCACCACACCTGGGAAGGAGGTTTCCACCATATGCGACACAGGTGCCAAATCTGGTGTCTCAAAGAACATCAGCTCCGAACAACAGACTCCATATATGTTAACCGTGGGCTTGGGCCCCAAAAGAAGAGGACACTCTTCTGCGACATGCTTCGGTTTCTGACATAAATCACATAACTCAGCGGTGCACTCTGCAACAAAGTGTCCCGGTTCACCGCACCGAAAACATGTCAACTTTTTCTTCTTAATAGCCCACTTAGACGGTTTGTCACCCTCGGACTTTTCTGTACATTAGTCAGATCCAGCATCACTAGGCTGACTCTGCACCGGAATCGTCACAGCTGCCAATGCCCAAACCGTCTCCACCGCAACAGATGGCAGAGCTGGGCTAGCGGCAGGCACCTCCACAGGGCTCACCTCACAGCCAGTAGCAGAGGGCAAGAGGCGTGGAGGAGGAGGGCGCCGGTTCCCACCTCGACCTCCGTGGTAACGGCCCTGAACGAACGGTTGTTGGGACCAACCGCACCTTCCACGAAGTTGCCTGGCGGTCCTTGAAAACCCCTACTGGGAGCACCATTACCCGTCCAAGCGTAGCCGTGCCCAACTCCGGTAGACGACGATCCACGGTGTTGACCTTCTCCATATGCATTATAGTCGTCATCACCCCACTGACCGCGCGGAGGGTTGCGGCTATCCCCCGCGAAAGCACCCGAACTATGGCCATCGGCGCCAAATCCCACGCCGCCCCGGCCACCGGCCATCTGTCTTGGCCATTGCGGCGGAGGGGGTGCTGCTCTGGGTGGCGGCACGGCCCTGGTCCGCGCGGACGCCGGCGCAGCCGAGGCCACAGCGGGCGGCGGAGCCGACCCCGCCGCGTAGCCTTCGCGGGCGGCGGGACCTTGGGTGGCATCTGCCCGTGGTTGATAGCACGCAGGCTGCCTGCGATCTTCTTCGCTCGCCGAAGGGAAGCAGCAGGGAAACCTAGAGAACCCCGACGGCGAACGCTAGTTGCAGAGGTGAAACAGCAGGGAGAAAGCGAGGCGATCGAACGTGCATGCGGCCCCGATCCGAAGCATTAGCATGCACGTCGAGCCCCGAGCGGACGGTGGCCTGGTCAGCTCGCTGGGCCACAGGCCCAGTACTAACCATAGCCACCTCGGTCGTTGTAGTTTCCGGCCCACCCTGGCCCAACAACTAGTTTAAACGATCTATCCTTTCAAGCCGTAAATCACGGGTCACACCAGCCGCCGCCTGTTGCCGGACCATCGTTCGATCCCCTTCTTCTTCCTCCGGGTGACCATCGTCCAGGTCTTCGGCAAGAAAAAATCGGACAAAGTGACAGCGGGCGGACTAACCTTGGGCAAAGGGCCGATCCAGGGTTTGACCTTCGGCGACCCTAGGGCCGAACTGAACAGATCTCTTGCGGCCCTCTCCATGCGACGGTGGCCCAAGAAACCAATGATTCCATCACCGGCCGAGTAGGTGGCGACGATGAGACATCAAGCTCCTGATCTGCTCCATCTTCATCCTTTTCAGCAAGAATCCAGAACCGCCCCCCAAACCGTGTCGTAGGTTTGGATGCGTTCGTCGTCTTCTTAAGATCAACAACCTCAATCTCATCCTTCTTGTTTGCCGCAACCTGCACACATTCAACCACGGTGACCTGGTCAATGTCAATCAAGAAACGCGTACCTCCGGTAATCTTCTCGTCGACCTCCAAATGTCGTCCGCCCAAGATCTCCCCTTCATGATCTCGTAGCGTCATCCATCGAGAGGGAGAGTGCGAGTAGAGATATCCATCCTTCCATAGTCCGGCAGCCCGAACATCTTCGAACCAAATCCGCCATTTCGTCGGATTCAAAAAGCTCCGATCCCGATCCGCCGACAAAGGAGATCGTCGAGGATCCAGCGATGACCCCGGCTCCAGCGCCGCCACATAGGCTGCCGGCGTCGCCGACTCATGCCCCATCGAGGCGGGCTGTAGAATGGGCAGCGGCTCCAGAGGGGGCGGCAAAGTCGCGCTCCTATCGCCTTCCATCTGGAAGCTTTTGGCCCGCTTTATAAATAAAGCCATGACAGGATACAAACACACCAAAATGGAGGTCCACACAAAGGAAACAAGTTCAACAACAAAAAAGGGAAAATATACCCGTTGGGGACAACAACAAAACAAGCCTGCAAAAGAACATAGCAGGGTCCCAAGGCAGGTAGATGATCATAAGTAATTCGGACGCAACCTCCTTATGTTTCCTTGTCAGATCGTCGAGGGTCGTCTTGTCCCGCCGCTTAGAGAGAGGTTTCCATAGCTGCAAAAATTCACACAATTTGTAAATTGCATCGGTGGCCCCAGATGGGTATATATGTTCAATGACAAGTTTATTCTATCACACCGCATGGTCCAAGCCAAGGTTCCAAAATTCACCCAGAACCTTCGGTGGACCTGCCTCTAGCAATTTGCCATGAGTTGATGCCAATCAGGAAAGTTGGTTGGGTGCTAACTATTGCCCCAAACCTCCCTAAAGAAACTCCACATGAACTGGGCCGACACACAGTAGAAGAAAATATGGTTCAGGTCCTCCTCTACCCCACACAGCGGGCACTGCCATTCCCAGGGCCGTTCTGCCTGAGCACTTGGTCACCCAAGGGAAATCTACCCGTAGTAAGCTACCACAAGAATATTTTGATTCCAAGGCAGCAGACGCACCTTCCAAAGTTCAGTCAACTTGTCAGGCCCAAATCCCGCCATACGGCGATTGTATAATGACTTAGTTGAGAAGTTGTCCGAGGGCCCCAATTTCCATGATGTGATATTCGGAGCCGCAGACAAGGTAACACTTGTCACACTGGTGGAGAGCGCTAACCACTCGGTGGATTCAAGGGGACTGAAAGAGCGACAGAATGAGAGGTTCCTCCCCGCATCCGCAACCGCCAAGGTCACCGAGATAGAAGGTTGATCCGGAATGGCGAAGAGCAGCGGAAACTGAACAAGGAGTGGTCGGTCATCAAGCTAAATTAGTCAACCAAAAATGGGTGTCCATTCCTCTCTCGACCATCACCAAATCCCCAGACGGAAAACCGGTTTAATAGACTGAATGACTTACCAAAATTATGAGCCTATGACGGAAAAATGCATCGCGGCAGTATCTACCCAAAGCTCAGGATCTAGGTGAAACACACAAAAATAGGACTCACAATTCCTTTTCCAACTACGGGGCCGCTCTCCCCAAAATGTTGGAAAATCAAGTTTGAGACGGGGAATGGAAGGGGAACAAAAACGGTGTGGACTGTCCGAACGGGAGGCATTCCACTGACGCGAGAACTCCCCAGACATTGGCGGCGGCTCGAGACGACGGACCAGAGATCGTGAACGGGAATCCTCGAGAGGTACGTACCCATGGCCGGAGGCGGAACAAGGGTAGTAGCTACCACAGATCCAGACCCCCGAGTCGAATTGTCGTCGTGGCGGCCATCGGGCCTGTGCATGTCCTTGCTCGCCTCTGAAGTCGTTCCACCACCCGCTCGTGGAATCAGGGGTGGCAGATCCGTCGGCTTGAGGGCGAGGGCGGGGTTGCGGATGACGGTGTCCAAGTCGCGGCGGACGCCGCTGATCTCGGTGCGCAGATTGTCGACCGACTGCTCGAGCGCCGGCCGCCACTCCGCGAGACCCTTCACAGACGGCTTGATCTCCTTGAAGAGGGCCGTCGATGTTGCCACCGCCTCTTGGATGGAGGCGTTCTGCTCCTGGATGCGCTTGAGCGTCGCCGCAAGCTCGTCGACGCGTTGCTCCATTTCAAGGGTGTGGCATTGATTGCGCGTGGAGAAGGTGGGCTTCTGGAGATAATCAGGCAAATCTGATACCATATGTTGTGTCCCTCAACTCGATTAGCTCTAGTTCATAGCCGTACAGGAGGAATTGAAGTTCAGAGAGAGGGAGGGTTCGAGGAGGAAGAAAGGGGATCGGGAGGAGAGTACAAAGTCCAGAGGATTCTCGATGCCCTTCCACCTAACGCACACCAACACTTATCCCCCCAATTCCCAGGTTGCTGGGTCGAACTTGTGATTGGGCCGCTTCTTCCTCTTGGGCCGGCCTTCCCCAGGGTGATGGGCTGTAGAGGTATATGGGTCCGTGACAGGCAGCTAGGCTGCTGATCCGCGTCTGACATGTATGCGCACAGTGTCACGGGCTGAAGACCCGTACCGGTCCTTGTGTGGAGGATTCTTGGCCAACTGAGGCCACCGTTTGGTCAAAGTGTGGACGTGGAGCATTTTGGCCCAGGGAAGACGCAAGTTTGTTCACCATTAGCTCACCTCCCATTAATCAAGTTTATTTATTTCATGCTAATACGAGTATCTTTGGGTATTGGCAAATGAAGCACTGACACAATTTTGTTGTCTATAAAAGTCAGTAGGACTAACTTGGCACTTGAGTTCTATCTGCTCTACACGAAACAGCTTAGCGACATGTTTAGTGCGAATGGTTTATGTGATAGAACAAACAGTTTAGTCATGATTAATCACGCCGGAGCGGCACGTTCATGCCTAAATAGTCGCTTTGTGTTAGCGAATGCAGTTTTACGCGAGACGGCCGCTCTGGTGCAGCAGCTTTTCGCCGCGCATCGTGGTTCACTTTCCCCCGTCCTGTCAGGCTGTCACCTCTGAGAATTTACTACGCTCTCACATCACCCCTCTCCTGTCTATTATAATCTCCCTCCACCCACCACACTGAGCCTGGAGAAAGAACACCAAGCAAGGCCACCATCTCCCTCGTCGTCAAGTTGCCAGAAGAGGTCGAGGTTCTTTTTTAATCGGTCGGCGAGGTGTTCTATGAGGAAGACTGCCAGAACGCTACAAGCTCCACCTGTTCCAGCACCTCATCCCCCCGACAGCCAAAGATGGTGCTATCTGAAGAACATTTTAGTGCTAGTGTTCATTGCAGCATTAGTGTACAAGTGTTTATGCATGTAGACTGAAATTTCCTCGGTGAATTTCCATCAGCATTGTGTTGCATTATCCTAGTGATTGCACTAGTCAAGATAAAAATGTATTGGTGGGAGCTGCATGAATTAAAAGTGCATTGAATTAACCCTGCACACGGTCCAAACTGAATAACTTGCGGAGGTTCTTAAAACTGAATGAAAAACAGTTACATGGCATTTCCAATTGCCTATACCTATTCCCTCAAAAAAAAATTGCCTATACCACACAGGGCAAACTGTTTTACAGAACAACAAACGATCCTTTGATTGCCTCAAGCAAGTCACTTGCCGTCGCTGAATGGTTCCCTTGCATCCGCATTAGCTCATACAACATCAGGTTACTGTGTGATAACAGAGTTTCCTGCAAGATACAGTAGCTACATTGGTGAATTTGCATAGACAGTGGGCATGCTTTCAAGCTGCTTGACTGACAACCTAAGCACAACCAGCTTGCCTCTAGAAAATACTCAAACTGAACCTCCTGTGTGAAATCACCCCAAGTACATTGATGAACATTTTTGTCCCAAACAACCATCATCAAGGTTTTACTCCAAACCGGCTAAAAAAAAGGTTTTACTCCAAACCAATCATCTCCCAATTAGAACAATCATTTGACTTGCACCGGAACAAAACTCATAAAACAAATATGGTTATACTGGATCCAACATCACTAACACCCAAAACTGCAAACTGCATTGTTCCATTGCCTCTAAAAAGTAACCAACAACCTAAACACAACCAGCTTGCCTCTAAACAATCCACAAAATTTTTACTCCAAATTTATCACGTACCAATAAAAAAATTCCTGTGGCTTCCACTGTAGCCAAAGTCATCAATTAAATACGGCAATTCTGAACCCAACATCACTAACCCCCAAAATCCAAGCTACAAATGTTCATTGGCCCAAGTAAAAAAAGTTATCTACTCCGACTACCCAATTTACACCATAAAGCTGCCTGTGGCACGGGAAAAAAAAATCCAACAAACATAATACCCATCCAAACAAATTTGTCCCAAATTGCACTGAAACTAAAATTGCAGTGAAATATGTGCCAAACATCCAGCTTCAGACAAACTTCTATGCTAATTAGACAAAGCTCAACCTTTTTAAATATGCAAGCTTACTAAAAGAGCTGCAAAATCAGAAGGAGAGAAGGATGTTCAGCACAGTTTCTTATGGCTGTGCTTTGCCGACCGCGTCCACCTTGACAATGGGGGCACTCATCGAATCCTGGGAGTCCACTGGTAGAACGGAACCAATCCACCCCCCCAGCCCGGCAACACTCCTGTGCGAATCAGATCTATCCTATGAGTACAAAATTTCCAAAACAACGACGGTGATTCGACACCCATGCAACCTACATACATCTCTGTAAATTTCAAACCTCCAGTAATGCAAAAATCCAATTACCACACTATGAATCCAAGAGCTACTAGATTAGTGCTAACATCACTGTCGCCACACTTGCAACAATCTCCAAAACAGCTCTATATTTTCCTACACAGAAGCATATTTTTTGAAAATGATCCACAACATGTACAGCTAGCACAGCACCGAAAATAGAACAAATATGTGCATAACATACTATGAATCGATGCAGAAATCCGAATCAACTCTTCTTTCTGTCACCTAGCAACCTAAACATGATTCAGATCTAACTTCGCACGGCACTCCAAAGAAGAATTGTGGCAGAGCATCAGCACACTGACCTGTGTGTCCAGCCACTGGTGGCTTCAGAGCACACCTCGCCCGCCGCCGGCGCCAAACATGACGCAGGGGACGCTCATCGAATCCTGTGACTCGACTGGGAAGACGGAACTGCTCCACGGCCCGGGCGCAGCACACATCCTGCATGGATCGAAGCTGAGCCAACTCGGTAAGAAATCCCTAAAATCCGCGGCGGTGAACAGACAGCTACTTCAAGTGAGGGTTGGCCGGAGGGGGAGCAAACATACCCGTTGAGCTCGAGGCCATTGCTGGGCACCTCGTCGGAGTAGCACAGGCGCCGCCGTTCGCCAGATGGGGATGGGGTGGAGGAGCCGACCCGCTGCGTGGCTCTGGTTTGTTCCACGCAGGCTGCGGTATGAGATAAATACACTGATGGTCACTGAAGTTAAGATCAAAGCACACTACGGTCACTGTATTTCAGAATACGATCAATACGGTCATTGAATACGACTTGAAGTGATTATACGGTCACTGCTTCACTGTAGAGTATCATATTTTATCCGCATGGGCATGGCACTTCGTGAACTGGTCAAATAGTCTGTATGGGTCCCAACTATCTGATGCCGAAATAAACAAATAAAAATAACTTGCGCGCAGCGGTGGGATTTCGAACCCTTGATCTATCGGCTGCAATCTATCGGAGGATAACCAGTGTGATCTTTTTCCTTTTAAATAAAAACACAAGCATGCACCGACGCATGCGCGCAGCACACACGCACAGCCCAACATGCACACGCATGCACACGCGCGCATGCACAGCACGCACGCACACCATACACCCACATGTAAATCCACTGAAAAAATAGCACGCTATAACACCGCTAATAGCACGCTGTATCATATAGAGAATTGTCTAGCTAAATAAATCGATGTACTATACACTAGTAGAAAACGGAACTTTAAAACCGGTTTGTAAGGGCCTTTAGTGCCGGTTATGGAACCGGCACTAAAGTGTGGGCACTAAAGCCCCCCCCCCCTCCCCTTAGTACCGGTTCGGCACGAACCGGCACTAAAGTGCCACCACGTGGCGTGAGCTCGCGCCCTAGTATGGGGGACCTTTAGTACCGGTTGGTGTTACCAACCGGTACTAAAGGTTTTTTTTTTTGAAAATTTTGGAAAAAAAAATTGATTTTTTTTATTTTTAATTTTTCTGAATTATTTGATGATTTAGTCTCTAATCACCTCTCTTAACTGCTCAAGTGTGGATCACTCATTCCAAATCATCTAACTTCGCGACCGGTCACCCATCCCTCTCACTACTCCAGCCCGAGCATGCTTAACTTTCGGGTTCTATTCTCCTTCGTTTCCAAGTCTGCACTTGTTGTTTTCCTGACAGTAGTAAGATGTCAATCCTATTAACCCTCAGAAGTTTAGCTTGAGCATGAAGTCACACATTTCACCCTTTGAGTTTGAAACTATTATTCTAAAAAAACAGTAATTATTTAGTAAAGCTAATATTTCTTGAATAAGTTTGACCATATTTTGACAAAAGTTTGACCAGATTTGACCAAAATTCAAAAAATTAAAATAATTATTTAGTAACACTAATATTCTTGAATAATTATGTAGTAACATTAATACTTCTTGAATCAGTTGTTTGACCGGTTTGACAAGATTTATCCAAAATTCAAAAAAACATAAATTAGAGCATATCTTTTTTTCCTTTTACAATTTTGTCATTTCAAAAATTGTCCTAAACTCTAAACCCGGGACTTAAAATGTCGGAAACTCTATGCTAAACAGTAAAAACTAAGGGTTTAAACCATAAAACCTAACCCTAAACTCTGAAATCTAAACCCTAGCACTAAACGCTAAAAACGTCTAAAACGCCCAAAAACTCTATTTTCCCTTTGGAATTTTGTGATTTTAAAAAATTGTCAAAACGGAAAACTTGTTGTTTCAGCGGATCGATCTTTTTGTCCTGCAAATTTTGATATATTATATGTATTTTGAATTAGGATGATTTAGTTATGATTTTTTCAAGTTTGAAAATTGCCCTATAGTCCCGGTTTGTGTCTCCAACCGGGACTATAGGTTCCCTTTAGTGCCGGTTCGTGGCGCGAACCGGTACTAAAGGTTGGCCCTTTAGTACCGGTTTGGGCCACAAACCGGGACTAAAGGGACTCGTGGGGCCCCGGCCTGACGCCAGCCTGCCACCACCCCTTATTACCGGTTTGTGGCACGAACCGGTACTAAAGGTTTAACACGAACCGGCATTAATGCATAACCGTTCAAACTGGTACTAATGATACCATTAGTACCGGGCCAAAATCGAACCGGAACTAATGTGTCTCACATAAGTCCTTTTTCTACTAGTGATACCTCGCTAATAGCATGCTATAGCGCGCCATAGCACGCTAATAGCATATTTTCAAGGGCCATACTATTTTCTGTAGCGCGCTATTTTTTTCATCGTGCACAACACGCACACACGGGCACAGCACCTATGCGGCCACGCACAACAACGCACATGCATGCACACACTCAGGGTGCATGGAGGTGTGCGCCATCTGCGGGGACGTCCAGCGAAGAGCTTGCCCACAACTGCGCCCAACGCCATTTCTTGGAGCATTTTTTTGTCGTCGTTGCTCGACAACGGACCAGAGACGAAACGATCACGACCACAGCCTTAGAGCATCAGGGGACCATACGCGAGCACACAAGCACGTACGAGTACCCACGAGCTGCCTCTACTCCTACCGTGTGAGGTGTCTACGTAGGCGGCTGCATGCATGACGATGGTGGGCGACGAGAGATTCTCAGACTCGGATGGTGGGGAGACGTGACAGTCAACGACAGGAGGCACAAGAGGTAAGGCGAGTGCTAGGGCCATGGTGGCAAGGCGATGAGGTTCTTCGAGGAGCTGATTCAGTAGGTGATCAAGAGCGGCTCACGCGCGCCGTGGCGAGGCGCGTCACGACGTCGAGACGCCGGCGTTGTCCAGCTTGTCGAGCATGGCACTGGTTCTTGTCTCTATAGACATCACGTATAGGCCGCACGCATGCACACACCATACACACTCATAGCAAAATTCTAAATAAAAAATTACCACACACTCGCACAGCACAAATGAAAAAAGAACGCATAGCAAAAAAAAATGCATGAAGTACATATACTCAGCCGACGGCTATTAGTACAGTACCGACGACGTCCCTGGTTGTTGGCGCGCGATTTTTATTTGGCCTGGCTCGCAAGTTCGAATCGCCATCCTTGCACTCATCTATTTTCCTTCGTTTCTCTGACACTCACTCACATGTGGGACCCATAGAGTCAGCGCTGCTCTAGACTATTTGACTGGTCAACTGAGCAAAATACAGTGCTCTACGGTGAAATAATGACCGTATAATCACCGTAACTCGTATTCAATGACCGTATTAAGCGTATTCTGAAGTACAGTGACCGTAGTGTGCTTTGACCTCAACTTCAGTGACCGTGAATGTATTTATCTCCCGCAGTATCGTCGTGGGGATGGGGGTGACCAGGGCTTAAGATTCTGTCGCCTGTGCTGTTTCGAACGATAAGTCATGGGTCGCACACAAAACGCCTACACACTTCCTAGCCGTATCGTGGGCTGTATTTCACTGGATAGGCCTGCCACCCACTGACGGGATGCACATCCCAAGGCTCAAATGGACGCCCACGATACCGGCCTACCTGTGGCTCGGCCTATGAAAATCCGCACTCCACATCTAATGACTATACATTGTGTCTAAAGTGCAAGCTAACAGATTGAAGGAAATCTTGCCAGAAATTATTTCAGAGGAACAATCAGCATTTGTGCCAGGCAGATTGATTACAGATAATATTTTGACTGCTTATGAGTGCTTACACTTCATGAAAAAGAAGAGAGGTAGGACTTCCCAGTATTGTGCTTTGAAACTTGATATGATGAAAGCATATGACAGGGTCGAGTGGAGCTATTTGAAATCTATCATGTCGAAGTTGGGTTTCAGTGAGCGATGGGTGATGTCTGTAATGAGGATCGTCACATCTGTATCTTTCTCGGTACTTTTTAATGGGGAGCGAACGGAGACGTTTAAGCCCTCCATGGGAATCCGCCAGGGTGACCCCCTATCACCGTATTTGTTTTTGCTAGCAGCTGAAGGTCTGTCTTGCCTGTTAAGGAGCAGGGGGAGTTCGGGAAACTTATCGGGCATCGTAGTGGCGCCCACAGCACCCTCGGTCAATCATCTCTTATTTGCGCATTTACAGCTTGATTTTTGCAAAGGCCAGTACGGCAGGAGCAACAGAGATCAGAGAATTTCTAGATGTTTATTGTCAGGCATCAGGTCAACGGGTTAATTTGGCAAAGAGCTCAATTCACTTCAGTAAGGGGTGCCCGAATAATATAAGGGAGGCTATGAAAATAACACTTGAGGTACCAACAGAGGCTCTCAATGATCGCTACCTGGGCTTACCGTCTGAAGTAGGAAGGAATACAAATGTCACTTTCAAATACTTGAGAGACAGGGTATGGAACAAGATACAAGGATGGATTGAACAACTCCTGTCAGCAGGGGGAAAGATGTACTTATAAAATCTATGGCCCAAGCGATCCCCACATATTCAATGGCTGTTTTTAAATTACCAAGAGGTTTGTGCGAAAAACTTAACAATATGATCAGGAGCTTCTGGTGGGGCAGCAAGCAAGGCAAACGGAAACCTCACTGGGTGTCATGGGATACTCTCACGATGCCGAAATATATGGGAGGATTAGGGTTTCGAGATTTTGAGTTGTTCAATTTGGCTTTGTTGGCTCGGCAAGTCTGGAGAATATTGATTATACCGGAATCATTAAGTGCGAGAATTCTTAAGTCTGCGTACTTTCCGGAAACAGACATTTTGCAAGCCAACCTTGGATCTTCGCCCTCGCAAATTTGGCGGGCACTAGTGGAGGGGCGAGACATTATCAAGTTGGGCCTCATCAGGAGGATTGGAAACGGGAACTCCACATATGTATGGCGACAAAATTGGATCCCGCGTACAGAACGCTTGACTCCAGTTGCGGTAATTTCGACTTCTCCACCTGAGCTCGTGTCCGAGTTAATTGATGCTACATCAGGATGGTGGGACAGGACGGAGCTAGCGAGGCACTTCCTTCCCATGGACATTGAAGCAATACTACGCATTCCCATCAGTTCGGTTCAGCAGGAGGATTTTTGGGCATGGCATCATGAGAAAACAGGAGTATTTTCGGTAAGATCATGTTACCGTATGTTGGTTACAACGAAAAAAGTGCGAGAGGATTGGTTAGAAGGTAGGCCAACTTCAAGCTCGAGCCGCTCAGAGAAGGCGTGGACAACCTTATGGAAGATCAAAGTTCCGTCAAAAATACGTGTGTTTGTGTGGCGGCTAGCCCAGCGATCCATGCCGTCAGGAGCAGTGCTGCACCACCGGAAGATGGCTACTTCAGCAAGGTGTGAACTATGTGGTGCAGAGAACGACACATGGCGACACTCATTACTTGACTGCACCATGGCGATATGCGTGTGGGCACTCGTCGACGACTCACTTACAGAGCATATGAGCATGACAACGTGCCCGGAAGCGAAGGAATGGCTATTTCACATGCTGGAAACGCTACCACATGCAGAATTTACAAAGCTCATCATTACTTTGTGGGCAATTTGGAGCGCAAGACGGAAAGCAATCCACGAATCGATCTTCCAGAGTCCGGAGGCAATTCATGGTTTCATCATGAGATATCTAGCAGACCTGGACATCATCGCAGACGCTTCACAGAAGCAAGGTACAACTATGCCACGGTCAGTGCAGGTGCCAAAGTGGATCCCTCCAATGGAAGGTATGGTCAAAATTAATGTAGATGGAGGAATAGCGAAGAACAGTTGCAAGGGTGCGGCGACATTGTGTGCCGAGACCCCCAAGGAGTTTACCTTGGCTCGTCCGCACGCATCATTGACAATTGTGATGACCCCGGAACGCTTGAAGCAATAGCATGTTTGGAGGCTCTTTCCCTCGCAGCTGATCTGAACCTTCGAAGGCTTATTATTGCATGCGACGCAGAAGCGGTAGTTAAACAGATTAATGGAGGAAGTAAAGCTATCTACAACCAGATTATACGTGAGATCAACATTCGTCGTCAGGAGTTCGAAGTGGTCCAGATTATTCATGAATGCAGAATGTCCAATATGGAGGCTCACAATTTTGTAAAAAGCGTTGTATCATTAGCTCATGGTCGATATAACAGGCTGCTACAGCCGAATGACACTACAATTGTACCATATATTATAATGCAATAAAGAGACCATGATTTCCCTCAAAAAAAAAGATCAAATTATATCTTATCTAGATGAGTTCTAGCAAAACTGAATAAAAAATTAGACAGTGCCCTCTTCCTTTGGCAGGGATCCTAGTTTCTTCCAATATACGTAAAAGATATAATAGTTTAACGATATCTGTTTAACAATTCATGATGGCCTCACAAAACACACACACACACACCAACCAAAAGTGCAAATAGGGTGTTATGGCAAATAGCTTCAGCCTCTAAATCAGCTAAGTTGATGCTAAACAGGGGCTTAATGGCGCTAAAACTGCTAAGTAGTATATGGAGATGTCGTTTACACGGACAAGTAGCATTTGCTTTTCTCTTCTACAACTATTATCTCCTAATCTTTTGTAAGTTTATATATTACTAATGTTCAACTCATTTACCTGGGGAAAAGGCCCTCTCCTCCATGACACAACGAAAATCCTAAGCCCCCTCGCCGCCGTACAACGCGCCAGGGTAGCTTGTGCCAAACGGTCAGTGTGCTCGCGGGTTGCCTCAGGCGAAGGTGGTGGCGGCGTGAAACATGTGCAGTGGGATGCTAGGGGTGGGCGACCACAGGAATGTTTAGAGTATTGTGCACATCTCACAGATTGCTAGATGTTTCATGTGATGTAGAAGTACATATATACATTCAAACTTGTCGATAGATGCATGGAAGAAACTACTTAAGAATTCTGAGGCATACAATGTGGAATCTGCAAGCTTCATCTCCGCAGGTGTATAGCACCATGTGCCATCATTACATAACCGTTGAATATGATTACGTCTAGCTCACCAAACAGCCCTGCGATGCAGGTATGCTGTGTTTCTTTCTCCTTCTCTTAAACACGTAATCCTCGAGCGCTGCAACCATAGCATCTCTTCTCTGTAGAGAAGCTCATCAAGCTCATGCATCTTCTGCCGGATTAAATGATGATCGACATTGTTCTCTTGCAAGGATGCAAGTTCAGACCGGAGCCTCTCAATATCCTGTAGGACATGCCCAACGGTTTTACTGCTCCATTCCCAAAGATTCTACATGAGTTCCTTCAGCAAGTTTCACACCGACTCCAAGTTTCCATCTGGTCAACTCCGCACCCACGCACGTGAAATAACATCCGGCAGGTTGGGACCCCTTTCCTACAAACTCTCATATCTAGGCGCCCATCGTCGCCTCAGCTTTGCATCGACTGGTAGCATCTCGAGGACGATCGGGCAGTGGTCTGACCAAGAAAATGCTAGGTGAACTACTCTCGATGCCGGAAGTAGGTCATGCCATTGTTCATCCGCACAGACATGGTCCAAATGCACTCGCATGTTGCTATTAAATCGAAAACAATAGTACTGCAGTTCAGTTCAAGTATGGAACAGTGATGCCCTATTTTAGGGCAGCTATTGGAGATGTCACTTTTTCATGCCCAACAAATCCACTTTTCGGTGTCTTAAATTTTACACCAACCTCTTTTTGATGCTCTACAATAGGGCAGCGATTGGAGATGATGTAAGCAAGTTATAAAATGTAGACCGTGGAATAAAAGGAGAATATTTAATGCAAAGTAAATAATAAAGGATTTGAGCATCCATCCAAGATTTTTGCACACTACCATATTAATGCAAAATAAATACGATAGGGCTCAAGCATCCCCCGGAGATTGTAACACACCGCCATATTAATACAAAATAAACACAATATGGACTCGATAATCCATCTGTGATTATTCTTTCACACAATACCATTTTTCATTTCCATATAATTTTCAAATTTGTGATCTTTTTGACAATACAACATGCATATGAGTGCAAGTTCAATGACTGGAACAAAGATGTATCCCCCAAAGCCGAAAGGAATTTGGTACTCACATATGTTTAAACTTGTTGGGTAATCACAATGAGTTTTACTTTGGCACACCCCTCTAAAAGTTTACATGAATCTTAAAGTTACTTAAAAAGGTTGTCACCATATTAGCACGTAGATCAATTATATTGAATAGATTGATTTGAATACAAAAGGCTATTACCCTTTTTGATCAAAAAAGGGTAACTTCTAATCTCCATCTTTAATGTGCATCAAAATCTGTAAAATTTCCTGCGGTGTACCAAAACAAAGTTCAATTTCAATTATTTTTGGTAAAATAATACCGTAATGTTTAAGGAAAACCACATATATGAACATTCTTTACCAATACATATAAATATTCATTATTAAAGTTTTACTAGTAAAAAAGAGGGCTTTGGTCCAGGCCGGGTTAGCCCATCAGTCCCGGTTCAGTCCAGAACCGGGACCCATGGGGGCATTGATCCCGGTTCGTGAGCCCAGGGGCCCGGCCGGGCCACGTGGGCCATTAGTCCCGGTTCGTCTAGACCTTTTGGTCCCGGTTGGTGGGACGAACCGGGACCAATGGGCCTGGTTCCTGGCCCACCACCATTGGTCTCGGTTGGTGGCTTGAACCGGGACAACAGGCTGCCCTCTAGTCCCGGTTCGTGCCACGAACCGGGACCATTGAGGTGCCTCTATATACCCATCGCCCGCGAGCAGAGCACTCCACTGTTATGTTTTTCTCTGGCCGGGAGGGCTTTGTGGTGCTCTAGCTCACCTCCTATGCACATGAGGTGTTCGATGAAATGCCCGAGCCACACTAGTTAAGCTTTATCCTCTCGAAGCATGACCTCTGAATTCTATTTTTCCCGAGATTTGCCTAGGTTTATATTAGCGGCTCGTCACGCCCTGTCCCCGTCTTCACTGTCGTCGATCGCCCGCGCCGATCTCGTCGCCGGCACCACCGTGGTGAGCCTCTTGTTCTTATCTTCTTTCTGAAAGAAAAAAAAATCTTGATTTAGAGATATATACTTGTCTAATTTTCTTACTATTTTATTGCTTGTTATTATATAGTGCGATGGTTTTGGTATCCGCCCCCGTCGGCCCTCGTCCTGTCTATGATTCGGATGTGGTATATATTATCTTTATAACTATTGCTTCATTTATTGTTTATGAAAATTATGCCGACCAACGTGACGTAGATTTTATTTATCTAGGAGGTATGTGAACCGGAAATTCCGACCGACCCTATTGTCGAGAGGTTAAATTTAGTTGAAGAAGAAAACAATTTCTTAAAGGAAAAAATAAAAAAAATTGAGGAGGAGAAGATGATATTGGAGTTGCATGTTACGGATGTCGTCGATGATCACAAGATCAAGATGGATGCAATGTGCTTGAAGATTAGAAAGATTAGAAAATATGCCATTCATACCAAGGCTTGGTATCATTATGTCGTTGGATCAATTGTTACCTTGGTTGCGATTATGATCGCATTTGTTTTCGTATTGAAATGTTTTACATAGTTTCAATGTATGGTTTAATTAATTTAGATGCTCTGCAGAGCTTTATGTTGTTAGTTGAGAACTATGTATGTACTTTGGTTTTAATGTGATGATGAACTTCTATTAATTTGGTCACTTAATTGTCTATTCATAATGTTCTGTAATGGTTTTTGACACACTTAATTATATATAATGCACGCAGATGAATCGGCAATGGATGTACGGTGACAGACACACCTCCAAGTACATTAAGGGCGTGCATGATTTTCTCGAAGTGGCTGAGGCAAACAAGCAGAATGGTTTTATGTGTTGTCCATGCCCTATATGTGGGAATACGAAGTCTTACTCTGACCGGAAAATCCTTCACACCCACCTGCTTTACAAGGGTTTCATGCCACACTATAATGTTTGGACGAGGCACGGAGAAATAGGGGTTATGATGGAAGACGGCGAAGAAGAAGAGTATGATGACAACTATGTGCCCCCTGAATACGGTGATGCTACTGAACATCAAGAGGAACCAGACGATGTGCACGATGATGCTGCAACGGGCGAAGCTGCTGAAGATCAAGAGGAACCAGACGATGTGCCCGATGATGATGATCTCCGCCGGGTCATTGTCGATGCAAGGACGCAATGCGAAAGTCAAATGGAGAAGGTGAAGTTCGATCGCATGTTAGAGGATCACAAAAAAGGGTTGTACCCCAATTGCGAAGATGACAACACAAAGCTCGGTACCGTACTGGAATTGCTGCAGTGAAAGGCAGAGAATGATGTGCCTGACAAAGGATTTGAGAAGCTACTGAAAATATTGAAGAAGAAGCTTCCAAAGGATAACGAATTGCCCGACAGTACATACGCAGCAAAGAAGGTCGTATGCCCTCTAGGATTGGAGGTGCAGAAGATACATGCATGCCCTAATTACTGCATGCTCTACCACGGTGCGTACAAGGATCGGAACGCATGCCCGGTATGCGGTGCATTATGGTATAAGATCATACGAGATGACCCTGGTGATGTTGATGGCGAGCCTCCCAGGAAGAGGGTTCATGCCAAGGTGATGTGGTATGCTCCTATAATACCACGGTTGACACGTCTGTTCAGAAACGGAGAGCATGCCTAGTTGAAGCGATGGCACAGTGAGGACCGTAAGAAAGACGGGAAGTTGAGAGCACCCGCTGACAGGTCGCAGTGGAGAAAAATCGAGAGAAAGTACTGGGATGAGTTTGCAAGTGACCCAAGGAACATATGGTTTGCTTTAAGCGTGGATGGCATTAATCCTTTCGGGGAGCAGACCAGCAATCACATCACCTGGCCCGTGACTCTATGTATGTATAACCTTCCTCCTTGGATGTTCATGAAGCGGAAGTTCATTATGATGCCAGTTCTCATCCAAAGCCCTAAGCAACCCGGCAATGACATTGATGTGTACCTAAGGCCATTAGTTGAAGAACTTTTACAGCTGTGGAATGGAAACGGTGTACGTACGTGGGATGAGCACAAACAGGAGGAATTTGACCTAAAGGTGTTGCTGTTCGTGACCATCAACGATTGGCCCGCTCTCAGTAACCTTTCAGGACAGACAAACAAGGGATACCACGTATGCACGCACTGTTTAGATGACACTGAAAGTATATACCTGGGAAGCTGCAGGAAGAATGTGTACTTGGGCCATCGTCGATTTCTTCCGACCAACCATCAATGTCGAAAGGCAAGCATTTCAAAGGCGAGGCAGATCACCGGAAGAAGCCAACCATGCGTACCGGTGATCACGTACTTGCTATGGTCAATGATTTACACGTAATCTTTGTAAAGGGTCCCGGCGGACTAGCTGTTCCGAATGACGCTGAGAAACACACACCCATGTGGAATAAGAATTCTATATCTTGGGACCTACCCTACTAGAAAGACCTAGAGGTCCGCTCTTCGATCGACGTGATGCACATGACGAAGAACCTTTGCGTGAACCTGCTAGGCTTCTTGGGCGTGTATGGGAAGACAAAAGATACACCTGAGGCACGGGAGGACCTGCAACGCTTGCATGAAAAAGACGGCATGCCTCCGAAGCACTATGAAGGTTCTGCCAGCTACGCTCTTACGAAAGAAGAGAAGAAATCTTCTTTGAATGCCTGCTCAGTATGAAGGTCCCGACTGGCTTCTCGTCGGATATAAAGGGAATAATAAATATGCGGAGAAAAAGTACCAGAACCTAAAGTCTCATGACTGCCACGTGATTATGACGCAACTGCTTCCGGTTGCATTGAGGGGGCTTCTACCGGAAACGTCCGATTAGCCATTGTGAAGCTATGTGCATTCCTCAATGCAATATCTCAGAAGGTGATCGATCCAGAAATCGTACCAACACTAAGGAGTGATGTGGCGCAATGTCTTGTCAGTTTCGAGCTGGTGTTCCCACCATCCTTCTTCAATATCATGACGCATGTCCTAGTTCATCTAGTCGACGAGATTGTCTTTCTGGGGCCCGTATTTCTACACAATATGTTCCCCTTTGAGAGGTTCATGGGAGTCCTAAATAAATATGTCCGTAACCGCGCTAGGCCAGAAGGAAGCATCTCCGTGGGCCATCAAACAGAGGATGTCATTGGTTTTTGTGTTGACTTCATTCCTGGCCTTAAGAAGACAGGTCTCCCTAAATCGCGGTATGAGGGGAGACTGACTGGAAAAGGCACGCTTGGAGGGGACTCAATAATATGCAGGGACGGATATTCTTGGTCTAAACCACACTACACAGTTCTACAGAACTCTACCTTGGTGACCCCATATGTCGATGAACACAAGAACAGTCTGAGCTCCAAACACCCGGAGTAGTGTGACGACTGGATTACATGTGAACACATCAGGACTTTCAGCAGTTGATTGGAAACATGTCTCAGAGGTGACAAGACTGTTTGTGATGAGCTGTACTTGTTGTCCAGGGGACCATCTTTGACTGTATTGACTTACAAAGGATACGAGATAAATGGGAATACATTTTACATGATTGAACAAGATCAAAAGAGCACCAACCAAAACAGCGGTGTCCGCTTTGATGCAGCAACCGAGAGGGGAAAGGACACATATTATGGTTACATATTGGACATATGGGAACTTGACTACAGACATGATTTTAAGGTCCCTTTGTTTAAGTGCAAATGGGCCAATCTGTGAGGAGGCGGGGTACAAGTAGACCCACAGTACAGAATGACAACAGTGGATCTGAAAAATCTTGGGTACACTGACGAACCGTTCGTCCTAGCCAATGATGTGGCACATGTTATCTATGTGAAGGACATGTCTACCAAACGGAGAAAAAGAAAAGATAACGGTTTAATACATCATACGATGAGCCAAAGCGCCACATAGTTCTTTCTCGGAAAAGGGACATCGTGGGAGTGGAGGGCAAGACAGACATGTCTCAAGATTATGAAAAGTTTCATGAAATTCCTCCTTCAAAGTCAAGGCTGACCCAAGCATCCTGATAAACGATGATGATTATCCATGGTTACGGGCGCAATAAGCAAATGACACAAGCGAAGAAAAGTGAAGACTTTCTCCGCAACTATTATGATGATACCATGCCAACTTTGTAATGATTTAGTATGATACCATTGTCCGTTTTGTACATGCACATGCTATGTGGGTGAAATTATGATACCATGCCAACTTTCAACTTTTTCAGAGTTCATTTGAAATGCTTTAATTTAATGTCTTATGGTTCGGCCCTCGTAATACCATTAATCCTGGTTCGCTCCTTGTCAACTATGTTCTCACCAAGAACACTCAAGAGGGCAGCCACGTGGGCCATTGGTCCCGGTTCGTCTGGAACTTTTGGTCCCGCTTCCACGCACGAACCGGGATCTATGCGCCTCGCCCCTGGCCCATGACCATTAGTCCCGGTTTGTGCCACAAACCGGGACTAAAGTGTTGGTCCTCGTTGCGGTCAGAGTTTAGTCCCACCTCGCCAACCGAAGGGCGCTCACACCGGTTTATAAGCCCCTCCCTCTCTGCCTGGTTGAGCTCCTCTCAAAGTGAAAATAGATGCCCTTATACAGGGAATTTGACCTAAATTCATACTGAATTTCTCTGAAATTCATAGAAATTTATTATGGATTTAGGTTGAATTCTCTCTATAGGCGCATCTATGCTCATTTTTTAGTAAAGTTAATCACAAACTTGTGATTCACACAAATTTCAAAGAATTCAAATTTTAACTATTCAAATTTGAAAACTAATGGCACTAATAGAAAGTTTATAATTTTTCTAAAACTAATGGCACTAACAGAAAGTTTATAATTTTGCTGACCTAAAAGCAAAAAGAACTAAAAATATTAAAAACAAAAGAAAATAAATAATGCAAAAACAAAACAAAAATAAAATAAAACTATTTTTATAGTAAAGTTAATCACAAACTTGTGATTCACACAAATTTCAAAGAATTCAAGTTTTAACTATTCTAATTTGAAAACTAATGGCACTAACAGAAAGTTTATAATTTTTCTGACCTAAAAGCAAAAAGAATTAAAAAATAAAGCAAAAAACTAAAGAAAATAAATAATGCAAAAAACAAAACAAAAAAAACTGGAAATAAAAATAAAATAGCAACAATAAGTATTTTGTTGTAAGTAGAAACAAAATAAAATAAATAAAGCAACAAATAAAACAAAAAAGTGCCACCTAGTGGGCCCCCACGGCCTGAATACGACTAGAAACCCTACCATGGGCTAGGATTCAGGCCCGCAGGAGGCTCAGTAGGCCCACAGGCACACACAGCGTACGGTTAGGCCCGAAAGCCTACAATTGAGAGGAGCTCGAGAGGGTGGGCGCAACAGCGCTTATAAACCACTCTCGAGCTCTCTCAGCTAGCGAGGTGGTACTAAACTTTTGACGCGGGGCAGCGCAAGGCCTTTGGTCCCGGTTGGTGCCACCAACCGGGACTAAAGGGTTCATTGGTACCTGTTCGTGGCATCAACCGGGACCAATGCCTCCCTTTAGTCCCGGTTGGTGCAACCAACCGGGACCAAAGGTCGCTGCTGAAAAGAGGCCTTTGGTCCCGGTTGGTGGCACCAACCGGGATTAAAGGGGTGCATTGGTCCCGATTGATGCCACGAACCAGGACTAATGCTTGGACTATATAACAAACACTTGTGAAAATTTTCAGTTTTCATCGCCAGTCCCCCCCCCCGCCGATGACGCCGAGCTCATCGACACCGTCAGGCTGCTCCACCTCGCCGTCTACGCCGCCGCCGCCAACACCGTCGCCTCCCCGAGCCCGCGCCGTCCTCGTCGCCGGCATCCCCGAGCACGCTGTCCTTGTCGTCCCCGTCGCCGTGTGCCTCCCCGAGCCCACCCTCCTCATCCCTGTCGCCAGCCGCGTGCCGTCCCGAGACCGCCGTCCCCGTCACCGCGTGCCGCCGCGAGCTTGCCGTCCTCGTCGCCGGACTCCTACCATCACCGCCCCCCTCGAAGTGAGCCCCCCCCCCTTTCCCATGGCCCCGTGCCGCTCTTGCGCCTGAGCGCCGGCCCCTTGCTCTCTGCCCCTGCTCTCCATGGTAGCCGCCGGCCCCGACGCATTGAAGAGCAGAAGGAGAGGAGAAGGAGAGGAGAGGAGAAGGAGTGGAGCAGCGGTGTTTCTGAAATTTCTGAATTTTTTTACAGATATGAACAGTGTATAGAGGGTGTTTGATCAAATGCTAGATGGCTTTGGGCATTTTTAGAATTTATGATATTTTTTGTGGTGAGGTACTGATGCAAGAGAAAGGTGATGGCAAAATTTCAGAATTTTTGGATTGGTTTAGAATAGGTTTCAGCAAGGATTTTGAATCTGGTTCAAATTTCATTTGAATGAAATTTGAAAATTTTGAACTATGGATCAGAAGGTTTTTGGTGAAATGGAGTGTGGGTACTGTCATGAAGTTGGAGTAATTTTTGTGGTTGTAAAAGAGTTAGGAAAATTTAGAATGTGCTATAAATATGTCAAAAATGTTTTTTTGTTCATAGAAAGTTTTTTCTTCATATACAGAAAGTTTTTATATATGACTATGGATATATGAGCAATGATGATCCATGGATGTATGCGTTGATATATATGAGAAACGATGTTCATAGACTATTTACCAAGTATATATGTATTTTTGTTCATAGCATTTTTTCCATTTATATATGTATGTGGCTATAGATGGATATATATGAGAAATGATGACCCATGGAAAAGTTTTATATATGCAAAATTACATTTTAGAAAAGTTTTATATATCTAGCTAGGAAAAAGGAGGAACAAGAACAAAAATAAGGAGAGGAAAAAGGAAAATAAGAATAGGAAGAAAGGAGAAGAAGAGGAGAGGAAGAAGAGGATAAATAAATAAGAAGAGGAAAAAAGAAGAAAAGGAAGAGGAGAAGAAGAAAGGAATAGAGGAGAAGAAGAAAAAATAGAAAAATATCTATTTTTTCTTCTTCTCCTCTTTTTTTTCTTCTTTTTTTTCTTCGATCTTCTCCTCCATTCCTTTCTTCTTCTTCTCTTTTTATTTCTTCTTCGTTTTCTTATGTTTTATCGGGTCTGTCGATATACCCCTCCCGATAACTTCAACACGAGGGGGGGGGGTCGATATACCCCCTTCCCGATAATATTATTTTCCCATGTACGTATGTCGTCGTTGTCGATATTACCCCCTCCCGGATAACTTCGACATGAGGTGCGGTCGATATATATACCCCCTCTCGACTGTGATAACTTATACCGCGGGAGCACCCCACGACCCTCTCGCTCGACCAAAACTCTCGAGGACACCCAAACCCTAGAAAAAAACGATGTCGGTCACCTACCCCCTCCCGCCGCGCCCCTACCCGACAAACTCTCTCGTGGCCACCCCAAACCCTTGAAGCATTGTCGAGGCCACCGCAAACCCCGGAGAAGCAGCGTCGAGGCCACTAATTAATATGATTCCTTATTGTGATTAGCTAGCTAGTTCTATGTTTGCCACTAATATATCCATCTGTCATGTTTGAATAATTATTGCCATGTTGTAAATATTTGTAGAAACTATGGACACCCCTCGAGACGAAGCAACAGAAGCAGTGTTGGGGGACATAATCGCACAAGGAAGTGATGCCGTCTTCTCGTTTCTGAACGACACCGATGGTCTGGAAGGACAGGGTGAAGAAGCAGGCTATGATTATGATGGCTCCTTTGACCCAATGCCGGTGCAAGAAGGAGACCGTGAGGACGGCTCCGGTGACCCAATGACGGTGCAAGAAGGAGACCGTGATGACGGCTCCGGTGACCGAACCGAGTCTGGCCAGGTATATATATTAGTTAAGCCTGTGCTGACTAGCTAATTGATGCATTCATTGTTTTGGTATATGTACACATATTAATTAACTCTCGTCTTTCTTCTTTTTTCTACCCCTCCAGATCGAGCACAACTTCGGTAAGGAGACGAGGCCCGAAGAAAAAGTTGAGCTCGGATGAAAGGTTTGTGATCACATCAATCACGCGCGACGGCGAACCGATTGAACCCATCCGGACAAACAACACATTTGCTGCTCAGTGCGGGGTTCTTTTTAGGGACAGGATCCCGACCAGCATCCACCAATGGTATAAGCCTAAGAACGAAGACCCTGAGGTGTCTTATGTCAATGATATGCAGAAAGATGATCTTTGGACTGAGCTGAAGGAAAATTTCACCCTACCGCCAGAGGAGGATCCGGAGAAGCCAGTTATAGAGCAATTAATCAAGTCTTTTGCTCTTAAGAAGATGGCAGGCCTATTCAGGAGGTGGAGGAAAGAGCTGAAAAAGTTTGTCGACAAAGAAGAGACACCAGAATTCATCAGCAAATATGAGAAGATCGGAGATCACTGGCCCGCATTTGTGGCCCACAAGACATCAGAAAAGAGTAAGAAGATGTCGGTGACAAACAAGAAAAATATTCCGAAGAAGAAATTTCACCATCGCACGGGGTTAGGTGGCTACCTCAAAGCCCGGCCTAAGTGGGCCAAGACTGAGAATGATCTGCTTGATAAAGGGATCGAACCAGAGACAATGAACTGGCCAGACTGTTGCCGGACTTGGTTCTTCGGGGCTGGCGGAACCTTGGACCCTGTATCAGGAAGTGCCGTTGGACGGACGAGCAACTGAAAATACGAGTCAAGAGGCTTCGGCACTATATCGATGCAGCACAGCAAGGGACGTTCGCTCCAGACAGGGAGAAGAACGAGCTCACAATGGCCCTCGGGAATCCTGAGCGCCCTGGACGGACACGAGGCACGCCAGGCTCCGTTCCATGGAAGGTTGGTTTTCCGGACGCAGGCGGTTACAAATGCCAGGAGAGGAGGAAGAAAGTGCAGCAGACCGAACTGCAGGCGCCGCACGCAAGGGTACAAGCGATAGAGGAACGAGAAGCAAATTGCAGCAAACGAACTACCGAAGCTTCCCCCGAAGCTACCCCGCCATCTCAGCGAAGAAGCAGCATGGCTTCCACCGAGCTGCTTCAGCCGAAGCATGTCGTGACGGTTCCAGCTAGCTACCCCGTGGATTTTATCACGGAGTCTCAAAATTGCCACCTTATGAACTTAAAAGTCAAGGCGGCTGTCGGCCAAGTTCGACCTTCTGAACCCGGCGCAACTTTTCACTATCATCCGATTCCAGAAGGATATGCTAGGGTGACGGTGGATGAAATAACGGAGGGATTTGAGGACCTCCATCTTGACCACCCTACCGGTGAAGGGGAGACTAGGCTGGGTTCTGCTCTGAAGACTCCATGCCTATGGCGGAAGGAGATCATCAACCTTCCGAACTGGACGCCACCTCCTCCTCTTCCGGCGAGTCAGGGCACTCCGCCTCCTCCACCGCCTCCTCCTCCGACGAGTGACGATCATGGCACTCAGCCTCCTTCTCCGGCGTGTGGCGGCACTCCGCCTCCTTCTTCGCCTGCACCGGCGTGCCCGAGCAGCCAGCAGCCTCCTCCTTCTCACTACTAGGAAAAGGGCTAAAGATAGTATTGACACTAATGGTGCACCAGAGAAGTGGTGCGCCACTACTATATACTAATGGCACACCTGGTGGAGATACACCATTAGTGTGGAATACACTAATGGCGCACCAGGCAGAAGGTGCGCCACTAGTAAAACAATTTTTTTTTCATTTTTTCAAACATTCTAATGGCGATCCGGGCAAAGTCGCCATTAGTAGTTAGAACTACTAATGGCGACCGGAGACAGAGGCGCCAGTAATTTTTTTACTTTTTCAAAAAACTTATTCCTCTCCTCCCTTCCTCCCCACTCAAGACGCCCTCCGCCCCAACCAGACGCGCCGCCATGCCCCCCCCACGCCTCCGTCCCGGCGCCGCCTCGACCCCCCCCTCTCGTCCCCTCCGTCCCTGCCGCCACCCCGACCTCACCCCGCCCCCACGCACCATCTGTCCCCTCCGTCCCCTCCGTCCCCTCCGTCCCCTGCCGTCCCTGCCGCCGCCTGTCCCCACCGATCTCCGTCTGTCGACTATGGAGCTGGCCAGACTGAGGCCGAGGCCGGCGACGGCGGCGAGAAGAAGATGGCCCTCCTCCTCCTCCGGCGGCGGCCTCCGCCGTCGAGCCGCCCGCCTGGCAAGGGCCAGGACCCGCCCACCCCCGCCCCCCACCCCGACATCCGCTACCAGGCCGCCCCAGGTATTTCTGGTTTCTTAGAGAGCATCTAAGTGAGGTGGCCAACAAAGTTTGGAATGCATTTCATTTTGATACAACTATGAAAGTTTTTATAGAAAACAGAAGAAAATTTTGGAAAGTTGGATAACTATGAGAAAAAAGTGGCAAAATAGAGTTAGAGTAGTGAGAAAAAAGTTGAAAGGATGGACCATTAACTATGATTTGATGCCTCTGTTTCATGATTTTTTTTAATGGAAAGTTGGATGTAGGAAGACTTAACTATGGCATTATTACTTTGTTTCCTAAAGGGAATGATGATCCAAAGATATAGGCCTATATGTTTGCTAAATGTTCCTTTAAACTGCTTTAACAAGATAATGAAGTCATTCGTAAGTGAATTGCCTTGTTTTCTTGATGGCTAATGGTCCAGGGGTTTCGTTTCCTCTTTCCAGCGTTTGGACATTGCGCAAATTTATTATTCGTCATCTGCTCCTTGCATATTCGCAGATGGTTAACCTGGCGAACCGTAGTTTCCGAAGCTGTAGTTGCTATGCCATATGGGCTCATATAAATCTCACTGGATAGTGATGGTGTGTTTGTTGCAAACTTGCAATGTCAATTCACTCGCGGTCCTTATGATGTCACCTGAGAATGCTGGTGCTTTCTTGGTATTCTTGGTGTGCCACTTCACTTTTGTTACTGATAATCTCATCTGATAATCTATGCTGTTGCTTTCGACACCGTGATGGTATACGATTGCAAGTTGCACCACTTTGTGCAATTCTTTGGTGTGATGAACTGATAAGTTACTGGCTGAGGTGCCTGTTACACGCCGTACGCCTGTTGTCGCTTCAATTTTTATCTCTGTTGGCCACTTGCAAAACCTAAGAGAAATTTATTACCGCCACTATGCTTTTGCTTTGTTTATTTGTGCATACCGCAGCGCCTCACCCGCACTACTTTTTGGCTGTTCAAACTCTGGCGGTGTACAGAATTATTTTGAAAACCGCACGGCATATCGCATATGCGTGCGTGCACGCACGCCAGATATTAAGCTTGCACACCAGACACTAACCACCAAAGTCGTCAGGCGTGCACACATATGCTAGTGAACAAAAACAGTTGGTCACCTCAACTACGACGGACACAAACTTGAAAGGCATACCTCACACTCTACCTCGGTAATAATACATAGTACGTCTCTTCAAGGCAGTCAACTTTGTCCTGCTAGGATTTTTAGAAAAGGTGATGGTTATGAAAGGGTTCCCAATTAAATTTGGAAAGTGGGTTATGACTTATGAGTACTGTTAATGATGGTAAGGTGTCTTTTCTAGCTCATTACATGTATTGTTTGTAGCTACAAATAATTATGCATAGTGATACCTTTTATCGAGTCCTTTTTGCTCAAGTTGTTTACTTGTGAGTGTGAAGTAAAATAAATAAATCATGTTTCTCTAGGTATATTCCAAACATCAAAGTTGAAATAACTTTGATTTCCTAGATATAGATAGTTAGGCACACAAGTTTGCTGGTAAATCTATATGTCTGCCAGATCATGATTTCTTCTTATATACAAGGTGTTATTTTAGCTATGAACAACGATATGATTACAAGTCCATTGCCATACCACATTCACAGTTTGGAATGTATCTCTCTGCTATCTTATCATACAATCAGTTTGAATTATTGGAGGATGACCACGATGAAACTATGATGCAATATGGTAGTGATGATGAAGATCACACTGGTCACAATATTGGTGATGATGACGAGTAGTTCTCATGTGTTCACGTCTCTAGATTTTATCTCATGTGTTCACATCTGTCTTAATACCTTGCCTTGCCTTGTTCGGTTGTAAGGGTACTAATTGGTCTCTTCTGCTGCTTAATTATCGAGATGGCGGAAGCAGCCACCGCCGCTCTGCGACACCGCAGCATCTGAGTTGGATGCTTCCAGTTCTTCACTATCGTACTTGGGACTTCAGTATCATCCATGACACGGGTATATAAAATGAGAGATCTCCCCTAGCTTCACCCATCTCATTATGATATCTGTTGTTTGTCTACATCACTCATTGTCCCAAACTGCAGAGGCTGCCTGACAGTTTTAAGAACATGCTGATGGGTGAAGATCCGCCAAATAATGTGAAGGTGCGACAGGCCGGCAGCGGTTTCGCAGGCTGTGGGATGTGGAGTTGGTGATCAAGAAGGGCCACATGTACTTGTCTCGTGGGTGGGAGAAGTTCTACTGCGCCTCACGACCCGCGGCTGGGGTACTTCCTTCTCTTGATTCTGACGACGACGCCACCATGCTCATCGTGAAGGTGTTCAACGCGACTATGTGTGATGCGCCACGTGAAGATTATGATGCCGATGCGCTCGCCTCTTCTTATTCCTGTACATTTGGCTTTGTCTCACATCGATTGTTAACGATCATTGTTGCATTTGGACAGGTAATGGGAGCAGCAATAACGACAATGGCTACAGCCAAAGCAGCAGCGACCATGGTCATAGCGAAGCAAAGAATGACCATGGTCAGTAGCGAAGCAGCAGCGATTCTGGCTGTAGAGAAAGCAGCAGCGGTTCTGGCAGCAGCATAGACAACAAGAAGGATGATCCGGACTGGAGTGCGGGAGAAGAGGAGCAGAGTGGGGATGAGGAGCTGCAAGATGACGATGGGCATCAGGCTGAGGATGACCTAGCGCTGCTGGTGGCTGACCAAGGGCAAGAGATGGTGGTGGCTGACCATGGGCAAGAGATGGTGGTGGCTGACCATGGGCAAGAGATGGTGGTGGCTGACCATGGGCAAGAGATGGAAGTGGCTGAGGATGACCTAGTGATGGTCGTGCCTGAAGGTGGCCTCGCGATGGTGGTGGTGCCTGACAATGACCACGCACCGGTGGTGGCGCCGGCGATCCCGCGGCTGGGCGACATGACCACGCCAATTGAGGTAGAAGACTACATTCCACTGCCTCCACCGCCTCCACCGCCTCGCCGCTCTTGGCGCATCAGACTGAGGAAGGAGAAGGAGAAGAACAATGCATGAGAACTAAACTTTGTCAGGTATGTCAGATCTCCAAAATGATATATATATACTTAGTTACCTATGTTATCTCTAATATGCTTAGTTTCCTATAGGTTAGCTTCATTTTACCTAAGTTGGCTCTAATATGCTAACTTAGAGCTTATATGCTTAGTTTCCTATAGGTTAGCTCCAAAATAACTTATGTTAGCACAAAATGATCAATTTTACATAATAAGCTTATAGTCTTTTTCTTATTCTTCTTCTTTTCCAAAATGACATAGGTTAGCTTCATTTTACCTAAGTTGGCTCTAATATACTAACTTAGAGCTTATATGCTTAGTTTCCTATAGGTTAGCTCCAAAATAACTTATGTTAGCACAAATGATCAAGTTTACATAATAAGCTTATAGTCTTCTTCTTATTTCTTTTCCAAAATTCTTCTTATTCTTCTTCTAGTGTTCTTCTTCTTCTAGTATTCTTCTAGTCTTCTTCTTTTCTTCTTCTAACTTCTTGTTTATCATTTTGCAGATTTGATTTAATTCACGGAAGCTTGCATGGATGGAGTGCTTATTTTCCATTTGTGTTTTTATTTTGTATCAATGTGAAACTTTTGTGAATTGATGGATAACGGTGTTGGATGAACAATGTGAAACTTTTGTAATATGTAACGATGGAACTTGTGTGTTGGCTATGTATGTATATATGATGGAACTTGTGTGTTGGCTATGTATGTATATATGATGGAACTTGTGTGTTGGCTATGATTGTTATATGGATGCTTGTTGTATATATATGTGTTGGATATCTCATTGGTGAAATAGTGACCTGGGATTAAGAAAAAGAAATTAAAAAATTGTTACTAATGGCGCATTACAGTGTGGTGCGCCATTAGTATAGCAGACACTAGTGGCGCACCATGGGAAAAACTAATGGCGCACTGCCTGGTGCGCCATTAGAAAAAAATTCTAGTGGCGTGATACTAATGGCGCACCAGTGATGCGCCATTAGTAGGCAAAACTGGTGCGCCATTAGTAGCCCTTTTCCTAGTAGTGTCTCCGCCTCGCCAGCAAGGGCGGAAGAGACCCGCCGCTGCCCCGGCTGCTCCGACGCGTCGTAGTCCTTCTCCTCCGCCTCGTAAGCAAGCACGAAAGAAGATAGCCGCAGCCGCTCCATCTGCTCCGGCGTCTAGCAGTACAGCCAGAGGCGGGAGGAAATACAGATACGGTCCACCTCTCAAGCCTCTATAGAAGTTACTGTATGAGATGACCATGGAGGAAAACAAGAAGATCGTGCAGACCGAAGTGAAGGACTTCTTTGAAGGGTTGAAAGCGCAGAGACATCCACCTCCGAAGGAGAAGGTAGATCCGGTGAAAGCAAAGCGCACTATCGATGCCCTGAGGAAACCACCAAAGTCTCCGTCGAAAACCAACTATGAGCGCATTACTGAAAAGGCATATCTCGTAGCAGAGCAGTCGGGAAGTACTGTCAGTGATCAAAGGTTAAAAGAACGAGCAGCTGGGAAAAAATTACCCAGCTCGGCGAACAAGCAAAGGAATCGTGCCCCCCGCTCAATGTGTCTAGCGACATCATCGCTAATGCTCCGGGGACGGTGCCCGGTTATAGAAATCTTGGAGATTACCTGTCTGACGATGTAAATTTTGATTTCATGGAGGTGGTCGAACACAAATACGAGTATGGGAAGCCTCTCGTCAAAGATGAAAAATCTCTAACAACGATGATGCGAAGATTCCATAATTGGTAAATGAAAACCTGCAGAGAGTCTGGGGGGACGAATACTTTGTATCTGAGAATTAAAGAGGAACACGACCTCGTTGGAACTGATCTGTTGACTGTTCCATTTGAGGTGTTCTTCGAGTTCTTCAATCAAAAGGCCCTCGATAAATTAACGGTCTTTTGCTACTGTCTGTAAGTACTATTTCTGTCATTAAGTCTGTATATATAGCTCAGCTCTTTCGTTGCATGTATTTATAATTAATTATCCTCACTATATTATGCAGATTGAAGATCGTCGAGTGCAGAAAACAAGAAATGTATGATATTGGGTTCATTAACACAAATATCATAGATGAAATTCAGGTTAAAAAGCACGCCGAAGAGGCCGAGGCCAACTTGCTACAATCGTTGATCAAAAATCAAAATAAAGATACCATACTCTTTCCTTACAACTTCAAGTGAGTGTTACTGTCGTGTGCATATTAGGTTTCCCTTATTACTCGAGCGAGGTTATAGTAATGTTATTGATGAGTTATGCATGCGTGCGCAGCTTCCACTATGTTCTTCCGGAGATTAAGCTTGAGCGGGGACTAGTAACCGTCTTAGACTCGAGACGAAAAGATCCCGAAACGTATGCGGACATGATTAAAATGCTCAACAAGTAAGTTCAATCGATCATTATCGCACCATATCGGCAACTTTTTGTTCATTTCCTGATATCTCAAGTAATAATAATTATTTTCTTTGTCTTGCAGGGTTTGGAAACAGTTCACCGCAGAAGCTCCGGGACTGCCGAAGGAGCTGCGATATACATACCCGAAAGTAAGTACCACTAGCTAGCTAGTTGCGCGCATCTCCCATTGATTCTATAGCTATACTTTCATGAATGCCATTTATAATGCTTCATTATCAGTTTGATTGACCTCTATTTCTCGTAAAGTGCTTGTGGCAGGAACAAGTGAATAATTACTGTGGATACTACGTGTGCTAGTTCATCTACAACGCGACTTTGAAAAATAAGCGGGGCTACTCTAAAAGACAATATGAAGTGCGTAAGCAATAATATTCACAATTTCATTTTATTAAACCATCATTTCTGTTGAGTTTCATTCATATATATGTATTAACCCCCTTCTTCAAATTAGACGTGGCAGATGCGGGATGAACTCCTACCACAAGATCGCATTAAAGCAATTTAAGAGGAATTGGCGGGATTCTTTCTTGACCACGTCATCAATAAAGCCAGAGAATACCATGTGGAAGTTGATTTCAAATGCTAGGGGATTGTAAGAGATGTTACATATTGTATATGTATGTAGCCAGTAGCGTCGGATAGATAATACGAAAACTTGTTGTTCGACCAATCTCTTGGAGAAGGAGAGGTCGATAGATCACTTCTCTCGGTATGCATGACGAACTTCTGTACTTAATGGTTTCCTTCATTTTCTTACTAGCTAGCGTGTCGAGGGCCTCTTTATGTATAGTACGTAGCGTCGACCAAGCACGGACATAAGAGAGGACACTTCTCTCTATTAATTAGCTAGCTAACACAATATATGAAACACCTAAATTAAACCCCCAAAACCCCAACCCCCCTTTCAAAAAAGAAAAAAACAAAAACCCCAGCCCCTGAAATGCTGACGCGTGGATGCCTTTTGGTCCCGGTTGGTGCCACCAACCGGGACCAATGGCCCTCCTGCCTGGGCTCGGCGCACCAGCCATGTGGAGGTCCATCTGTCCGGGTTCGTGTTTGAACCAGGACTAAAGGTCTAGGGCATTAGTAACGAACCTTTAGTCCCGATTCAAGAACCGGGACAAAAGGCCCTTACCAACCGGGACGATAGGGGGTTTTTCTACTAGTGTTTGCATGCCATCCTTGTTTAATCACAATTGTACCGAGACAGAATCAAAGAACCACTCCCCGCAGCTGCCGGCGGAAGATGCTCAGAAGGATCATCCAGGTCCACTCTATCACTCCATAAGCGAGAGGGTGCAGAGAAGGCCCCTAGGGATCCCAACTGAAGCATGTTCGTCGGGGCGGTAACCTGTATAGTCTCCTTAGCAGTCTCTCATGCTTTAGAAGAAGGAGAAGGCCCGCTGGCCTTGTCACCAGAATTGTGAGCATCATCATTCTGGTTACCGGAAGCACCCCCCCCCCCTTAGAAGTGTCCATATGCTGCACCCCCTCAAACTCCTCAAACAAATTAGGATCCTCATACTCGATCTCAAGATCATACATAATGCCATCTTGGGTCCATCTTACCACATCTGGCAAGAACTCAATGTTAGCAACACTGACAAGCAACCGCGCTACCCCATGAGCCCGAGTAAAAGGCATATCCACCTGTTCAGTTTTAGCGATCAGATATCCCAAGCTCCAAGTTACCAAGAAATTATCGAGTGGTTTAGGTGGCGCACCCGAGAAGCGAACCCAAATCTGAGTCAAAGGTGTGCCCTGCAGTTCCTGCTTTTTCCATTCATCAAATTGCAGCACAAAACTTGTTCCAGTAACTCTGCTCATGCCAAATTCTAGAATTCTCAACTGATCCTCTTTAGAAGGGAACTCCACCTTGTAGGTCTGAACTTTTAACTTGACCAAATACCACTGAAAATTACCCGGCGCCAGCTCCTGTAACTACTGAATAATTCGAGCTTCAGTCAAGGGACCGTTGACCACCTTCACCACACCTGGGAAGGAGGTTTCCACCATATGCGACACAGGTGCCAAATCTGGTGTCTCAAAGAACATCAGCTCCGAACAACAGACTCCATATATGTTAACCGTGGGCTTGGGCCCCAAAAGAAGAGGACACTCTGCCGCGACATGCTTTGGTTTCCGACATAAATCACATAACTCAGCGGTGCACTCTACCACAAAGTGTCCCGGTTCACCGCACCGAAAACATGTCAACTTTTTCTTCTTAATAGCCCACTTAGACGGTTTGTCACCTCGGACTTTTTCAGACATTTGTCAGATCCAGCATCACTAGGCTGACTCTGCACCAGAATCGTCACAGCTGCCAACGCCCAAACCGTCTCCACCGCAACAGATGGCAGGCTGGGCTAGCGGCATGCACCTCCACAGGGCTCACCTCAGAGCCAGTAGTAGAGGGCAAGAGGCATGGAGGAGGAGGGCGCCAGTTCCCACCTCGACCTCCGCGGTAACGGCCCCTGAACGAATGGTTGTTGGGACCAACCGCACCTTCCACGAAGTTGCCTGGCGGTCCCTGAAAACCCCTACCGGGAGTACCATTACCCGTCCAAGCGTAGTTGCGCCCACCCCCGGTAGACGACGATCCACGGTGTTGACCTTCTCCATATGCATTATAGCCGTCATCACCCTACTGACCGCGCGGAGGGTTGCGGCTGTCCCCCGCGAAAGCACCCGAACTATGGCCATCGGCGCCAAATCCCGCGCCGCCCCGGCCACCGGCCATCTGTCTTGGCCATTGGGGCAGAGGGGGTCCTGCTCTGGGCGGCGGCGCGGCCCTGGTAGGTGGCGCGACAACTATCTTCGCAGTCCGAGCGGACGCCGGCGCAGCCGAGGCCACAGCGGGCGGCGGAGCAGACCCCGCCGCACAGCCTTCAAGCGGCGGCGACCTTGGGCGATCTAACCATGGTCGATAGCATGCAGGCCGCCACGATCTTTTTTCGTCATCAAGGGAAGCAGCAGGGAAACCTAGAGAACCCGACGATTAACCCTAGTTGCAGAGGTGAAACATCGTGGAGAAACCGAGGCGATCGAACGTGTATGCGGCCCCAATCCGAAGCATTAGCATGCACGCCGAGCCCGAAAGCGACGGTGGCCTGGTCACTCGCTGGGCACATGCCCAGACTAACCATAGCCACCTCGGTCGCCAGTAGTTTCCGCCCACCCGGCCCAACAACGAGTTTAAACGATCGATCCTTTCCAACAGAAATCACGGATCACACCAGCTGCACGCTGTCGGACCATCGCTCGACTTCTTCTTCTTCCTCCGGGTGACCGTCGTCCAGGTCTTCGACAAGAAAAAATCGGACAAAGTGATAGCGGGCGGACCAACCTTGGGCAAAGGGCCGATCCAGGGTTTGACCTTCGGTGTCTGCGAAAGTACCCTAGGGCCAAACTGAACATATCTCTTGCGGCCCTCGCCATGCGACGACGGCCAAGAAACCGATGATTCCATCACCGGTCGAATAGGTGGCGACGATGAGACATCAAGCTCCTGATCTGCTCCTTTGTCGTGGTATTCTCACGGGGGGCTTGCGAGTCGACAGATGCCACAAGGGCTTAGTGTGAGGGTAAGATCACGCTGATAGGACCGGAGCGGTATCACGTAGTAGCACGCTACTGGTTTACCCAACTTCGGAGCTCTCCGAAGAGATAATACTCCTACTGCTGCATGTCTGAGTGTATCTGATATATCTAGTACAGAATGCTCCTAGAGCTGTATCTGGGATCAGTACCATGGGTATCTGACTTTGAATATGCCTACATGAGGCATGCTAGTGGCCGGCCATGCTCATGGCCGTGAGCATGTGTGTGCTCAAACGTGAGTGCATGTGAGAGAATGGGGGAGTGGATGGATGGATGGCTAGCTTATATAGTGTGGGGATAGCTTAGGAAGTAAGCTATGTAGGTATGGTAGCTAGCTAGCTAGTGGCATGGTGGGATGTCACACTTGTCCCCTGGGTCACCTCATAAATAGTGCCTAGGGACAAGTGTCACTGTACATGATGGCGTCGCGGTACGGTTGTCTTGTCCGCGGTATGGCCACCACGTCGGGTTCTTGTCGGTGTCGGGTCGGGCTGCAATCGGCAGCTGGTTGGTTACGCAATGGCACCGGACTGGTGGGCGAGGAATGGCAGCCGGCAAATGGCAATGAGAGAAGTCGGACGGAGAGCCGGCAGGAGCGGCCGGGCAGTCGGACTGAGGGACTTTGCTAGCCCCAATGTCTTGAAATATTGTCTTGCCGTCTTCGGGGTATCCGTGTCCAATTACTCCGACAGTAGCCCCCAAGCCTCCGGGCAACTTGGCAAAGTTGGGCGGAGGTATTTTGGCGAGTGTTCATGGAAATGATCATGCAAAAAAGACAAAGTTAGTCCACGCAGATATATCAAATGCTTGCTTTTAGCATTGCAAGTTTATGGCGTGCCGACTGTTTTGTCCGAGCCCCTTGATCTTTTTTCATGTTCCTCCACTTTGGCTTGTGCTCGCTGTTCGACAGCCGCTTCAAGGGTCCGTGGTCGAGAGGACCACGAGTGGAGTGTACAATACTGACTGGGAGCGAATTTAACCGAGCAGATACTCATAAAGAAACGACTGGTCGCCTGAACCGCTTTTTCTTCCCGGACGCTTTTTCACGGGTGGCCTCCAAAGATTCACTCTACTAGCCGACAGCCGCTCAGGCGGTTCTCGTGACTAAGAGGGCCTTTGGCATCGCGATGCTACTAAGCCGCCCTGCGGAACTAACGCTCGTGCTGCTGCCAGCCTCCTGTGCCAACTCTGGCCGATGCTAGGCTAACAGTGATGCAATCAGAATAAAATGCGGAGATAGCCCCGAGCATCGCCGAGGTTATCCGTGTTCTCGCGGTGAAAAATATGCGGTGAGGAGCTCACATTGATTTTCGTAGTCGCCGCAGGTCGCCGAAGACAGCCAAGCTTACGCCGCGGAGTGCGCCGCCGACCGCTGGGTGTAGCCTTCGAGCCCCCGGGTGCTGAAGGGGGGTCCCGGCCGGTCAGGCTCGACCGGCCAGACGGCGAGGCGTCTTGCAACGCCATTTTTCTTTTTTTTTTCTTCGCCGTTGTCGGCAGCCGGACAAAACTCTTCTTGTCTCGCAATCTTTGCTGGCGCCAATGCGACCTGCTGGGTGTAGCCCCCGAGCCTCTGGGCGCTCAAGGAGGGTCTAGCCGGTCGGGCTTGATCGCCAGGCGGCGGGGCCATCCGTGAAGGGGCCTCAACCGGCGGTCAAGGGCGAAGCGGTTGATAAGCGATCCAGTCGGCCGAGCAGCGACGTGGGCAGCCAACCGGATCAGCTGACGGGACTATAGTCCGCGCAGCCAGCTATGCACGCAGCTATGCTGCCGGCCACGCACACGGCCGTGCAACCGGCCCTGCATGCATGCATATATATCTTGTTTTCTCTTTTTCTTCTTCTTCTTCTTTTTTTGGACACGAGCAGCCGGCTATTGACTTGGCCAGCCGGACCTCTTTTCATTTCTTGTCAATCCGCGCCTGACATTTCTTCCACCTTGCGACAAGGCAGCGGCCTTTTTTTTCTTTTTTTCCTGGCCGCCCTCTCACTCTCTCTCTCTCTCTTTCTCCAGCCGCCCGAGGGCGCAAGGGGTGGAGCTGACCGGGCATAGAGGGAAGGAGCTGCAGAGGCGCCTGGAGCTGCCGCTGGTGGCAGCCGCCGGAGCGGCCATGGAGTGCGGGCGAGGCATGGGCCCCAGAGGCGGCCAAAGGCGCGGCCGACGGAGGCGCCGGGCAGAGCCGGCGCAGAAGTCGGCGTTCGGGATGCTCGCTGGAGGCCGGGCGCTGGTCAGCGGACGGACGGGTGGGGTGAGCAGGAGGCCGGGACACGGAGGGCTGCAGCGTGACCACGGTGTGGAGGACCCGGATGGTCGAGGCGTGAGGTGGCGGAGCTGGTGCACGGGCCCCGCAGCACCATCCGGACGATGGGGAGGCCGAGAGGCGGGCGGGCCCCGCCGCTCCCTCCGCATATGCCGGGATGTCACTGGCAGGTCACTTGGGTACGCTATGTGAATTTCCACAGTCGGGAGGACGGTGAGTGTGTCTTCATCTCTATTTTTTTATGGGTTGTCTTCGCCTTTTACATGTTCATCTAATCAGGCTTGGATCAGGGATACAAAGAATCTACGAGGTTGCGTGGTTATAGATCTGTTTGGTTATGAAGTCTGTGATTTACTAGATTTCCATACAAGATGTGGCACAACATGGTTGAAGTTCTATTTTGGCATTTTCTTGCTCTGGTTAACTGAGGCGAGGGTCTTTTGATGGAATGTGCGTAGATAGTGTGTTGACCTGCAGTTTGTAGAACAACGTGTCACTAACATAAGTAGTGTTGGAATCAGAGCCGCTTCGGGTTTGCAGAATCTGATGCTATCGGACTCGGAGTAGGATAAATGATTGGCAAAAGCAAATGGATACACACAGTGGTTGCAATTAAACGTGTTTACCTACATACCATATATTTCTGTCAAAGAAACTGACATGTTCCTATTATTGGTGATGTCTTTCTTATTCAGGTCGTAACACTTGAGAAATGAATCACAGGTTGAATTGTAGTTTGTTGTTAAGTTGGGTTGGTTTTTCAAATTAGCCAACATTAATTGGTGTTTGTGTCTGAGTGAAAGGCTTCATAGACTGCTTGTGTTTATTATGAACAGAAGATAATAGGATTTTGGGCTAAAATCCTGTTAAGAGTTAGAAAATCGCCAGAGGTAATAGTGTGGGAATCCGACTCAGAACCGGTGTACGATTTGGGAAAATAAGTAGACACACAATTGTTCCAATTAATATGTGTTTATCTGTTCTCTAAGTTATGCCAAACGAAATGACATGTTCTTATTACTGGTGGTTGTCTATCTTGTTTATGGTGTAACATTTGGGAGTTGAATCGTTAGAGGAATTGTAGTTTTTAAATTAGGTCACATGATTTGTTTTCAAGTCAGCTAAGATTGATCATTGTTACCAATGAGGGAATGACTTCATAGATTGCATTTGGCGATTAGGAAGAGAATGGAATTTTGACTAAATCGGTAAGACTTCTTTATAGATTGGGTTTATGAACATTCCATAAAAAACCAAGACCTCGCTCGATAGATCACAACAAGAAATATAACTTCAAGGCACTGTAGATTAGGAAGAAAATGGAATCAGCAGTTTGTAGATTGGGAAGAGAATGGAATCAGCAGTTTGTAGAACATGTTGCCGAGCACTGACATCAGTGGTAGAATCCAGAATCGATTCGGCCGATATGGCAAAAAATCTTTGTGGAAACAAATGCTGTCGGAATACGACTCAGAGTCGGATGTATGATTCGAAAAGTCAAGTAGTCACACACACCGTTGTAATTAATGTGTTTTTATCTACCTATATATTTTTTTCACAAACTAAATATTCCCATTATTGTTGAATCTTACTTACGCTAATACTTGGATTGAATCACAGCGAGAGGAATTGTAGTTTTTTGAACTTTGGGTTGGTCTGTTTCAAATTAGCTAACATTAGTTGTTGATTCCATCTGAGTTTATGGCTTCATAGATTTCTTCTGGTCATTACGGTAGAAAAGAATAGAATTTTGGTTAAGATCCTATTAAGATTTCATGTAGATTGTGCACCATGCTGTAAAATTCGACGCTGAAAATAATGTTGCCGAATATGTCGGAATCCGACTCAAAATCGGATATATTATTTTGAAAAAGCAAGTAGGCACACAATTATTATTTTAATTAATGCATTTTTCTACTTGCAGGATTATGTCATAAACAAAATGTTATGTTCATATTATCGGCGCCGCCTATCTTACTTACGGTCTAACTTTTGGGAGTTGAAATTGTTAGGAAATTAAAATTTAGCTCTTTGTCAAATTGGGCCACACGGTTTACTTATAAGATAGCCAGGATTTGTAGATTGCACATGGGAATTAAGAACATAAGAGAATGAAAACAGAGCTTAAATTTCCTTACGATTTCATTGTATATTGTGCATCATGCATGGTGTAGAATGTCATCGTGAAGTTAACATTGTCACAATCCGACTCGACTCGGATGCTTATGATTAGGAAAAACAAATAGCTAGAATTTGGTTACAATTAATGTGTGTCTATGTTCTTATTTCTTTCATCTAAACAAAAGGACATGTTTTTTATTGTTTCATCTTTTTATGGTGTAACATTTGGGAGTTAACTTGGTTAGTGAGCCATTTTTTTAAGTTTAGTCCATGCAGTTTGTTTTCTAGTTTAACCAATATTCATTGTTGGTTCCATTGATGCTCCATAAGTTGGTGTGGCAATTTGGAAAATATAAACAGGAGGAACTGAATGTGGGTTAAAACTTCATAAGAATTTTTCTAGTTTGTGCACCATGGTGTTGAAATGTGCTACATTACACTAGGTAGGTTGTATGATCACGATGGCCCCATGGATTTTCATTAGTTTATGCACCATGGATTTAACCAATTTATAGTTAACCTAGTCAAATTTTCATTAGTTTATTCATGCTCCACGCTGCCAAATTAGTTAAGAGCGAAATTGTACATAGTTCAATTGATATTAGCTTTGCATATCATCCGATAATTATCTGTTCGATGAACATCCTGCCATATATAATACACCATGATGTATCGTGGTCAATTATACATATACATACCATACCTACACTATTGTTTTCACCTTAACCTGATTTGTTTTTCTTTGTATTTGTATGTTTGCTTGCCCTACTAGAGGATTTGAGTTTAATACTACAATTACCTCTAATAATTTTGTATGTGCTTGTTTTGCAGCCAAACGCATTAGACTCTTTAAATTTTACCCTGTCAACGGGAAGCATATCCGAGTTATGTTCTCTAATAGGGACCCAACGCCTGATTGAGTGGAAAGGCCAATATATTCATAAAAATCTTGTGCCAAATATTGATGGCAAGAGCTTGAGTGATATGTTTGGTCGCTATGGCACTATACTATCATGCAAAGTGGCCACCACTTTAACGGTCAATCAAAAGGGTATGGATTTGTTCAGTTTGCAGAGGAGATTCGCCAATGATGCCATCGACAGCTTGAATGGCAAGTTGGTGAATGGCAAACAAATTTTTGTAGGTCTCTTCATTCGTCGTCAGAGAGGCAGCCAAATATCAGCTTGAGTAATTATACAAATGTATATGTGAATGCCAAAGGAATTCACTCACAATGACCTTCTGCAAGAGTTTGGTCCTTTCGTACAATTACTAGCCTGTAATCATGAGAGATAATGATGGAATATCCAAATGCTTCGGATTCGTTAACTATGGGGAATCAGAAATGCTGCAGAAGCTGTGAAAAGTCTTAATGGTAAGATGATTAAGGATACAATTTTGTATGTTGGAAGAGCTCAGAAAAGTCAGAAAGAGAAGCAGAACTGAAAGAAAACTTTGAGCGCAAGAGAAATGAGAAATTCAAAAGTTTGAAGGGCTCAATCTATTCGTGAAGAATCTAGATGATAGTATTAATGATCTAAATCTTAGAGGGTTATTTCAATTTTTGGTGATATAGGCTCATGCAAGGTACTCTCTCTTTATTTGCTAGCTAATTTTGTTTCTTAGTATCATGGCTCACCTTCTTAACATTTTTTAGGTTATGGTTGATTCACAAGGAAGGAGCAAGGGTTATGGCTTTGTGTCATTTACAACTATTGAAGCTGTCCACAAGGCTGTAATATGGTTTAGTTGTATGCAAACGTACCCAATGCATCCAGTTGACTAGTTTAGATTATTAAATCATCTTTAATCAATGTGGTAGATTGATGGGATGAACAGGAAGATAGTCGGCAAAAGCCATTGTATGTTGGTGTAGCTCAACGCAAAGAGGAAAGACGAGCATGCTAGTGGTAAGTCTTTCCCAAGTGATCGCTTTTGTACATTAGGTGCCTTCTGCTGATAAGTGATAAGTAGTGACTTCTTTAATTAATCTTATATACTGATAAGTGATGTTTGAGTTCTAATATGGCTATGTGTCCATGTCTACTACATGTCCAATTATTTACGATTATTTGTTTCATTTTTACACAGCTGATGAACTAAAAGAAAATATGTTCAGTTATAAATAAGTTGTATATTGTCCCATCCTAAGAATAACATAGACTGAGAATCAATGTGGATGACTGTTAACAAAATGGTTATTTTTACTGTCCAAATAATGTTAAGTAAAACAAGTTCTCTTGTCACCTGTGTGTCACTGAATATTTGAACATTAGATCTGCAACTGTTTCAAGAATATATACATGGGACAGCACAAGCTTAATGCTACTGACATTGTTTCTAGGCACACTTTGCTCGTATTCAGAACGCAGGAGTTCTAGCACCCGCAGTACCACAAAATTTTGCTCCCAGTCAGTTCTACGTAGGTCCAGGAGTGCCTGGCATGTTCCCACAACAGGTTCCTGCAGCAGGCTTTCGGGTATCAGGAATTCCCACAACAACATTTCACTTGGTTCCTAGCGGCATGACGCCATATACGTATAACATGCCGAGGCCACTGCACCATGCTTGGCGTGGTGTGCATCAAGAAATCAATCTACACCAACAGGTATTATGGCATGAGAGATGACCATTTTTGACTTAATTTTTAATCCTTAATGCATCAGCTAATCTTGCAAAGTGCTCCAATCGTGCCCATGCTCAGATTATGTCACAAGTAGTCAATTCACCTGACTTTCGTGCTTTTACTATGCAGATGGTGGACCCAAATGCCAACCAAGCCTTCATATACATGCCAAATTCTATGAATGCGGATGCCAACTCTGTGATGGTTCCCTGGCTTCGCACAAACTGATAGTACTGTCTCTACTCCATCTGTTCAAAGCAAGAACACCACCACCACTGCTGTAGATTCTTCTGACCCAGAGAAACAACATCCCGTAAGGACAGTGTAATTATATTAGGACGTGCTAATTTCACAGTTACAAATTTTACTTGGCATGCATGTTTATATATTAGCCATTTATGTCAATGAAGGGTGAATTTTGAGTTTGGTCGTATGTTTTGTTTACCTTGCAGATTCAAGACGAGAAATTGTACCCACTGGCTGAACAGCTTGAGCAAGAATTAGGAGGGAAGGTGACAGGGATGCTGGGTGAAGCAATGGAAGTTCTGCAAGGAAGGAAAGTGGAAGAGGCCAGAAATACTGTTGACTCGCATCCGCATCATCATCGACCTTGAGTGTTAGCAGAGATGCTATTGACCCCGCTTCCACAGCGCCGCCCGAGTGCTTCCGCTGACGCTGCTAACTTGTTCCCTCACCATCATCCTCGAAGTTCTTGAATGCTGGTTCCTAATATCTCTGCCGGCCTGAAATTTAGATGGTTGGATAATGTTTAAGAAGATTCCTGGTTTGATGTTGCTTCATGATATTTTCGGTCAGAGTTTTATTCTTGTTTGTTGTCTGTACTTTTGTTAAAGTGCAACTGCATTTTCCCAATATTTAGGATAACTTCATCAAATAAAAATTAGACAGTGCCCTCTTCCTTTTGTAGGGATCCTAGTTTCTTCCAATATACGTAAAAGATATAATAGTTTAACGATATCTGTTTAACAATTCATGATGGCCTCACAAAACACACACACACACACACCAACCAAAAGTGCAAATAGGGTGTTGTGGCAAATAGCTTCAGCCTCTAAATCAGCTAAGTTGATGCTAAACAGGGCTTAATGGCGCTAAAATGCTAAGTAGTATATGGAGATGTCGTTTACACGGACAAGTAGCATTTGCTTTTCTCTTCTACAACTGTTATCTCCTAATCTTTTGTAAGTTTATATATACTAATGTTCAACTCATCTACCTGGGGAAAAGGCCCTCTCCCCATGACACAACGAAATCCTAGCCCCTCGCCGCAACGCGCCAGTAGCTTGTGCCAACGGTCATGTGCTCGGGGTTGCCTCAGCGTATGTGGCGGCGTGAAACATGTGCAGGGATGCTATGGGGGATTCGTGTAGCTATGTCACCAAACATCGACGGTCCCGGCGCATATGTGAAAGTGTTCATGCATGACGCTCGTTTTGCTCTCGGAATTTCACGGACGGCGCTGCTGCCAAGATCACTGTTGGCCTGACGACTCCATAGGTCCGACCCACGCAAGATCCCCTCCGTAGACCCACGTCTGCTTCTCTGTGCCGGGCGCAGCGTCTCGGAGGGGGGCACACCCCTGACACGCCGCCTTCTTGACATGCCACCACACCACCTCAGATGTATGAGGGGCCCACGACGGGCTGGCGGCATTGCCCCCCCAGCTGCCCCCTGGCCCCGCCTAACCCTCAGAGTTTGACCACGCGATCTAGCCTTTGACTTTGCACGGACGGGCTTTGACCAAGGACCTCCACCCTTGCCAGTGTCAGCCCATAGGGACACCCGGAGCAACATCCGCCAAACACACAGCTACATCCACTCCGTAGACCCGACGCTGCTTCTCCGTAGGTGCTGCAAGGGCGGGCCGTCTGTGAGAAGGGGGGGACACCGTGCAACCGCCACAACACCTTCCACACTGCAGACAGGCCGCCCATGCAAGATTTGATGGTATGTTAGCTTCTGAGGTCACCGCCACAACAGACGCGAAGAGCAATCCAGAGAGGGAAGTGTTCAGATACTTCTCCATCACGAAAAATTATGAAAATTACCATCGGTCCTATAGCACATGTGCCCACGCCATGTAAAAACTCATGATTTTATCGCACCCTCAGTATTTAATAATATTCACGCCAGATCGCTTCCGCAGGACGCCTACTACTGTGTGTCATCGCCAGTCTGTGAGGGGGGCCACACCCGAGACGATGTCACCTCTTCTGACATGCCACCACACCACCCTCATGTATGAGGGGTCCATGCGACGGTCCGGCATTGTTACCCCAAGGGCCCCGTCCCGCCTAACCCTATAGCGCTTGACCACCGGATCTAGCCTTTGACTTTGCATCGGACGGATTTGACCAAGGCCTATCCACCCGGCCATGTTAGGTCAGCCCATATAACACTTTAGAGCAACATCCGGCCACACCCACAAGAAGATCCCTCCGTAGACCCGACGCGTCTTCCTCTCCAGTGCCGGGCGGCGGCGCTGTCAGGAGGGGGGGGCACACCGAGACGCAGCCGCCTTCTACATGCCACCACACCACCCGCATGTATGAGGGGTCAGCGTCATGGCATTGTTACCCCCCAGCTCCCTGGCCCCGCTTAACCTCGAGCGGTTGACCACGCGATCTAGCCTTTGACTTTGCACGGACGGGCTTTGACCAGTGGACCTTCCACCCGTTGTGTCGGCCGCCCATAGGGACACCCGAGCAACATCCGCCAAACCCACAGCTTCATCCACTGTAGACCCGACGGTCTGCTTTCTCCAGTGCCGGGCGGCGGCGCCGTCTGAGGGGGGGGACACCGAGACGCTGTTGGCATTTGCAACCGCCACAACACTTCCAGACTTGTGAGAGGCCGCCACGCAAGATTTGACGGTATGTTAGTTTCGAGGCCGCCAGCCAGACAGATTTAAGAGCAATCCGCAGAGAGGGAAGTGTTCGACATTCTCCATCACGAAAAATTATGAAAATTACCATCGGTCCTATAGCACATGTGCCCACGCCATGTAAAAACTCATGATTTTATCGCATTCCCGAGTATTTAATAATATTCACGCCGCATCGCTTCCGCAGAACGCCTACTACCGTGTGTCATCGCCGTCCGTGAGGGGGGCCACACCCGAGACGCGCGTTTCTTCTGACATGCCACCACACCACCCCGCATGTATGAGGGCCCGATGCGACGGTCCGTGGCATTGCTACCCCCAAGGCCCCCGCCCGCCTAACCCTATAGCGCTTGACCACCGGATCTAGCCCTTGACTTTGCACGGACGGGATTTGACCAGGCCTATCCACCCATGTTAGGTCAGTCCATACGAACACTTTAGAGCAACATCCGGCCACACCCACAGCAAGATCCCTCCGTAGACCACGACGTCCGTTCTCTCTCCAGTGCCGCCAAGGGCGGCGCCGTCTGTGGGGGGCACACCGAGACGTAGCTTCTTCTGACATGCCACCACACCACCCTCGATGTATGAGGGGCTGGACGACGGTCAGGGCATTGCTACCCCCCCAAGGCTCCCCTGCCTCCGCTTAACCTCGAGCGTTGACCACGCGATCTAGCCTTTGACTTTGCACGGACGGCTTTGACCTGGACCTTCCACCCGTTGTGCCGGGTCGCCCATAGGGACACCCGAGCAACATCCGCCAAACCCACAGCTTCATCCACTGTAGACCCGACGCCGTCTGCTTCTCCAAAGCCGAAGGGCGGCGTCCGGAGGGGGGGACACCTGAGACGCGGCCGGCATTTGCAACCGCCACAACACTTCCAGATTTGAGAGGCCGCCACGCAAGATTTGACGGATATGTTAGTTCCTGAGGTCAGCCGCCACACAGAGACGCACTAAGAGCAATCCACAGAGAGGAAGTGTTCAGATACTTCTCCATCACTAAAAATTATGAAAATTACCATCGGTCCTATAGCACATGTGCCCACGCCATGTAAAAACTCATGATTTTATCGCCCGAGTATTTAATAATATTCACGCCAGATCGCTTCCGCAGAACGCCTACTACCGTGTCATCGCCGTCTCGTGAGGGGGGCCACACCGAGACGCGTCGCTTCTTCGACATGCCACCACCACCCCCGCATGTATGAGGGGTCTGATGCGACGGTCCGTGGCATTGCTACCCCTGTGGCCCCTGCGCTTAACCCTCAGAGGCTTGACCACCGGATCTAGCCTTTGACTTTGCAGACACGGATTTGACCAAGGGCCTATCCACCCGGCCATGTTAGGTCAGCCCATACAACACTTTAGAGCAACATCCGGCCACACCCACAACAATATCCCCACCGTAGACCGACGCGTCTGCTTTCCCCCTGCCGGGCGGCGCGCCGTCCGTGAGGGGGGGGCACACCCCAGACGCGTCGCTTCGACATGCCACCACACCACCGCATATGAGGGGTCGGTGCGACAGGCCGGCAGCATACCCCCCAAAGGCTCCCCATCCCTTAACCCTGGAGCGGTTGACCACGAGATCTACCCTTTGACTTTGCACGACGGCCACCTGACCTCCACCCGGTTGTGCCGTTCAGCCCATAGGGACACCCGGAGCAACATCCGGCCAAACCCACAGCTACATCCACCTGTAGACCCGGCGTTCGCTTCTCCAGGTGCAAGGCGCGCCGTCTGCGGAAGGGGGGATACCGAGACGTTGCATTGCAACCGCCACAACACTTCCGCACTTTGAGAGGCCGCCACGCAAGATTTGATTTGTTAGTCTCTTGAGGTCAGCCGCCACAGTCAGAGACGCTGAAGAGCAATCTGAAGGTTCGGGATACCTCCATCACGGTAAAATTATGAAAATTACCATCGAGTCTTAATAATATTCACGATCGTCAGAACGCCTACTCACTGTGTCATCGCCGTCCGTGAGGGGGGGACACCGGAGACGCGTACGCTGACATGCCACCACACCACCCCGCATGTATGAGGGCCTGGCGCGTCCGGCATTGCTACCTCAGGCCCCGGCCCCGCCTAACCTCAGCGCTTGACCACCGGATCTAGCCCTTGACTTTGCACGGACGTGATTTGACCAAAGGCCTATCCACCGGTCATGTTAGGTCAGCCCACACACTTCAGAAAGCAACATCCGGCCACACCCACAACAAGATCCCTCCGTAGACCCGACGCGTCGCTTCTCTCTCCTCTGTGTGCCGGCGGCGCGCTGGTCTGTGAGGGGGCACACCGAGACGCTGCGCCGCTTCTTCGACATTCCACCACACCACCTCGCATGTATGAGGGGCCGTGCGACGCCCGGCATTGTTACCCCTGTGGCCCCTGCCCCGCCTAACTCCTCGAGCGTTGACCACGAGATCTACCCTTTGACTTCCCACGGACGCGGCTGACGTGGACCTCTCCACCCGGTTGTGCAGGTCAGCCCATAGGGACACCCGGAGCAACATCCGGCCAAACCCACAGCCACATCCACTCCGTAGACCCGACGCGTCTGCTTCTCCAGTCGGGCGCCGTCCGTGAGGGGGGCACACCCGAGACGTGGCCTGGCATTTGCAACCGCCACAACACTTCCAGACTTGTGAGAGGCCGCCACGCCAGATTTGACGTATAGTTCTTGAGGTCCGCCACAGTCAGAGACGCCAAGAGCAATCCACAGAAGGAAGTGTTCGACATTCTCCATCACGAAAAATTATGAAAAATTACCATCGGTCCTATAGCACATGTGCCCACGCCATGTAAAACTCATGATTTTATCATACCGAGTATTTAATAATATTCACGCCGCAACGCTTCCACGTAACGCCTACTACCGCGGTGTCATCGCCGTCCGTGAGGGCCACACCCGAGACGCGGCCGCTTCTTCGACATGCCACCACACCACCCTGCATGTATGAGGGCTCGATGCACGGTCCCGTGGCATTGTTACCCCTGTGGCCTCGCCCCGCCTAACCCTCAAAGGCTTGACCACCGGATCTAGCCCTTGACTTTGCACGGACGGATTTGAGCAAGGGCTATCCACCCATGTTAGGTCAGCCCATACTAACACTTTAGAGCAACATCCGGCCACACCCACAGCAAGATCCTCTCTGTAGACCCGACGCGTCTGCTCCTCCAGGCGGCGCGCCGTCTGGTGAGGGGGGGCACACCCTGAGACTGGGCTTCTTCGACATGCCACCACACCACCTCAGAGTAGGAGGGTCAGGCGACGGGCTTGGCGGTATTGTTACTCCCCCGGTTCCCCCCTGCCCCACCAATCGAGCGGTTGACCACGAGATCTACCCTTGACTTGCACGGACGCTTTTGACCAGGGACCTTCCACCCGCCAGTTGGTCGCCCATAGGGACACCCGGAGCAACATTCGGCCAAACCCACAGCTACATCCACTGTAGACCCGACGGTCTGCTTCTCCAGTGTCAAGGCGGCGCGTCTGCGGAGGGGGGGGACACCTTGAGACAGGCCGGCATTTGCAACCGCCACAACACTTCCAGACTTGTGAGAGGCCGCCACGCAAGATTTGACGATATATGTTCTCGAGGTCAGCGCAACACAGACGCCAAGAGCAATCCGCGAGAGGGAAGTGTTCGATACTTTCCATCACGAAAAATTATGAAAATTACCATCGGTCCTATAGCACATGTGCCCACGCCATGTAAAAACTCATGATTTTATCGCCGAGTATTTAATAATATTCACGCCGCAACGCTTCCGCAGAACGCCTACTACCGCGTGTCATCGCCGCCCTGAGGGGGGGCCACACTCCCCGAGACGCTGCGTCCGCCTGACATGCCACCACACCACCCCGCATGTATGAGGGGTCTGGCAACGGTCCGTGGCATTGCTACCCCCCCAGGCCCCGCCCCGCCTAACCTCAGAAGGCTGACCACCGGATCTAGCCCTTGACTTTGCACGGACGGGATTTGAGCAAGGCCTATCCACCCGGTCATGTTAGGTCAGCCCATACGAACACTTTAGAGCAACATCCGGCCACACCCACAGAAGATCCCTCCTGTAGACCCGACGTCTGCTTCTCCAAAGCCGGCAAGGGCGCCGGCTGCTGAGGGGGGGGGCACACCCTGAGAAGCGTGGCCTCTTCGACATGCCACCACACCACCCTGCATGTATGAGGGGCTGCGATGGGCCGGTGGCATTGCTACCCCCTGTTCCCTGTCTGCCCTAACCTCGAGCGGTTGACCACGAGATCTACCCCTTTGACTTCTTTAACGACGGGCTTTGACCAAGGGACCTTCCACCCTCAGGCCGGGCCGCCCATAGGGACACCCGAGCAACATTCGCCAAACCCACGCCTACATCCACTCAGACCCGACGGTCTGCTTCTCCAGTGTCGGCGGGCGCCGTCTGTGAGGGGGGACCTGAGACGCTGGCCGCATTTGCAACCGCCACAACACTTCCAGACTTGTGAGAGGCCGCCACGCAAGATTTGACGATATGTTAGTTCTTGAGGTCACCGCCACAACAGACGCCAAGAGCAATCCGCGAGGGAAGTGTTCAGATATTCTCCATCACAAATTTATGAAAAATTACCATCGGTCCTATAGCACATGTGCCCACGCCATGTAAAAACTCATGATTTTATCGCCCAGTATTTAATAATATTCACGCCGCATCGCTTCCGCAGAACGCCTACTACCGTGGTGATCGCCGTCCGTGAGGGGGGGCCACACTCGAGACGCGTGCCGCTTCTTCGACATGCCACCACACCACCCCGCATGTATGAGGGTCTGGCGACGGTCCGTGGCATTACCCTGTGGCCCCGCCCTAACCCCGTAGTTGACCACCGGATCTAGCCTTTGACTTTGCACGACGGATTTGAGCAAAGGCCTATCCACCCGGCCATGTTAGGTCAGCCCATACAACACTTTAGAGCAACATCCGGCCACACCCACAGCAAGATCCCCCTCCAGACCCGACGCGTCTGCTTCTGTGCTGGCCGGGCGCTGCATGTGGGGCACACTTTGAGACGCAGGCTTCTTCTGACATGCCACCACACCACCCTGCATGTATGAGGGGCGGGCGACGCCCGGTGGCATTATACCCTGTGGCCCCTGGCCCGCCTAACCTCGAGCGGTTGACCACGAGATCTACCCTTGACTTCCACTGACGGGTTTGACCAAGGACCTTCCACCGGCCATGTTAGGTCAGCCATATAACACTTTAGAGCAACATCCGGCCACACCCACAGCAAGATCCCTCCGTAGACCCGACGCGTCTGCTTCTCCAGTGCCGCGGGCGGCGCCGTCTGGAGGGGGGCACACTCAAGACGCTGTCGGCATTTGCAACCGCCACAACACTTCCAGACTTGTGAGAGGCCGCCACGCAAGATTTGACGGTATGTTAGCCCCTGAGGCCGCCATAATCGAGATGCGCCAAGAGCAATCCGCGAGAGGGAAGTGTTCGAATGGCTGCTAAGCCATCGACAACAATATTAAACAAGAACGGAGAGAGTGGGTGATCTTGCCTCACCCCCTCTCGAGTGCTTAAAAAATGGGTATGTCTCCATATTAATGTTGATGGGAGTGTGCCCACTAATGACAAGCTGCATAATGCGCGTAACCCATCTATGGTTGAACCCTTTGCACTCAAGGGAATCTTTGTAGAAATCCCAACTAAGTGTATTATAAGCCTTATTGAAATCAATCTTGAAAAAGACCGCCTTTTGACGTTTAGTCTTAACCTCGTGAATGATTTCATGTAGTGCCAGTATCCCATCATGAATTAGATCACTCTTAATGAAGGCCGACTGGTTTGGATTGGTAATTCGATCTACTATAGGTGTCGCCCCAATGGCATGTGCCTTGGCTAGGATGCGGAAGATCACGTTAATAATCGTGAACGGTCGGAACTAGTGAATGTCTGTCGCCCCAACTACTTTGGAGATCAACGTAACCACCCCACAGTTAAGGCAGGATGTGTCGAGCACCCCTTTATAGAAATCCTGGAATATAACCATCGCCACCCCTTTAACAACCTTCCAGAATTTCATTAAAAAAATCAGACAGGAAGCCCAGCCGGGCCCAGGGCAGAGTCGGTTTCATCGAGTTCATTGGCGCTTCAAGTCCTGCCACTGAAAAGGGCTCCGTGAGCCTCAGACACCCCCCCCCCCCCCCTAGAGACCCTCATCTCGAAGGGCCATACATCCTCCCGGAGACTCACCCCAGCCCATTGTTGACCGTTGAAAAGGCTTTCATATAAACCATCAACGTGAGAGTGGATCTCCACCTTGTCCTGAAGCATCGTGGGACCATCCCAAAGGACCACATTTGAGGATCGCCAATGACGGCTGCTGGCAATAGCCTAGAAGTTCACCCCTAAATGTCAAATTTAAACGACCTCGAAGATGACAGTAAATCTTCTCGTTTGCGGAACAATGTCACGAGGCTATCCTCGAGAGCATATCTCTCCATCCATTCCTCCGGATCCAGACCCGCCGTGGTTGGCCAATCATCAAAGGACTGGATGGCCACAAGGAGCTCCGCCTTGCGGATCCTCAAGTCTCACCCAGGTTGGACCCCCAACCCCGCATGAATTACCTCGATAACTTGGTACAGTGATGCCAAGTGTATAACACCGACATCGATCGGTTGGGGAGTCCAGCGCCTCGAACCACTTGGACTTGACCGCCTTGGTCAAACCCGCTGGCATAGCTAGAACAACTCGAATGGAACTGTGGCGGCTGCCGAGGACTAGTTTCCCTGGATGACAAGGGGACATGATCTGACTAGTGGCGGTGCCAACACCAGGAGGCTGTGTGTTCAAATGCACTAATCTTTTTGAAATGTCATATTTTCTTGTATAAATATGAACAAAATTAAGTTTGCAATCAAAAAAATTATGGGGACCCAACCTTAGTCAGTAGTCACTGCTCAAGAGCTGCTAGGGAAACTTTATGTTCCCTTCAAATGCAACACTCATACTCCCTCCGTTCCAAATTTGAACTAAAACCACGACGAGTAATTTGGAACGGAGGGAGTAGTATCATAGTGCTAAACTCTGATCTTTGTCTATTTTGCTCTTTGAAATTTTTTGAACGCCATCTTCAAAATGCTGAGCTGACAACTTGACGCTCGATCCAGGTTAGTATCCCTCTCTCTCTCTCTTTTGCTGGGAATCCAGTTTAGTATCTCAAACATTAAATGGTAGTGATATATGGCTCTGGAAACTGATCGAACGAACTAATTCCTATAGTAGTATATGTGGACCTAATCAATCTCTAGTGTGCAGATATCTCCATCAAAAATACACTCGTCTTCTCGAGCACAAAATTAATGCCCAGTACTTATCATTATACAAAGAAAGGAAGTAATTAATGCATCAATTAGTGAGAAGCGAGTCGAGAGCATATCCATCCAAGAGCTTTCACCTATAAAAGCACCCCTGCTCGATGAATCCATCCTGTGCCTTCTGAGACTGTATTCCGTTGCCTTGTGAGCCAGCACTCTTGCTCGATCAATCGATCGATCCTGTGCCCGGCCACTGGTTGGCAACCATCTTAGGCAATGGCAGGTCGCCCGTTGCTGGCCCCGGCCGTCACGCTGCGTCCTCCTGGACCAGCGTTGGGCTCGAGGGCCTCGCTATACGTCGGCGACCTCGATGATGGCGTGGCGGAGGGGCACCTCTATGCCCTGTTCTGCAAGGTGGCGCCTGTGGCGTCCCTCCGCATATGCCGGGATGTCACTGGCAGGTCACTTGGGTACGCCTATGTGAATTTCCACAGTCGGGAGGACGGTGAGTGTGTCTTCATCTCTATTTTTTTTATGGGTTGTCTTCGCCTCTTTACATGTTCATCTAATCAGGCTTGGATCAGGGATACAAAGAATCTACGAGGTTGCGTGGTTATAGATCTGTTTGGTTATGAAGTCTGTGATTTACTAGATTTCCCATACAAGATGTGGCACAACATGGTTGAAGTTCTATTTTGGCATTTTCTTGCTCTGGTTAACTGAGGCGAGGGTCTTTTGATGGAATGTGCGTAGATAGTGTGTTGACCTGCAGTTTGTAGAACAACGTGTCACTAACATAAGTAGTGTTGGAATCCGTAGCCGCTTCGGGTTTGCAGAATCTGATGCTATCGGAATCGGACTCGAGTAGGATAAATGATTGGCAAAAGCAAATGGATACACACAGTGGTTGCAATTAAACGTGTGTTTACCTACATACCATATATTTCTGTCGTAAAAGAAACTGACATGTTCCTATTATTGGTGATGTCTTTCTTATTCAGGTCGTAACACTTGAGAAATGAATCACAGGTTGAATTGTAGTTTGTTGTTAAGTTGGGTTGGTTGTTTTCAAATTAGCCAACATTAATTGGTGTTTGTGTCTGAGTGAAAGGCTTCATAGACTGCTTGTGTTTATTATGAACAGAAGATAATAGGATTTTGGGCTAAAATCCTGTTAAGAGTTAGAAAATCGCCGTAGGTAATAGTGTTGTGGGAATCCGACTCAGAACCGGTGTACGATTTGGGAAAATAAGTAGACACACACAATTGTTCCAATTAATATGTGTTTATCTGTTCTCTAAGTTATGCCGTAAACGAAATGACATGTTCTTATTACTGGTGGTTGTCTATCTTGTTTATGGTGTAACATTTGGGAGTTGAATCGTTAGCGAGAGGAATTGTAGTTTTTATTAAATTAGGTCACATGATTTGTTTTCAAGTCAGCCAAGATTGATCATTGTTACCAATGAGGGAATGACTTCATAGATTGCATTTGGCGATTAGGAAGAGAATGGAATTTTGACTAAATCTCGTAAGACTTCTTTATAGATTGGGTTTATGAACATTCCATAAAAAACCAAGACCCTCGCTCGATAGATCACAACAAGAAATATAACTTCAAGGCACTGTAGATTAGGAAGAAAATGGAATCAGCAGTTTGTAGATTGGGAAGAGAATGGAATCAGCAGTTTGTAGAACATGTTGCCGAGCACTGACATCAGTGGTAGAATCCAGAACCGATTCGGGTTTCCGATATGGCAAAAAATCTTTGTGGAAACAAATGCTGTCGAATACGACTCAGAGTCGGATGTATGATTCGAAAAGTCAAGTAGTCACACACACCGTTGTAATTAATGTGTTTTTATCTACCTATATATTTTTTCACAAACTAAATATTCCCATTATTGTTGACGCTCTATCTTACTTACGCCGTAATACTTGGATTGAATCGTCAGCGAGAGGAATTGTAGTTTTTGTGAACTTTGGGTTGGTCTGTTTCAAATTAGCTAACATTAGTTGTTGATTCCATCTGAGTTTATGGCTTCATAGATTTCTTCTGGTCATTACGAGTAGAAAAGAATAGAATTTTGGTTAAGATCCTATTAAGATTTCTGCGTAGATTGTGCACCATGCTGTAAAATTCGACGCGGAAAATAATGTTGCCGAATATGTCGGAATCCGACTCAAAATCGGATATATTATTTTGAAAAAGCAAGTAGGCACACACAATTATTATTTTAATTAATGCATTTTTCTACTTGCAGGATTATGTCATAAACAAAATGTTATGTTCATATTATCGGCGCTCGCCTATCTTACTTACGGTCTAACTTTTGGGAGTTGAATTGGTTAGCGAGCGAAAATTTAGCTCTTTGTCAAATTGGGCCACACGGTTTACTTATAAGATAGCCAGGATTTGTAGATTGCACATGGGAATTAAGAACATAAGAGAATGAAAACAGAGCTTAAATTTCCTTACGATTTCATTGTATATTGTGCATCATGCATGGTGTAGAATGTCATCGTGGAAGTTAACATTGTCACAATCCGACTCGGACTCGGATGTGCTTATGATTAGGAAAAAACAAATAGCTAGAATTTGGTTACAATTAATGTGTGTCTATGTTCTTATTTCTTTCTATCTAAACAAAAGGACATGTTTTTGTTATTGTCTATCTTTTTTATGGTGTAACATTTGGGAGTTAACTTGGTTAGTGAGCGATTTTTTTTAAGTTTAGTCCATGCAGTTTGTTTTCTAGTTTAACCAATATTCATTGTTGGTTCCATTGATGCCTCCATAAGTTGGTGTGGCAATTTGGAAAATATAAACAGGAGGGAACTGAATGTGGGTTAAAACTTCGTTAAGAATTTTTCTAGTTTGTGCACCATGGTGTTGAAATGTGCTACATTACACTAGGTAGGTTGTATGATCACGATGGCCCCATGGATTTTCATTAGTTTATGCACCATGGATTTAACCAATTTATAGTTAACCTAGTCAAATTTTCATTAGTTTATTCATGCTCCACGCTGCCAAATTAGTTAAGAGCGAAATTGTACATAGTTCAATTGGATATTAGCTTTGCATATCGCACATCCGATAATTATCTGTTCGATGAACATCCTGCCATATATAATACACCATGATGTATCGTGGTCAATTATACATATACATACCATACCTACACTATTGTTTTCACCTTAACCTGATTTGTTTTTCTTTGTATTTGTATGTTTGCTTGCCCTACTAGAGGATTTGAGTTTAATACTACAATTACCTCTAATAATTTTGTATGTGCTTGTTTTGCAGCCAAACGTGCATTAGACTCTTTAAATTTTACCCCTGTCAACGGGAAGCATATCCGAGTTATGTTCTCGAATAGGGACCCAACGCTGCGATTGAGTGGAAAGGCCAATATATTCATAAAAAATCTTGTGCCAAATATTGATGGCAAGAGCTTGAGTGATATGTTTGGTCGCTATGGCACTATACTATCATGCAAAGTGGCCACTCACTTTAACGGTCAATCAAAAGGGTATGGATTTGTTCAGTTTGCAGAGGAGACATTCGCCAATGATGCCATCGACAGCTTGAATGGCAAGTTGGTGAATGGCAAACAAATTTTGTAGGTCTCTTCATTCGTCGTCAGGAGAGGCAGCCAAATATCAGCTTGAGTAATTATACAAATGTATATGTGAAGAACTTGCCAAAGGAATTCACTCACAATGACCTTCTGCAAGAGTTTGGTCCTTTCGGTACAATTACTAGCGCTGTAATCATGAGAGATAATGATGGAATATCCAAATGCTTCGGATTCGTTAACTATGGGGAATCAGAATGTGCTGCAGAAGCTGTGAAAAGTCTTAATGGTAAGATGATTAAGGATACAATTTTGTATGTTGGAAGAGCTCAGAAAAAGTCAGAAAGAGAAGCAGAACTGAAAGAAAACTTTGAGCGCAAGAGAAATGAGAAATTCAAAAGTTTGAAGGGCTCAATCTATTCGTGAAGAATCTAGATGATAGTATTAATGATCTAAATCTTAGAGGGTTATTTCAATTTTTTGGTGATATAGGCTCATGCAAGGTACTTCTCTCTTTATTTGCTAGCTAATTTTGTTTCTTAGTATCATGGCTCACCTTCTTAACATTTTTTTAGGTTATGGTTGATTCACAAGGAAGGAGCAAGGGTTATGGCTTTGTGTCATTTACAACTATTGAAGCTGTCCACAAGGCTGTAAGTAACATGGTTTAGTTGTATGCAAACGTACCCAATGCATCCAGTTGACTAGTTTAGATTATTAAATCATCTTTAATCAATGTGGTAGATTGATGGGATGAACAGGAAGATAGTCGGCAAAAAGCCATTGTATGTTGGTGTAGCTCAACGCAAAGAGGAAAGACGAGCGATGCTAGTGGTAAGTCTTTCCCAAGTGATCGCTTTTGTACATTAGGTGCCTTCTGCTGATAAGTGATAAGTAGTGACTTCTTTTAATTAATCTTATATACTGATAAGTGATGTTTGAGTTCTAATATGGCTATGTGTCCATGTCTACTACATGTCCAATTATTTACGTATTATTTGTTTCATTTTTACACACAGCTGATGAACTAAAAGAAAATATGTTCAGTTATAAATAAGTTGTATATTGTCCCATCCTAAGAATAACATAGACTGAGAATCAATGTGGATGACTGTTAACAAAATGGTTATTTTTACTGTCCAAATAATGTTAAGTAAAACAAGTTCTCTCTTGTCACCTGTGTGTCACTGAATATTTGAACATTAGATCTGCAACTGTTTCAAGAATATATACATGGGACACAGCACAAGCTTAATGCTACTGACATTGTTTCTAGGCACACTTTGCTCGTATTCAGAACGCAGGAGTTCTAGCACCCGCAGTACCACAAAATTTTGCTCCCAGTCAGTTCTACGTAGGTCCAGGAGTGCCTGGCATGTTCCCACAACAGGTTCCTGCAGCAGGCTTCGGGTATCAGGAATTCCCACAACAACATTTCACTCCTTGGGTTCCTAGCGGCATGACGCCATATACGTATAACATGCCGAGGCCACTGCACCATGCTTGGCGTGGTGTGCATCAAGAAATCAATCTACACCAACAGGTATTATGGCATGAGAGATGACCATTTTTTGACTTAATTTTTTAATCCTTAATGCATCAGCTAATCTTGCAAAGTGCCTCCAATCGTGCCCATGCTCAGATTATGTCACAAGTAGTCAATTCACCTGACTTTCGTGCTTTTACTATGCAGATGGTGGACCCAAATGCCAACCAAGCCTTCATATACATGCCAAATTCTATGAATGCGGATGCCAACTCTGTGATGGTTCCCCCGGGCTTCGCACAAACTGATAGTACTGTCTCTACTCCATCTGTTCAAAGCAAGAACACCACCACCACTGCTGTAGATTCTTCTGACCCAGAGAAACAACATCCCGTAAGGACAGTGTAATTATATTAGGACGTGCTAATTTCACAGTTACAAATTTTACTTGGCATGCATGTTTATATATTAGCCATTTATGTCAATGAAGGGTGAATTTTGAGTTTGGTCGTATGTTTTGTTTACCTTGCAGATTCAAGACGAGAAATTGTACCCACTGGCTGAACAGCTTGAGCAAGAATTAGGAGGGAAGGTGACAGGGATGCTGGGTGAAGCAATGGAAGTTCTGCAAGGAAGGAAAGTGGAAGAGGCCAGAAATACTGTTGACCTCGCATCCGTACCATCATCATCGACCTTGAGTGTTAGCAGAGATGCTATTGACCCCGCTTCCACAGCGTCGTCCTCGAGTGCTTCCGCTGACGCTGCTAACCTTGTTCCCTCACCATCATCCTCGAGTTCTTGAATGCTGGTTCCTAATATCTCTGCCGGCCTGAAATTTAGATGGTTGGATAATGTTTAAGAAGATTCCTGGTTTGATGTTGCTTCATGATATTTTCGGTCAGAGTTTTATTCTTGTTTGTTGTCTGTACTTTTGTTAAAGTGCAACTGCATTTTCCCCAATATTTAGGATAACTTCATCAAATAAAAATTAGACAGTGCCCTCTTCCTTTTGCAGGGATCCTAGTTTCTTCCAATATACGTAAAAGATATAATAGTTTAACGATATCTGTTTAACAATTCATGATGGCCTCACAAAACACACACACACACACACCAACCAAAAGTGCAAATAGGGTGTTGTGGCAAATAGCTTCAGCCTCTAAATCAGCTAAGTTGATGCTAAACAGGGCTTAATGGCGCTAAAAATGCTAAGTAGTATATGGAGATGTCGTTTACACGGACAAGTAGCATTTGCTTTTCTCTTCTACAACTGTTATCTCCTAATCTTTTGTAAGTTTATATATTACTAATGTTCAACTCATCTACCTGGGGAAAAGGCCCTCTCCCCCATGACACAACGAAAATCCTAAGCCCCCTCGCCGCCGTACAACGCGCCAGGGTAGCTTGTGCCAAACGGTCAATGTGCCCGCGGGTTGCCTCAGGCGAAGGCGGTGGCGGCGTGAAACATGTGCAGTGGGATGCTATGGGTGGGGGGATTCGGGGTGTAGCTATGTCACCGAAACATCGCACGGGTCCCGATGCATATGTGAAAGTGTTCATGCATGCGTACGCCCGTCTTGGGGCTCGGTGTGCCCCCCCCTCACGGACGGCGCCGCCGCCCGGCACTGGAGAAGCAGACGCGTCGGGTCTACGGAGGATCTTGCTGTGGGTCCGGCCCACCCACAGCAAGATCCCCTCCGTAGACCCGACGCGTCTGCTTCTCCAGTGCCGGCGGGCAGCGCGGTCTGTCGTGAGGGGGGCACACTTTGACACGCTGCGCCTCTTCGACATGCCACCACACCACCTCAAGATGTATGAGGGCCCGCACGACGGGCGGCGGCATTGCTACCCCCCCAAAGCCCCGTCCCCGCCTAACCTCAGAGTGTTTGACCACGCGATCTAGCCCTTTGACTTTGCACGGACGGGCTTTGACCAATGGACCTCTCCACCGGTTGTGTCGGTTCGCCCATAGGGACACCCGGAGCAACATCCGGCCAAACACACAGCTACATCCACTCCGTAGACCCGACGCGTTCGTTTCTCCCTCTCGGTGCGGGCGGCGCCGTCCGTGAGAAGGGGGGACACCCCAGACGCGCGCGGGCATTTGCAACCGCCACAACACTTCCGACTTGTGACAGGCCGCCTATGCAAGATTTGATGGTATGTTAGCCCGAGGCCGCCGCCACGATCGAGACGCGTGAAGAGCAATCCGCGAGAGGGAAGTGTTCGATACTTCTCCATCACGAAAAATTATGAAAAATTACCATCGGTCCTATAGCACATGTGCCCACGCCATGTAAAAACTCATGATTTTATCGCGCTCCGAGTATTTAATAATATTCACGCCGCGCCGCTTCGCAGGACGCCTACTACCGTGTGTCATCGCCGTCCGTGAGGGGGGCCACACCGGAGACGCATGCCGCCTCTTCGACATGCCACCACACCACCCCGCATGTATGAGGGCCCGATGCGACGGTCCGTGGCATTGCTACCCCAAGGGCCCCGTCCCCGCCTAACCCTATAGCGCTTGACCACCGGATCTAGCCTTTGACTTTGCACGGACGGATTTGACCAAGGGCCTATCCACCCGGCCATGTTAGGTCAGCCCATACGAACACTTTAGAGCAACATCCGGCCACACCCACAGAAGATCCCTCCGTAGACCCGACGCGTCTGGTTCCCCCCTCCAGTGCCGGGCGGCGGCGCCGTTCAGGAGGGGGGGCACACCCGAGACGTGTGCCGCCTCTTCGACATGCCACCACACCACCCGCATGTATGAGGGGTCGGTCGACGGGCCGGCATTTGCTACCCCCCAAGGCCCCGTCCCCGCTTAACCCCGAGCGGTTGACCACGCGATCTAGCCCTTTGACTTTGCACGGACGGGCTTTGACCAAAGGACCTCTCCACCGGTTGTGTCGGCCGCCCATAGGGACACCCGGAGCAACATCCGGCCAAACCCACAGCTTCATCCACTCCGTGTAGACCCGACGTCTGCTTCTCCCCTCCGGTGCGGCGCCGCGCCGTCTGTGAGGGGGGGACACCCGGAGACGCGCGCGGGCATTTGCAACCGCCACAACACTTCCAGACTTGTGAGAGGCCGCCACGCAAGATTTGACGGTATGCTGGCCGGAGGCCGCCGCCACAACAGAGACGCATCGAAGAGCAATCCGCGAGAGGAAGTGTTCAGATACTTCTCCATCACGAAAAATTATGAAAAATTACCATCGGTCCTATAGCACATGTGCCCACGCCATGTAAAAACTCATGATTTTATCGCGCCCGAGTATTTAATAATATTCACGCCGCATCGCTTCCGCAGAACGCCTACTACCGTGTGTCATCGCCGTCCGTGAGGGGGGCCACACCGAGACGCGCGTGCGCCTCTTCGGACATGCCACCACACCACCCCGCATGTATGAGGGCCCGATGCGACGGTCCGGTGGCATTGCTACCCCCAAGGGCCCCCGTCCCGCCTAACCCTATAGCGTTTGACCACCGGATCTAGCCTTTGACTTTGCACGGACGGATTTGACCAAAGGCCTATCCACCCGGTCATGTTAGGTCAGTCCATACGAACACTTTAGAGCAACATCCGGGCCACACCCACAGCAAGATCCCCTCCGTGTAGACCCGACGCGTCCGGTTCCCCCCTCCAGGTGCCGGCGGCGGCGCCGTCCGTGAGGGGGGGGCACACCCCGGAGACGTGTGCCGCCTCTTCGGACATGCCACCACACCACCCCGCATGTATGAGGGGCCGGTGCGACGGGCCGGCGGCATTGCTACCCCCCCCCCCCCAGTGCCCCCGTCCCGCCTAACCCTGGAGCGGTTGACCACGCGATCTAGCCCTTTGACTTTGCACGGACGGGCTTTGACCAGTGGACCTCTCCACCCGTTGTGTCGGGCGCCCATAGGGACACCCGGAGCAACATCCGCCAAACCCACAGCTTCATCCACTCCGTGTAGACCCGACGCGTCTGCTTCTCCCCTCCGGTGCGCGGCGGCGCTGTCCGTGAGGGGGGGCACCGGAGACGCGTGCCGGGCATTTGCAACCGCCACAACACTTCCAGACTTGTGAGAGGCCGCCTACGCAAGATTTGACGGTATGCTAGCCCTGAGGCCGCCGCCACAACAGAGACGCGCGCGAAGAGCAATCCGCGTAGAGGGAAGTGTTCAGATACTTCTCCATCACGAAAAATTATGAAAAATTACCATCGGTCCTATAGCACATGTGCCCACGTCATGTAAAAAACTCATGATTTTATCGCGCTCCGAGTATTTAATAATATTCACGCCGCGCCGCTTCCGCAGAACGCCTACTACCGTGTGTCATCGCCGTCCGTGAGGGGGGCCACACCGGAGACGCGTGCGCCTCTTCGGACATGCCACCACACCACCCCGCATGTATGAGGGCCCGATGCGACGGTCCGTGGCATTGCTACCCCAGGCCCCGTGCCGCGCCTAACCTCAGAAGCGTTTGACCACCGGATCTAGCCTTTGACTTTGCACGGACGGATTTGACCAAGGGCCTATCCACCCGGTCATGTTAGGTCAGCCCATACGAACACTTTAGAGCAACATCCGGCCACACCCACAACAATATCCCCACCGTAGACCCGACGCGTCTGCTTCTCCCCTCAAGGTGCGGCGCGGCGCCGAGTGAGGGGCACACCCGAGACGCGTGCGCCTCTTCGACATGCCACCACACCACCCCGCATGTATGAGGGGCCGGTCACGACAGGCGGCGGCATTGCTACCCCCCAAAGGTGCCCCCATCCCGCCTAACCCCGAGCGGTTGACCACGAGATCTACCCTTTGACTTTGCACGGACGGGCTTTGACCAGGACCTCTCCACCCGGTTGTGTCGGTTCAGCCCATAGGGACACCCGGAGCAACATCCGGCCAAACCCACAGCTACATCCACTCCGTAGACCCGGCGTCCGCTTCTCCAGGTGCGGGGCGGCGCGCCGTCCGTGAAGGGGGGATACCCGAGACGCGTGCCGGGCATTTGCAACTGCCACAACACTTCCAGACTTGTGAGAGGCCGCCTACGCAAGATTTGACGGTTTGCTAGCCCCCGGAGGCCGCCGGCCACAGTCGTAGACGCGCGAAGAGCAATCCGCGTAGACGGAAGTGTTCAGATACCTCTCCATCACGAAAAATTATGAAAAATTACCATCGGTCCTATAGCACATGTGCCTTCGTCATGTAAAAAACTCATGATTTTATCGCGCTCCGAGTAATTAATAATATTCACGCCGCATCGTTTCCGCAGAACGTCTACTACCGTGTGTCATCGCCGTCCGTGAGGGGGGACACACCCGAGACGCGTGCGCCTCTTCGACATGCCACCACACCACCCCGCATGTATGAGGGCCCGATGCGACGGTCCGGTGGCATTGCTACCCCGGGGCCCCGTCCCGCCTAACCTCAGAGCGTTTGACCACCGGATCTAGCCTTTGACTTTGCACGGACGGATTTGACCAAAGGCCTATCCACCCGGTCATGTTAGGTCAGCCCATACGAACACTTCAGAGCAACATCCGGGCCACACCCACAACAAGATCCCTCCGTAGACCCGACGCGTCTGCTTCTCCCTCCAAAGCCGGCGGCGGCGCCGTCCGTCTGAGGGGGCACACCCCGGAGACCCGTGCCGCCTCTTCGGACATTCCAGCACACCACCCTGCATGTATGAGGGCGGTGCGGCGCCCGGTGGCATTGTTACCCCCTGGGCCCCTGTCCCCGCCTAACCTCGGAGCGTTGACCACGAGATCTACCCTTTGACTTCCCACGGACGGGCTTTGACCAGTGGACCTCTCCACCCGGTTGTGTCGGTTCGCCCATAGGGACACCCGGAGCAACATCCGGCCAAACCCACAGCTACATCCACTCCGTAGACCCGACGCGTCTGCTTCTCCAGTGCCGGGGCGGCGCCGTCGTGAGGGGGGGCACACCGAGACGCGTGCTCGGCATTTGCAACCGCCACAACACTTCCAGACTTGTGAGAGGCCGCCACGCCAGATTTGACGGTATGTTAGTTTCGAGGCCGCCGCCACAACAGAGACGCCAAGAGCAATCCGCGAAGGGAAGTGTTCAGATACTTCTCCATCACGAAAAATTATGAAAAATTACCATCGGTCCTATAGCACATGTGCCCACGCCATGTAAAAACTCATGATTTTATCGCGCTCCGAGTATTTAATAATATTCACGCCGCAACGCTTCCACGAACGCCTACTACCGTGTGTCATCGCCGTCCGTGAGGGGGGCCACACCGAGACGCGTGCGCCTCTTCGACATGCCACCACACCACCCCGCATGTATGAGGGCCCGATGCAACGGTCCGGTGGCATTGCTACCCCTGTGGCCCCGTCCCCGCCTAACCTCAGAAGCGTTTGACCACCGGATCTAGCCTTTGACTTTGCACGGACGGGATTTGAGCAAGGGCCTATCCACCCGGTCATGTTAGGTCAGCCCATACGAACACTTTAGAGCAACATCCGGGCCACACCCACAGAAGATCCCTCTGTAGACCCGACGCGTCCGGTTCCCCCAGGTGCGGCGGGCGCCGTCTGTGAGGGGGGGGCACACCCCGAGCGCTGGGCCTCTTCGGACATGCCACCACACCACCTCAGATGTATGAGGGGTCGGTGCGACGGGCGGCGGCATTGCTACCCCCAGTGCCCCTGTCCCCGCCTAACCTCGAGCGGTTGACCACGAGATCTACCCTTTGACTTTGCACGGACGGGCTTTGACCAGTGGACCTCTCCACCCGTTGTGTCGGGCCGCCCATAGGGACACCCGGAGCAACATTCGGGCCAAACCCACAGCTACATCCACTCTGTAGACCCGACGTCGTCTGCTTCTCCAGTGTCGGCGGCGGCGCCGTCCGTGAGGGGGGGACACCTTGAGACGCGCGTGCGGGCATTTGCAACCGCCACAACACTTCCAGACTTGTGAGAGGCCGCCACGCAAGATTTGACGATATGTTAGCCTCGAGGCCGCCACCACAATCGTGAGACGCCAAGAGCAATCCGCGAGAGGGAAGTGTTCAGATACTTCTCCATCACGAAAAATTATGAAAATTACCATCGGTCCTATAGCACATGTGCCCACGCCATGTAAAAACTCATGATTTTATCGCGCTCGAGTATTTAATAATATTCACGCCGCAACGCTTCCGAGAACGCCTACTACCGTGTGTCATCGCCGTCCGTGAGGGGGGCCACACCGAGACGCTGCGCCTCTTCGGACATGCCACCACACCACCCCGCATGTATGAGGGCCCGATGCAACGGTCCGGTGGCATTGCTACCCCCAGGGCCCCGTCCCCGCCTAACCTCAGAAGCGTTTGACCACCGGATCTAGCCCTTTGACTTTGCACAGACGGGATTTGAGCAAGGGGCCTATCCACCCGGTCATGTTAGGTCAGCCCATACGAACACTTTAGAGCAACATCCGGCCACACCCACAGCAAGATCCCTCTGTAGACCCGACGCGTCTGCTTCTCCAAAGTGCGGCGGGCGCCGTCCGTGAGGGGGGGGGCACACCCCGGAGAAGCGTGGCCTCTTCGGACATGCCACCACACCACCCTGCATGTATGAGGGGCCGGTGCGATGGGCCGGTGGCATTGCTACCCCCCCAGTGCCCCCGTCCCGCCTAACCCTGGAGCGGTTGACCACGAGATCTACCCCTTTGACTTTGCACGGACGGGCTTTGACCAGTGGACCTCTCCACCGGTTGTGTCGGTCGCCCATAGGGACACCCGGAGCAACATTCGGCCAAACCCACAGCTACATCCACTCCGTGTAGACCCGACGTCCGTTTCCCTTCTCCAGTGTCGGCGGGCGGCGCCGTCTGTGAGGGGGGGACACCGGAGACGCGTGCGGGCATTTGCAACCGCCACAACACTTCCAGACTTGTGAGAGGCCGCCACGCAAGATTTGACGATATGTTAGCCGAGGCCGCCGCCACAAGAGACGCCAAGAGCAATCCGCGTAGAGGGAAGTGTTCAGATACTTCTCCATCACGAAAATTTATGAAAAATTACCATCGGTCCTATAGCACATGCGCCCACGTCATGTAAAAAACTCATGATTTTATCGCGCTCCGAGTATTTAATAATATTCACGCCGCATCGTTTCCGCAGAACGTCTACTACCGTGTGTCATCGCCGTCCGTGAGGGGGGCCACACCCCGGAGACGCGTGCCGCCTCTTCGGACATGCCACCACACCACCCCGCATGTATGAGGGCCCGATGCGACGGTCCGGTGGCATTGCTACCCCCCAGGGCCCCCGTCCCGCCTAACCCTGTAGCGTTTGACCACCGGATCTAGCCCTTTGACTTTGCACGGACGGATTTGAGCAAAGGGCCTATCCACCCGGTCATGTTAGGTCAGCCCATACGAACACTTTAGAGCAACATCCGGCCACACCCACAGCAAGATCCCTCCGTAGACCCGACGCGTCTGCTTCTCCAAAGCCGGTGCGGCGGCGGCGCCGTGCATGGGGGGCACACCGAGACGCGTGCCGCCTCTTCGGACATGCCACCACACCACCCTGCATGTATGAGGGGCGGTGCGACGCTCGGTGGCATTGTTACCCCTCAGGCCCCGTCCCCGCCTAACCTCGAGCGGTTGACCACGAGATCTACCCTTTGACTTCCCACGGACGGGCTTTGACCAGTGGACCTCTCCACCGGTCATGTTAGGTCAGCCAATACGAACACTTTAGAGCAACATCCGGCCACACCCACAGCAAGATCCCTCCGTAGACCCGACGCGTCTGCTTCCCCCAAAGCCGGGCGGCGGCGCCGTCCGTGAGGGGGGGCACACTCAAGACGCGTGTCGGGCATTTGCAACCGCCACAACACTTCCAGACTTGTGAGAGGCCGCCACGCAAGATTTGACGGTATGTTAGCCCGAGGCCGCCGCCACAATCGAGATGCGCCAAGAGCAATCCGCGTAGAGGAAGTGTTCGATACTTCTCCATCACGAAAAATTATGAAAAATTACCATCGGTCCTATAGCACATGTGCCCACGCCATGTAAAAACTCATGATTTTATCGCGCCCGAGTATTTAATAATATTCACGCCGCATCGCTTCCGCAGAACGCCTACTACCGTGTGTCATCGCCGTCCGTGAGGGGGGCCACACCGAGACGCGTGCGCCTCTTCGGACATGCCACCACACCACCCCGCATGTATGAGGGCCCGATGCGACGGTCCGGTGGCATTGCTACCCCGGGCCCCGTCCCCGCCTAACCTCAGAAGCGTTTGACCACCGGATCTAGCCCTTTGACTTTGCACGGACGGATTTGACCAAGGGCCTATCCACCCGGTCATGTTAGGTCAGCCCATACGAACACTTTAGAGCAACATCCGGCCACACCCACTGCAAGATCCCTCCGTAGACCCGACGCGTCTGCTTCTCCAGGTGCCGGCGGCGGCGCCGTCCGTGAGGGGGGGCACACCGAGACGCGCGTGCGCCTCTTCGGACATGCCACCACACCACCTGCATGTATGAGGGGCGGTGTGACGCCTCGGTGGCATTGTTACCCCAGGGCCCCTGTCCCGCCTAACCCTGGAGCGGTTGACCACGAGATCTACCCCTTTGACTTCCCACGGACGGGCTTTGACCAGTGGACCTCTCCACCCGGTCATGTTAGGTCAGCCAATACGAACACTTTAGAGCAACATCCGGGCCACACCCACAGCAAGATCCCCTCCGTGTAGACCCGACGCGTCCGTTTCTCCCCTCCAGGTGCGGCGGCGGCGCCGTCCGTGAGGGGGGGCACACCCCGGAGACGCGTGCCGGGCATTTGCAACCGCCACAACACTTCCAGACTTGTGAGAGGCCGCCTACGCAAGATTTGACGGTATGCTAGCCCTTGAGGCCGCCGCCACAACGTGAGACGCCAAGAGCAATCCGCGTAGGGAAGTGTTCAGATACTTCTCCATCACGAAAAATTATGAAAAATTACCATCGGTCCTATAGCACATGTGCCCACGCCATGTAAAAACTCATGATTTTATCGCGCTCGAGAATTTAATAATATTCACGCCGCATCGCTTCCGCAGAACGCCTACTACCGTGTGTCATCGCCGTCCGTGAGGGGGGCCACACCGAGACGCGTGCGCCTCTTCGGACATGCCACCACACCACCCCGCATGTATGAGGGCCCGATGCGATGGTCCGTGGCATTGCTACCCCACAGGCCCCGTCCCCGCCTAACCTCAGTAGCGTTTGACCACCGGATCTAGCCCTTTGACTTTGCACGGACGGATTTGACCAAGGGCCTATCCACCCGGCCATGTTAGGTCAGCCCATACGAACACTTTAGAGCAACATCGGGCCACACCCACAGCAAGATCCCTCCGTAGACCCGACGCGTCTGCTTCTCCAGTGCGGCGGCGGCGCCGTCCATGTGAGGGGGCACACCGGAGACGCGCGCCGCCTCTTCTGACATGCCACCACACCACCCTGCATGTATGAGGGGCGGTGCGATGCTCGGTGGCATTGCTACCCCAGGGCCCCGTCCCCGCCTAACCCCGGCGGTTGACCACGAGATCTACCCTTTGACTTCCCACGGACGGGCTTTGACCAGTGGACCTCTCCACCGGTTGTGTCGGTTCGCCCATAGGGACACCCGGAGCAACATCCGGCCAAACCCACAGCTACATCCACTCCGTAGACCCGACGCGTCTGCTTCTCCAGTGCCGGGCGGCGCCGTCCGTGAGGGGGGCACACCCGAGGCGCGTGCGGCATTTGCAACCGCCACAACACTTCCAGACTTGTGAGAGGCCGCCACGCAAGATTTGACGGTATGTTAGCCCGGAGGCCGCCGCCACAATCGTGACGCCAAGAGCAATCCGCGAGAGGGAAGTGTTTAGATACTTCTCCATCACGAAAAATTATGAAAAATTACCATCGGTCCTATAGCACATGTGCCCACGCCATGTAAAAACTCATGATTTTATCGCCACGAGTATTTAATAATATTCACGCCGATCGCTTCCGCAGAACGCCTACTACCGTGTGTCATCGCCGTCCGTGAGGGGGGGCCACACCGGAGACGCGTGCGCCTCTTCGGACATGCCACCACACCACCCCGCATGTATGAGGGCCCGATGCAACGGTCCGGTGGCATTGCTACCCCCAGGCCCCCGCCCCGCCTAACCTCAGAGCGTTTGACCACCGGATCTAGCCCTTTGACTTTGCACGGACGGGATTTGAGCAAGGGCCTATCCACCCGGTCATGTTAGGTCAGCCCATACGAACACTTTAGAGCAACATCCGGCCACACCCACAGCAAGATCCCTCTGTAGACCCGACGACCGTCTGCTTCTCTAGGTGCCGGGCGGCGCGCCGTCTGTGAGGGGGGGCACACCCCGGAGACGCGTGGCCTCTTCGGACATGCCACCACACCACCCTGCATGTATGAGGGGCCGGTGCGACGGGCCGGCGGCATTGCTACCCCCCAGTGCCCCCGTCCCGCCTAACCCTGGAGCGGTTGACCACGAGATCTACCCCTTTGACTTTGCACGGACGGGCTTTGACCAGTGGACCTCTCCACCCGGTTGTGTCAGTTCGGCCCATAGGGACACCCGGGAGCAACATTCGGGCCAAACCCAGAGCTACATCCACTCCGTGTAGACCCGACGCGTCCGTTTCCCCCCTCCAGGTGCCGGCGGCGGCGCCGACCGTGAGGGGAGGGGGGGGGGACACCCCGGAGACGCGTGCCGGGCATTTGCAACCGCCACAACACTTCCAGACTTGTGAGAGTCCGCCTACGCAAGATTTGACGGTATGCTAGCCCCGGAGGCCGCCGGCCACAGTCGTAGACGCGCGAAGAGCAATCCGCGTAGAGGGAAGTGTTCAGATACTTCTCCATCACGAAAAATTATGAAAAATTACCATCGGTCTCATAGCACATGTGCCCACGTCATGTAAAAAACTCATGATTTTATCGCGCTCCGAGTATTTAATAATATTCACGCCGCATCGTTTCCGCAGAACGTCTACTACCGTGTGTCATCGCCGTCCGTGAGGGGGGCCACACCCCGGAGGCGCGTGCCGCCTCTTCGGACATGCCACCACACCACCCCGCATGTATGAGGGCCCGATGCGACGGTCCGGTGGCATTGCTACCCCCAGGGCCCCCGTCCCGCCTAACCCTGTAGCGTTTGACCACCGGATCTAGCCTTTTGACTTTGCACGGAAGGGATTTGACCAGTGGGCCTATCCACCCGGTCATGTTAGGTCAGCCCATACGAACACTTTAGAGCAACATCCGGCCACACCCACAGCAAGATCCCTCCGTGAAGACCCGACGTCCGTCTGCTTCTCCAGTGTGCCGGGCGGCGGCGCCGTCCGTGAGGGGGGGCACACCCCGGAGACGCGTGCCGGGCATTTGCAACCGCCACAACACTTCCAGACTTGTGAGAGGCCGCCTACGCAAGATTTGACGGTATGCTAGCCCCCGGAGGCCGCCACCATCGTGAGACGCGAAGAGCAATCCGCGAGAGGGAAGTGTTCAGATACTTCTCCATCACGAAAAATTATGAAAAATTACCATCGGTCCTATAGCACATGTGCCCACGCCATGTAAAAACTCATGATTTTATCGCGCACGAGAATTTAATAATATTCACGCCGCATCGCTTCCGCAGAACGCCTACTACCGCGTCATCGCCGCCCGTGAGGGGGGGCCACACCGGAGATGCGTGCGCCTCTTCGACATGCCACCACACCACCCGCATGTATGAGGGCCCGATGCGATGGCCCGTGGCATTGCTACCCCCAGGCCCCCGTCCCCGCCTAACCTCAGATCGCTTGACCACCGGATCTAGCCCTTTGACTTTGCACGGACGGATTTGACCAAGGGCCTATCCACCCGGTCATGTTAGGTCAGCCCATACGAACACTTTAGAGCAACATCGGGCCACATCCACAGCAAGATCCCTCCATGTAGACCCGACGCGTCTGCTTCTCCAAAGCCGGTGCGGCGGCGCCGCCCATGTGAGGGGGCACACCGGAGACGCGTGCGCCTCTTCGACATGCCACCACACCACCCTGCATGTATGAGGGGCGGTGCGATGCTCGGTGGCATTGCTACCCCAGGGCCCCGTCCGACTAACCTCGGCGGTTAACCACGAGATCTACCCTTTGACTTCCCACGGACGGGCTTTGACCAGTGGACCTCTCCACCGGTTGTGTCGGTTCGGCCAATAGGGACACCGGGAGCAACATCCGGCCAAACCCACAGCTACATCCACTCCGTGTAGACCCGACGTCTGCTTCTCCAGTGCCGGGCGGCGGCGCCGTCCGTGAGGGGGGCACACCGAGACGCGCGTGCGGCATTTGCAACCGCCATAACACTTCCAGACTTGTGAGAGGCCGCCACGCAAGATTTGACGGTATGTTAGCCCCCGAGGCCGCCGCCACAAGAGAGAAGCCAAGAGCAATCCGCGAGAGGGAAGTGTTCAGATACTTCTCCATCACGAAAAATTATGAAAATTACCATCGGTCCTATAGCACATGTGCCCACGCCATGTAAAAAACTCATGATTTTATCGCGCTCCGAGTATTTAATAATATTCACGCCGCAACGTTTCCGCAGAACGTCTACTACCGTGTGTCATCGCCGTCCGTGAGGAGGGCCACACCCCGGAGACGCGTGCCGCCTCTTCGGACATGCCACCACACCACCCCGCATGTATGAGGGCCCGATGCAACGGTCCGGTGGCATTGCTACCCCCCAGGGCCCCCGTCCCGCCTAACCCTGTAGCGTTTGACCACCGGATCTAGCCCTTTGACTTTGCACGGACGGGATTTGAGCAGTGGGCCTATCCACCCGGTCATGTTAGGTCAGCCCATACGAACACTTTAGAGCAACATCCGGGCCACACCCACAGCAAGATCCCCTCTGTGTAGACCCGACGCGTCCGTTTCCCCCCTCTAGGTGCCGGCAGCTGCGCCGTCCGTGAGGGGGGGGCACACCCCGGAGACGCGTGGCCTCTTCGGACATGCCACCACACCACCCTGCATGTATGAGGGGCCGGTGCGACGGGCCGGCGGCATTGCTACCCCCCAGTGCCCCCGTCCCGCCTAACCCTGGAGCGGTTGACCACGAGATCTACCCCTTTGACTTTGCACGGACGGGCTTTGACCAGTGGACCTCTCCACCCGGTTGTGTCAGTTCGGCCCATAGGGACACCCGGGAGCAACATTCAGGCCAAACCCACAGCTACATCCACCGTGTAGACCCGACGCGTCCGTCTGCTTCTCCAGGTGCGGCGGCGGCGCCGTCCGTGAGGGGGGGGAGACCCCGGAGACGCGTGCCGGGCATTTGCAACCGCCACAACACTTCACGACTTGTGAGAGGCCGCCACGCAAGATTTGACGGTATGTTAGCCCCGGAGGCCGCCGCCACACGAGAGACGCCAAGAGCAATCCGCGAGAGGGAAGTGTTCAGATACTTCTCCATCACGAAAAATTATGAAAAATTACCATCGGTCCTATAGCACATGCGCCCACGCCATGTAAAAACTCATGATTTTATCGCGCTCCGAGTATTTAATAATATTCACGCCGATCGCTTCCGCAGAACGCCTACTACCGTGTGTCATCGCCGTCCGTGAGGGGGGGCCACACCGAGACGCAGCGTCCGCCTCTTCGGACATGCCACCACACCACCCGCATGTATGAGGGCCCGATGCGACGGTCCGTGGCATTGCTACCCCAGGGCCCCGTCCCGCCTAACCTCAGAAGCGTTTGACCACCGGATCTAGCCTTTGACTTTGCACGACGGGATTTGACCAAAGGCCAATCCACCCGGTCATGTTAGGTCAGCCCATACGAACACTTTAGAGCAACATCCGGCCACACCCACAGAAGATCCCTCCGTAGACCCGACGCGTCTGCTTCTCCAGGTCCGGGCGGCGGCGCCGTCTGCGTCCGGGGGGCACACCGGAGACACGTGCGCCTCTTCGGACATGCCACCACACCACCCTGCATGTATGAGAGGCGGTGCGACGCCCGTGGCATTGTTACCCCAGGGCCCCGTCCCCGCCTAACCACCGAGCGGTTGACCACGAGATCTACCCTTTGACTTCCCACGGACGGGCTTTGACCAAAGGACCTCTCCACCCGGTCATGTTAGGTCAGCCAATACAAACACTTTAGAGCAACATCCGGCCACACCCACAGCAAGATCCTCCGTAGACCCGACGCGTCTGCTTCTCCAGTGCCGGGCGGCGCGCCGTCCGTGAGGGGGGGCACACCGAGACGCGCGTGCGGGCATTTGCAACCGCCACAACACTTCCAGACTTGTGAGAGGCCGCCACGCAAGATTTGACGGTATGCTGGCCCGGAGGTCCGCCACACAACAGAGACGCCAAGAGCAATCCGCGTAGAGGGAAGTGTTCAGATACTTCTCCATCACGAAAAATTATGAAAAATTACCATCGGTCCTATAGCACATGTGCCCACGTCATGTAAAAAACTCATGATTTTATCGCGCTACGAGTATTTAATAATATTCACGGCGCATCGTTTCCGCAGAACGTCTACTACCGTGTGTCATCGCCGTCCGTGAGGGGGGCCACACCCCGGAGACGCGTGCCGCCTCTTCGGACATGCCACCACACCACCCCGCATGTATGAGGGCCCGATGCGATGGTCCGGTGGCATTGCTACCCCCCAGGGCCCCCGTCCCGCCTAACCCTGTAGCGTTTGACCACCGGATCTAGCCCTTTGACTTTGCACGGACGGGATTTGACCAATGGGCCTATCCACCCGGTCATGTTAGGTCAGCCCATACGAACACTTTAGAGCAACATCGGGCCACACCCACAGAAGATCCCTCCGTAGACCCGACGCGTCTGTTCTCCAAAGCGGGCGGCGGCGCGCGTCCGTGTGAGGGGGCACACCGGAGACGCGTGCGCCTCTTCGACATGCCACCACACCACCCTGCATGTATGAGGGGCCGGTGCGACGCTCCGGTGGCATTGCTACCCCAGGCCCCTGGCCCCCGCCTAACCACAGGCGGTTGACCACGAGATCTACCCCTTTGACTTCCCACGGATGGGATTGACCAGTGGACCTCTCCACCCGGTCATGTTAGGTCAGCCAATACGAACACTTTAGAGCAACATCCGGGCCACACCCACAGCAAGATCCTCCGTGTAGACCCGACGCGTCTGTTTCCCCCCTCCGGTGCGGCGGCGGCGCGCCGTCCGTGTGAGGGGGCACACCGAGAGCGCGTGCGCCTCTTCGGACATGCCACCACACCACCCTGCATGTATAAGGGGCGGTCACGACGCTCGGTGGCATTACTACCCCTGGGCCCCGTCCCCGCCTAACCCTCGAGCGGTTGACCACGAGATCGACCCTTTGACTTCCCACGGACGGGCGTTGACCAAAGGACCTCTCCACCCGGCCATGTTAGGTCAGCCAATCTGAACACTTTAGAGCAACATCCGGCCACACCCACAGCAAGATCCCTCCGTAGACCCGACGCGTCCGCTTCTCCCCTCCGGTGCGGCGGCGCGCCGTCCGTGTGAGGGGGCACACCCCGGAGACGCGTGCCGCCTCTTCGGACATGCCACCACACCACCCTGCATGTATACCGCAGCTTGTAACGTGTGGATTAATGAACTATTTAAACAGGTCAAATTGCTTTCCACTCGGCGTGGTGGGACTATTTAAAAAAATTGTGGTTTGCATATATGCCGACGGCCTAGCCGTCGGCATAGGCCCCCCACCTATGCCGACGGCCTGTCCGTCGGCATATGTGCACGTTATCCACTTCCCCGGGCTGCTGACATGTGGGGCCCAGGCCTATGCCGACGGCCATGCCGTCGGCATAGGGCCAACCTTATCCCCGGCCACCCTCCTCCTCCACTCATTTCTCTCCTCACCTCAACCGCACCCGACCCCGAACCCTACTGCCACCACCTCCTCCGCCCGCCACCGCCCGAGCACGCACCGCCCGCCCTCCCGCCCAACCCGCGCCCACCCCCACCCTCAGTCGCCCGCCTCTCCCCCCGACCCGAGCCACCCTTCCACCCAGGCCAGCCGCCCGCCTCGACTCTGCAGCCCCAGCCCTCACCCCACCCATGCCGCCCCGCCCCCCACCCCAGCCAGCCTGCCCATCCCCGCCTCAGACCTTCCGCCCGACCCGCCCCCGCCCTTGAACCCCCTTGGCCCCTTTGCATGACGCCCACCCGCCCGCCCGCCCGCCTCCGACCTTCCCGCCCGACCCCAAGACCGCCCGCCCGACCCCTTCACCGCCCGACCCCCCTCCGCCTCCCGCCCGCCCGAACCCCGTCGACCTCCCGCCCGACTCAGCCTCCGCCCCTAACTCCGGCCGCCCTCTCAAGGTGAAAATTTTATGTATTTTAGTGTTTTTTAGTAATTTTGTAGCTAGTTAGATAGGTATTTAGATAGATATTTAGATAGTTAGATACCTAGTTAGTAGATAGTTATATACATAGTTAGATAGGTAGATAGTTAGATAGATAGTGAGATAGTTAGTAGGTAGATAGTTAGATAGTTAGATAGATAGTGAGATAGGTAGTAAAAAATTTGGTTAGATGAGATGCTATATGTTGCATATCTTGCAAAAAAATTTGGTTCGATGAGATGAATCAACGATTATGACGAATAGGTGATAATGATGATGATGAATATGTGATGACGATGATGAATATATTGTTAATGTTTTTAGTTATTTTGCCTACATGATGCAAAAATAAATGAATGCATGTTTAAATGTTTTAAATATGCTCTATGAGTTGTGATGTTCTAAATTTTTTGTCCCGATGGAATTTGCAGGCTTTGTGGTGTTGCATTTCATCAAAGTGACTGTCGTCCGACGCTTTGTTCCCTGAGCATCCTCTCATTGTTCGACTCTTCCCTACAACCGAGGGTGAGCTACAAGTCCATCTCCTCCATTTTTGATGTCACTAGATTTCATTCTCAAGTCAATCATGCGTAACCTAGGCGCCTCCCGTCCGAAAGGTTGCATCGATAAATATGCATTCAATTGCATATTTATCACCGCAGCTGTTTCGGATTGTCCAGCGTTTTCCACGGACAGCCCGAGGATGTGTAGATTGGGTATGTTCTCCATGTTCTACCCCGTTCCCAGACAGGATTTCAGCGGCGCCTCCCCATTGTTCTCCGGAGCACATTCTCTCGGCTATTTGAGGAGACGTGTATCTGGAGAACAGCGGGGAGGTGAGACCCTAAGTCTGCCTGTGTTCAAATGTCGATGGTTCGATCCACGGGAGGGGGTAAAACATACGCCTTCCATTGGTTTGGTCGAAGTTAAACCATCAACCGTCTATGCCGGAGCCGATCTCTTCATTGCGGCTACCCAAGCTACACAAGTATATTATCTGCCTTACCCATGCCAGAAAGTGTATCTAAAGGGTTGGGAAGTTGTGTTCAAGGTGTCGCCACATGGTAAGCTACAAGACCCGAATGAAGACGATTACTACAACATTAACCCCATGACATACGAGGGAGTGTTCTATCAAGAGCAACCTGATGATGATGATGATGATGATGTGGTTAGAAACGATGACGCTAGACCATTGGGTGATGATGATGTGGACCCAAACGTCGACGATGCACGGAATGATGGTGAGACCATTGTCAATGAAAATGACATACTTATGCTAGAAAAGTTAAACGAAGACGCTGACGAGGAGGAAGAGCCTCCACCTCCGCCGGACAACGAAGATGATATGATTGATAGTGATGATGAGATGGACCGAGAAAGAGGTTACAACAGTGATGATTCATATGGGTTCTAGCAGATGTACGCTTCAAGTTTAGGAATATGCCTTTTATGCATTTTTATTAATGTGTTTATTATCATGCCTTTTCTTCATTTCATTAATTTACTAATTGCTTTTCTCTTTTCAATGCAGGTTCGTGGAACATGGGCAAGGGAAGGCCGACGGCCCGGGTTTCTTCGCAAGGTCGCCGGCCTGCCTAGTCGGAGTGGTCGAGCATGCAATCCTCCCCTCGGCTACTTGACGATGACTCCTCACAGGAGGTCGAGGGAGAGGTGCCCCTAGAGGAGGAGGGGCGGGGAGAGCCTCTAGAGGACGAGGTGCTGGGGAGAGCCACTCTGGGGGTCGCGCGAAAGAGCGCACCTCACCGACTTAGGGGTGTTGTCTTGAGGCCCTCCTCTAGTGAGGTACCCTCCTCTAGTGAGGTACACTCTAGGGAGGAGGAGGAGGAGGAGGAGGTGGAGGAGGAGGAGGAGGTGGAGGAGGAGGCACGCGAGGAGGAGGAGGAGGAGGAGGAGGAGGAGGTTGGGGAGGAGAGGCAAAGCGAGGAGGGGGTGGTGGCGGGATGATGGTGGTGACGGAAGGGGTTGACAACAAGGGATGGCTGCGTGGCAACGCAGCTACCAAAGCAGGTTCCTGCTCTCGAGGAGCGTAAGTGGCTCATTGAGCCCAGGGAAAAGAGTAAGCGGTTCCTTATTTTGCTTGTCACATGCATATTCCGGTTGTTATTTATTTTTCTTGTCACATGCTAATAGTTCATTCTTTTGCAGCATCTGGATATATTCTAAAGGGGTCCGTATTCCCAACGGCCTCATCACCATCTTGCTGAAGTTATACTGGCCGGGGTTGTACTGTCCGGATCTAGTCAGGCAGCCGGACCGTCGGGTTTTGGCCAGGAGCTGGGACCACTGGGAAGCGGCCCTCCACGCGGACCATGAGACCCATGCCAAGGCCGTAACCACTACTTTCTGGGTGAGTTCTCTTCAGAAGCACAAGTCCATTCTAGTTTCATGAATTATTTAACTCATGGCTTCTTCCATTCTTGTTTCATGCATGATTGTAGAAATTCTATCGTGTTCTTACGAGAGCATGGGCTAGAGCGGACCAGATCGTCTGCGCCAATGCAAGAAGAAGGCCCGCCAGATGCAAAGACGAGGTGCGCTATGTGGCCATCTCGACATACTACCACGATGTTCTTGGTGTGAAGATGACCAAGGAAGAAGCGGAGGATGGGCATTACCTTGAGAGGCACGAGTACTTGGCGGTAAGTATAAAAGATTTTTCATTATGCTTTCATTACCATGTGGTACATTTCACCGCTTCATGTTGACATGCCATTATGCTTTTATTATGTAGGTGTGTCCAAATTGGTGTTATGGAAAAGACGAGTCCCGGGCGGCATTGGTGGATCTTTGGTGTGATGGGGCTGGAGCACAGGCGGCTATGAGAATCAAAAATAAGGCTAACCGAGGGAATGAGGGAGTACATGCTCGTGGAAACCGAAACCACTATCTCCACAAGGCGCTTAATGTATGACTAACCCCATTAAACATTCTTCTTCTTCTATTTACCATCACTTTCTTATGTATGACTAACATCTGTTGGTGGTGCAGGAGGAGAAACTGGCGGCCGCTCTCGGACATGCAGCGTGGGAGATCGCCCATACGCCGAAAGGACCCCAAGCTGGCGAGCCCAAGTACTACGGCAAGAAGACCACGTGGAGGAAGGAGGCCTACTCCTCAGCAGTGATCTGAAGTTACATCCCGACACACCTGACCCCATTGCGTCGGATCTGGACGACAGGGCGGTGGTGAGCATGGGGCCCAAGGAGCACGGTCGGGAGGCGGTTCTCGATGTTGTGGTCACTCCGACTATCTCCTACACACAGCTTCGTCGGATCGACCCGAGCCTGAGCCAGCAGATGAGCCAGCCAAAGGTCCAGCCACACAGTCCCTCTTTCAGAGCAACAATCTGTAAGTATTTTCCTCTTATCTTCATTGCTCACTTTATTTTCCGCATCTAGTAGTTTTATGAGTTCCATCATGTCATACCGTAGGCCTACTTGGAGTACACGCCAGAGACCATGGCGTGGCATCGAGGCTTCATGAACACCAAGTGCAGAGGATCGCCACCGGAGCAGGCTTTTCAGAAATGGCGGCGGCGGTGTCCCTCGATTGCAGCCCAAGACCATGCCCTCCAAAGACAACCAAAGGTCTTTGACCTTTGAGGAGTTTGTGGCATGTAACGGTGGCCCTCGCGGTTAGTTCATCCCCAATCTATTCACCCCAAGCATGTCATGCCTTTCAACACATCATATATCCCATTAATATGTCTTTTCAACATCCAGGAACAGTGGATCTACCGTTGGCGGTGGTCTTCGCAGCACTCCGGAGACACGGAGCCCGACCACTCCGATCCACGGAGGCGGAGGCGGAGGTGGAGGCGGTCTTGGCGGTAGCGCTGGCGGAAGCACTGACGACCTGGGCTTCGGCGCTCTTGGCGGTGACGACCTCCGCGTTGCTCGACGTCCTGTCGCTTAAGCCATTCGGGGACTTGTGTGCTTATGGTTATGTTTTTTTAGATGACTTGTGTGTGGTGATGATCCTTTAGATGACTTGTGTGCTTCTCTATATGCTTATGCCTTATGATTGTGCTTATGCCTTATGATTGTGCTTATGCTTATGATTGTGATGATGCTTATGCATATATTGTTGTGCTATGCTGCTCCTTACTGTTACGTGATGCTGCTTCTTATATATCCTGTTGATATTCAAATGAATTGAGCTGAAAAGAAACAGAAAAAGAAAAAAAATCGACAGAAACTATGCCGACGGCCCAGCCGTCGGCATAGGCTCCGGCGTGAGCTCCCATGGTCGACACGTGGCCGCCTATGCCGACGGCCCGGCCGTCGGCTTAGTTCTACCCTGTGGTGCCCGCTGTCGACCGTCGCAGACGTCTATGCCGACGGCCCAGCCGTCCGGCATCGTTTAAACTAAGCCGACGGCCGGCGTCGGCATAGGCAAGCACCCAGGAGCAACGGCGGCTCGCCACGTGGCACCTCTATGGCGGCGGCCGGCTGTCGGCATAGGCAAGATTTCAGATAACGGCGGCTCACCACGTGGCACCTCTATGCCGACGGCCAGGCCGTCGGCATAGTTCTAAACTAAGCCGACGGCCAGGCCGTCGGCATAGAGGTGCCACGTGGCGAGCCGCCGTTGCTCAGCAGTTGACGGCAGCCGCCGTTAGGCGATGGCTTTGCCGACGGCCAGTGCCGTCGGCATAGATGTACGGCCACCGTCGGGATATGATCTATGCCGACGGCCGTTCTATGCCGACGGTCATCCTGGCTACGCCGACGGATATGTTGCCGACGGCCCTATGCCGACGGGGGCCGTCGGCATAGGCCTGTCCCGACGGCTAGTCAGGGCTTTGCCGACGGCCCTGGCCGTCGGCATAGGGTGCGTTTCCCGTAGTGAACCGGGTGTACGATTTGGGAAAAATAAGTAGACACACACAATTGTTCCAATTAATATGTGCTTATCTGTTCTCTAAGTTATGCCGTAAACGAAATGACATGTTCTTATTACTGGTGGTTGTCTATCTTGTTTATGGTGTAACATTTGGGAGTTGAATCGTTAGCGAGAGGAATTGTAGTTTTTATTAAATGAGGTCACATGATTTGTTTTCAAGTCAGCCAAGATTGATCATTGTTACCAATGAGGGAACGACTTCATAGATTGCATTTGGCGATTAGGAAGAGAATGGAATTTTGACTAAATCTCGGTAAGACTTCTTTATAGATTGGGTTTATGAACATTCCACAAAAAAACCAAGACCCTCGCTTCGATAGATCACAACAAGAAATATAACTTCAAGGCACTGTAGATTAGGAAGAAAATGGAATCAGCAGTTTGTAGATTGGGAAGAGAATGGAATCAGCAGTTTGTAGAACATGTTGCCGAGCACTGACATCAGTGTTAGAATCCGTAACCGATTCGGGTTTCCGATATGGCAAAAAATCTTTGTGGAAACAAATGCTGTCGGAATACGACTCAGAGTCGGATGTATGATTCGGAAAAGTCAAGTAGTCACACACACCGGTTGTAATTAATGTGTTTTTATCTACCTATATATTTTTTTCACAAACTAAATATTCCCATTATTGTTGACGTCTATCTTACTTACGCCATAATACTTGGATTGAATCGTCAGCGAGAGGAATTGTAGTTTTTTGTGAACTTTGGGTTGGTCTGTTTCAAATTAGCTAACATTAGTTGTTGATTCCATCTGAGTTTATGGCTTCATAGATTTGTTCTGGTCATTACGAGTAGAAAAGAATAGAATTTTGGTTAAGATCCTATTAAGATTTCTGCGTAGATTGTGCACCATGCTGTAAAATTCGACGCGGAAAATAATGTTGCCGAATATGTCGGAATCCGACTCAAAATCGGATATATTATTTTGAAAAAGCAAGTAGGCACACACAATTATTATTTTAATTAATGCATTTTTTCTACTTGCAGGATTATGTCATAAACAAAATGTTATGTTCATATTATCGGCGTCGTCTATCTTACTTACGGTCTAACTTTTGGGAGTTGAATTGGTTAGCGAGCGAAAATTTAGCTCTTTGTCAAATTGGGCCACACGGTTTACTTATAAGATAGCCAGGATTTGTAGATTGCACATGGGAATTAAGAACATAAGAGAATGAAAACAGAGCTTAAATTTCCTTACGATTTCATTGTATATTGTGCATCATGCATGGTGTAGAATGTCATCGTGGAAGTTAACATTGTCACAATCTGACTCGGACTCGGATGTGCTTATGATTAGGAAAAAACAAATAGCTAGAATTTGGTTACAATTAATGTGTGTCTATGTTCTTATTTCTTTCTATCTAAACAAAAGGACATGTTTTTGTTATTGGTGTTGTCTATCTTTTTTATGGTGTAACATTTGGGAGTTAACTTGGTTAGTGAGCGATTTTTTTTAAGTTTAGTCCATGCAGTTTGTTTTCTAGTTTAACCAATATTCATTGTTGGTTCCATTGATGCCTCCATAAGTTGGTGTGGCAATTTGGAAAATATAAACAGGAGGGAACTGAATGTGGGTTAAAACTTCGTTAAGAATTTTTCTAGTTTGTGCACCATGGTGTTGAAATGTGGTACATTACACTAGGTAGGTTGTATGATCACGATGGCCCCATGGATTTTCATTAGTTTATGCACCATGGATTTAACCAATTTATAGTTAACCTAGTCAAATTTTCATTAGTTTATTCATGCTCCACGCTGCCAAATTAGTTAAGAGCGAAATTGTACATAGTTCAATTGGATATTAGCTTTGCATATCGCACATCCGATACTTATCTGTTCGATGAACATCCTGCCATATATAATACACCATGATGTATCGTGGTCAATTATACATATACATACCATACCTACACTATTGTTTTCACCTTAACCTGATTACTTTTTCTTTGTATTTGTATGTTTGCTTGCCCTACTAGAGGATTTGAGTTTAATACTACAATTACCTCTAATAATTTTGTATGTGCTTGTTTTGCAGCCAAACGTGCATTAGACTCTTTAAATTTTACCCCTGTCAACGGGAAGCATATCCGAGTTATGTTCTCGAATAGGGACCCAACGCTGCGATTGAGTGGAAAGGCCAATATATTCATAAAAAATCTTGTGCCAAATATTGATGGCAAGAGCTTGAGTGATATGTTTGGTCGCTATGGCACTATACTATCATGCAAAGTGGCCACTCACTTTAACGGTCAATCAAAAGGGTATGGATTTGTTCAGTTTGCAGAGGAGACATCTGCCAATGATGCCATCGACAGCTTGAATGGCAAGTTGGTGAATGGCAAACAAATTTTTGTAGGTCTCTTCATTCGTCGTCAGGAGAGGCAGCCAAATATCAGCTTGAGTAATTATACAAATGTATATGTGAAGAACTTGCCAAAGGAATTCACTCACAATGACCTTCTGCAAGAGTTTGGTCCTTTCGGTACAATTACTAGCGCTGTAATCATGAGAGATAATGATGGAATATCCAAATGCTTCGGATTCGTTAACTATGGGGAATCAGAATGTGCTGCAGAAGCTGTGAAAAGTCTTAATGGTAAGATGATTAAGGATACAATTTTGTGTGTTGGAAGAGCTCAGAAAAAGTCAGAAAGAGAAGCAGAACTGAAAGAAAACTTTGAGCGTCAGAGAAATGAGAAATTCAAAAAGTTTGAAGGGCTCAATCTATTCGTGAAGAATCTAGATGATAGTATTAATGATCTAAATCTTAGAGGGTTATTTCAATTTTTTGGTGATATAGGCTCATGCAAGGTACTTCTCTCTTTATTTGCTAGCTAATTTTGTTTCTTAGTATCATGGCTCACCTTCTTAACATTTTTTTACGTTATGGTTGATTCACAAGGAAGGAGCAAGGGTTATGGCTTTGTGTCATTTACAACTATTGAAGCTGTCCACAAGGCTGTAAGTAACATGGTTTAGTTGTATGCAAACGTGCCCAATGCATCCAGTTGACTAGTTTAGATTATTAAATCATCTTTAATCAATGTGGTAGATTGACGGGATGAACAGGAAGATAGTCGGCAAAAAGCCATTGTATGTTGGTGTAGCTCAACGCAAAGAGGAAAGACGAGCGATGCTAGTGGTAAGTCTTTCCCAAGTGATCGTTTTGTACATTAGGTGCCTTCTGCTGATAAGTGATAAGTAGTGACTTCTTTTAATTAATCTTATATACTGATAAGTGATGTTTGAGTTCTAATATGGCTATGTGTCCATGTCTACTACATGTCCAATTATTTACGTATTATTTGTTTCATTTTACACACAGCTGATGAACTAAAAGAAAATATGTTCAGTTATAAATAAGTTGTATATTGTCCCATCCTAAGAATAACATAGACTGAGAATCAATGTGGATGACTGTTAACAAAATGGTTATTTTTTACTGTCCAAATAATGTTAAGTAAAACAAGTTCTCTCTTGTCACCTGTGTGTCACTGAATATTTGAACATTAGATCTGCAACTGTTTCAAGAATATATACATGGGACACAGCACAAGCTTAATGCTACTGACATTGTTTCTAGGCACACTTTGCTCGTATTCAGAACGCAGGAGTTCTAGCACCCGCAGTACCACAAAATTTTGCTCCCAGTCAGTTCTACGTAGGTCCAGGAGTGCCTGGCATGTTCCCACAACAGGTTCCTGCAGCAGGCTTCGGGTATCAGGAATTCCCACAACAACATTTCACTCCTTGGGTTCCTAGCGGCATGACGCCATATACGTATAACATGCCGAGGCCACTGCACCATGCTTGGCGTGGTGTGCATCAAGAAATCAATATACACCAACAGGTATTATGGCATGAGAGATGACCATTTTTTGACTTAATTTTTTAATCCTTAATGCATCAGCTAATCTTGCAAAGTGCCTCCAATCGTGCCCATGCTCAGATTATGTCACAAGTAGTCAATTCACCTGACTTTCGTGCTTTTACTATGCAGATGGTGGACCCAAATGCCAACCAAGCCTTCATATACATGCCAAATTCTATGAATGCGGATGCCAAATCTGTGATGGTTCCCCCGGGCTTCGCACAAACTGATAGTACTGTCTCTACTCCATCTGTTCAAAGCAAGAACACCACCACCACTGCTGTAGATTCTTCTGACCCAGAGAAACAACATCCCGTAAGGACAGTGTAATTATATTAGGACGTGCTAATTTCACAGTTACAAATTTTACTTGGCATGCATGTTTATATATTAGCCATTTATGTCAATGAAGGGTGAATTTTGAGTTTGGTCGTATGTTTTGTTTACCTTGCAGATTCAAGACGAGAAATTGTACCCACTGGCTGAACAGCTTGAGCCAGAATTAGGAGGGAAGGTGACAGGGATGCTGGGTGAAGCAATGGAAGTTCTGCAAGGAAGGAAAGTGGAAGAGGCCAGAAATACTGTTGACCTCGCATCCGTACCATCATCATCGACCTTGAGTGTTAGCAGAGATGCTATTGACCCCGCTTCCACAGTGTCGTCCTCGAGTGCTTCCGCTGACGCTGCTAACCTTGCTCCCTCACCATCATCCTCGAGTTCTTGAATGCTGGTTCCTAATATCTCTGCCGGCCTGAAATTTAGATGGTTGGATAATGTTTAAGAAGATTCCTGGTTTGATGTTGCTTCATGATATTTTCGGTCAGAGTTTTATTCTTGTTTGTTGTCTGTACTTTTGTTAAAGTGCAACTGCATTTTCCCCAATATTTAGGATAACTTCATCAAATAAAAAATTAGACAGTGCCCTCTTCCTTTTGCAGGGATCCTAGTTTCTTCCAATATACGTAGAAGATATAATAGTTTAACGATATCTGTTTAACAATTCATGATGGCCTCACAAAACACACACACACACACACCAACCAAAAGTGCAAATAGGGTGTTGTGGCAAATAGCTTCAGCCTCTAAATCAGCTAAGTTGATGCTAAACAGGGGCTTAATGGCGCTAAAAATGCTAAGTAGTATATGGAGATGTCGTTTACACGGACAAGTAGCATTTGCTTTTCTCTTCTACAACTGTTATCTCCTAATCTTTTGTAAGTTTATATATTACTAATGTTCAACTCATCTACCTGGGGAAAAGGCCCTCTCCCCCATGACACAACGAAAATCCTAAGCCCCCTCGCCGCCGTACAACGCGCTAGGGTAGCTTGTGCCAAACGGTCAATGTGCCCGCGGGTTGCCTCAGGCGAAGGCGGTGGCGGCGTGAAACATGTGCAGTGGGATGCTATGGGTGGGCGACCAGAGGAATGTTTAGAGTATTGTGCACATCTCACAGATTGCTAGATGTTTCATGTGATGTAGAAGTACATATATACATTCAAACTTGTCGATAGATGCATGGAAGAAACTACTTAAGAATTCTGAGGCATACAATGTGGAATCTGCAAGCTTCATCTCCGCAGGTGTATAGCACCATGTGCCATCAAGCTTACATAAACGTTGAATATGATTACGTCTAGCTCACCAAACAGCCCTGCGATGCAGGTATGCTGTGTTTCTTTATCCTTCTCTTAAACACGTAATCCTCGAGCGGTGCAACCATAGCATCTCTTCTCTGTAGAGAAGCTCATCAAGCTCATGCATCTTCTGCCGGATCAAACGATGATCGACATTGTTCTCTTGCAAGGATGCAAGTTCAGACCGGAGCCTCTCAATATCCCGTAGGACATGCCCAAAGGTTTTACTGCTCCATTCCCAAAGATTCTACATGAGTTCCTTCAGCAAGTTTCACACCGACTCCAAGTTTCCATCTGGTCAACTCCGCACCCATGCACGTGAAATAACATCCGGCAGGTTGGGACCCCTTTCCTACAAACTCTCATATCTAGGCGCCCATCGTCGCCTCAGCTTTGCATCGACTGGTAGCATCTTGAGGATGATCGGGCAGTGGTCTGACCAACAAAATGCTAGGTGAACTACTCTCAATGCCGGAAATAGGTCATGCCATTGTTCATCCGCACAGACACGGTCCAAATGCACTCGCATGTTGCTATTAAATCGAAAACAATAGTAGTGCAGTTCAGTTCAAGTATGGAACAGTGATGCCCTATTTTAGGGCAGCTATTGGAGATGTCACTTTGTCATGCCCAACAAATCCACTTTTTGGTGTCTTAAATTTTACACCAACCTCTTTTTGATGCTCTACAATAGGGCAGCGATTGGAGATGATGTAAGCAAGTTATAAAATGTAGCCCGTGGAATAAAAGGAGAATATTTAATGCAAAGTAAATACTAAAGGATTTGAGCATCCATCCGAGATTTTTGCACACTACCATATTAATGCAAAATAAATACGATAGGGATCAAGCATCCCCCGGAGATTGTAACACACCGCCATATTAATACAAAATAGACACAATATGGACTCGATAATCCATCTGTGATTATTCTTTCACACAATACCATTTTTCATTTCCATATAATTTTAAAATTTGTAATCTTTTTGACAATACAACATGCATATGAGTGCAAGTTCAATGACTGTAACAAAGATGTATCCCCCAAAGCCGAAAGGAATTTGGTACTCACATATGTTTAAACTTGTTGGGTAATCACAATGAGTTTTTCTTTGGCACACCCCTCTAAAAGTTTACATGAATCTTAGAGTTACTTAAAAAGGTTGTCACCATATTAGCACGTAGATCAATTATATTGAATAGATTGATTTGAATACAAAAGGCTATATTACCCTTTTGATCGAAAAGGGTAACTTCTAATCTCCATCTTTAATGTGCATCAAAATCTGTAGAAATTCCTGCGTGTACCAAAACAAAGTTCAATTTCAATTATTTTTGGTAAAAAATTCCGTAATGTTTAAGGAAAGCCACATATATGAACATTCTTTACAAATACATATGAATATTCATTATTAAAGTTTGCATGCCATCCTTATTTAATCACAATTGTACTGACATGTAATTACAAAAAAGGCTTATCACCCGGCTTTATAAATAAAAGTCATGACAGGATACAAACACATCGAAATAGAGGTCCACACAAAGGAAATAAGTTCAACAACAAGAAAGGAAAAATTTACTCGTCGAGGGCAACAACAAAACAAGCCCGCAAAAGAACATAACAGGGTCTCAAGCCGAATAGATAATCATACCTAATCTGGACGCAACCTCCTTATGTTTCCATGTCAGCTCGTCGATGGTCGTCTTATCCCTCCGCTTAGAGAGAGGCCTGCATATGGTGTTCATTGACTCGGAGAAGGCCTGTGATAAGATACCGGGGAATGTCATGTGGTGGGCCTTGGAGAAACACAAAGTCCCAGCAAAGTACACTACCCTCATCAAGGACATGTACGATAATGTTGTGACAAGTGTTCGAAAATGTGATGTCGACATTGATGACTTCCCGATCATGATAGAGCTACATGAGGGGTCAGATTCGAGCCCTTATCTTTTTGCCTTGGTGATGGATGAGGTCACAAGAGATATACAAGGAGATATCCCATGGTGTATGCACTTTGCGGATGATGTGGTGCTAGTTGATAATAGTCGTACGGGGGTAAATAGGAAGTTAGAGTTATGGAGACAAACCTTCGAATCAAAAGGATTTACGATTAATAGAACTAAAACCGAGTAAATGATGTGCGGTTTCAGTACTACTATACATGATGTGCGGTTTCAGTACTACTAGGTGTGAGGAGGAGGTTAGCCTTGATGGCCAGGTGGTGCCTCAGAAGGACACCTTTCGATATTTAAGGTTAATGTTGAAGGAGGATGGGGGTATTGATAATGATGTGAACCATCGAATCAAAGCTGGATGGATGAAGTGGCGCCAAGCTTCTGGCATTCTCTGTGACAAAGAGTGCCACAAAAGCTAAAAGGCAAGTTTTACAGGACGGCGGTTCAACCCGCAATGTTGTACGGCGCCGAATGTTGGCCAACTAAAAAGCGATATGTTCAACAGTTAGGTGTGGCAGAGATACATATGTAGAGATGGACGTGTGGTCACACGAGGAACGACCGAGTCCAGAATTATGATATACGAGATAGAGTTGGGGTAGCACCAATTGAAGAGAAGCTTGTTCAACATCGTCTAAGATGGTTTGAACATATTTAACGCATGCCTCCAGAAACTCGAGTGCATAACTGATGGCTAAAGCATGCAAAGAATGCCAAGAGAGGTGGGGGTAGACTGAATTTGACATGGGAGGAGTCCGTTAAGAGAGATAGAAGGATTGGAGTATCACCAAAGAACTAGCTATGAATAGGGGTGCGTGGAAGCTTGCTATCCATGTGCTAGAGCCATGAGTTGGTCGCGAGATCTTATGGATTTGTTGTTCTTGTTGTTGATAAGTTTATTTCTATCACACCACATGGTCCAAGCCAATGTTCCAAAATTCACTCGCAACATTCCGCATACTCGCACCTAGCAATTTTCCATGAGTTGATGCCAATCAGGAAAGTTGGTTGGGTGCTTACTATTGCCCCAAAGCTCCCTAAAGCAACTCCACAAGAACTAGGCTGACATACAATAGAAGGAAATATGGTTCAGGTCCTCGTTTACCCCACATAGCGGGCACTGCCATTCCCAGGGTCGTTCTGCCTGAGCACTTGGTCACCCAAGGGAAATCTACCCCTAATAACCTACCACAAGAATATTTTGGTCCAGGGAGGCACACCCACCTTCCAAAGGACCCGAATCCCGCGGCAAGGCGATTGTATAATGACTTTGTTGAGAATTTGCCCGAGGGCCCCAATTTCATCGACAACTTCCGGAGCCGTAGACAAGGTAACACTTGTCACAATGGGGGGAGAGCGCTAACCACTCGGTGGATTCTAGGGGACCGATAGAGCGGCGAAATAAGAGGTTCCTCCTCGCGTCCGCAGCTGCCAAGGCCATCGAGATAGAAGGTTGATCCGAAATGGCGAAGAGCGCCGGAAACTGAACACGTAGTGATCGGTCATCAAGCTAACTATTCAGCCAAAATGTGTGTCCATTCCGCTCTCGACCATCGCCAACCCCAGACGGAAAACAGTTTGTGACATTGAATGGCTTGCCATTATTACGAGTCTTTAGTCGTGGAGAAAAGAGCGAAGAACGGCCCCTGAAGATATTTGTCCTTAGTTAGATCCATTTGCTCATCAGGCTCATGTTCATACGACGAGTAGAAGTGATGACCAGACCCCCTGGTCCTTTGGCATGCAAATGTCCTGCCATTTGACCATATAATATTTCTACTTATCCGCCTCACCTAGCTAGAAGAAATTTGATTGATATTTTTCCATGTCCCCATGGGCTCCTTCAGGAAAAAGGTATAGCGCCATCACAAACATAGGAAGGCTAGCCAGGTATGATACAATGAGAGCCGATTTTCTGGCTTTAGAAACCAATCTTCCTTGCCACCAATCTACCCAGTGTCTCACCCTCTCCACCACCGGTCGCAGATCTCTCACGCGGACCATCGAGTCACAAACCGATAGACCGAGGTATGACTCCGGGCAGCAATTTAGGATATTGGCAATGGAGGAACGCTCCTGCTCCGAATAACCCGGACCATCACGTAATTTTGGCTGAACTTCAAATTTATTATATCCATTTGAGTTCCCTCCACAATAAGGATGGTGCCGTCCGCGTATTGGAGGTGTAAGACTTCAACTACTGCAAATCAAGTGGGCCATGATAACCCACAAGTATAGGGGGCCGTAATAGTTTTCGAGGGTAGAGTGTTCAACCCAAATTTATAGATTCGACACAAGGGGAGCCAAAGAATATTTGAAGGGATTAGTAGCTGAGTTGTCAATTCAACCACACCTGGATATTAATTATCTGCACCAAGTAATCAGTAGCAAAGTAATATGGTAGTTTTGATAGTAGTAACAACAGTAACGATAACAATAACAGTGATAGCAGTATTTTGTAGCAAGTGTAACAGTGATGATAGCAGTAGTAACTTAGCAGAAATAATAAAAGATAAATTCGTAGGCATTGGATTGGTGACTTGTTGGATGATATTCATCATGTGACAGTTATAACCTAAGGCGATACGGCACTAGCTCCAGTTCATCGATATAATGTAGGTACGTATTTCGTAAATAGTCATACGTGCTTATGTAAAGAACTTGCATTACATTTTTTGTCCTACCTTCCCATGGCAGCGGGGTTCATATTGGAAACTAAGGGATATTAAGACCTCCTTTTAATACAGAACCGGAACAAAACATTAACACATAATGAATACATGAACTCCTCAAACTACGGTCATCACCGGGAGTGGGCCTGGTTGTTGTCACTCCGGAGTTACCGGATCATCTCTACTCCTAATGGAGTAGTTGGTAGTCTTCATTCCAGGTTTTTTTTGTCCCACCACTTTCGTCTGGTTTTTTTTCGTTGATTTTTTTCATCCCCTTCTCGCACCGCACCCCACACACACACCCAAAAAAACCACCACGCACAAAACACCGCTCCTCTCAATCCCCTGGTGTGATCTTCCTGGCACCGTCACCTTCGCGGATCCGCCGTCGCAACCACTCGGACGCCTCGGTCTTCTTGGATCCGCCGCCGCCGTCGCCGCGGAACCCCTCGGACGCTTCCGCCTTCGTGGATCCATTGCTGTCATCGCGGATCCACCTCTTCCTCCTCCATTGCCGCCCGTCCGCCCGACCTGTCGGCATCGAGCTCATCTAGCGCGCCTGCCTGATCGAGGCCCCCGATTCGTGGGCAGCCGCTGCCGCCACCGGGGCAGGGCGTGTCTGCGGTCGCGGCACAGGCCGCAAGGAATTCCTTCTGCGACCGATGAGATGCTAAGAAAAGTTGATGAATCTTGAGCGGTGGAAATTGATGTTTCCTTTGGTCTTGAGTTGTTTCCCGCGTGTGTTTTTGTGCTTTTATAGGTCCCTTTGGTGAGGACGTGGATGGAAGTACTCCCTCCATGGTTCGACGTCTTTCAGGGCAGCGGAAGAGGCGCCGCCGACATCTTTGAGGGCAGACGTGCCGATCCGTCAGAAACCGGCAGGTGTGCATGGAAGACGGGAGAGCTCTGCTCAGTTATCTGAGCTTTCGACGGGCAAGATGGATGCACCCAGGTGGGAAAATCAGAATCTACCATTTTGCTTGTGTCTGCTACGTTGATAATGCTGGGATCAAAGTAACCTAGGATCAGTAGATATGTGACAATTCCCTTGGGCATGATAGCAATGGAAACTGGTTGAATTTTGAATGTACGTATGTCATGCTATTATTCTCTGTCACTACAAAAACTTAGCAAATGTACATACTATTGGAGGGATGTTGTGATTACGATTGATCTGAGGCAGTGCACACATTGATGTCTCTTTCGGCATTAAGCATATGGATTCATTAATTTTCTAAAGTATTCTCCCTGGATATATTTAATGTAGTCGTTTTTTGCTTCCTTCTCTCTGAATTCAAGATTTGGTTCAGCGTTGATCACAACCTTCCAGGTTTGCAATATTTTTGGTGTATGTTGTCATATAGGACCAGGGATTTCAGATGGGTGTATGTATAGTGTACACTACAATTATTTGTGTAGCTATACCTTGTATTGCACACAGTTGTTCTTGACCTATATACAATCCGGCAATTGATACTTGCGTCCTATACGTTTACGTTACAACTGAAACTTAGAATTACTGGTTGCTGAATGGCATGCATGAAAAGTTGATTCATGTTTTTTACTTCTTCCTTTTTGAAGTATTTGATATGGAGAACAATGATTTCATGGTGATTGGGATAATCGGTCCACCTGGTCTGGCAGGTCAACCACCGCGAACGAGGATTATGGATATGACAGAAGCTCCCCCTTAACTGCATTCATATACTCATATGGTTCCATTGTGCTTAAATTACGGTTCCCTTTTTTACTTATACTATAGTTCTTCTACCTTTTGTCTTGCCAGTAACCAGTAATTGATCAATATTTTCTGCTGCTTTGGCGTTTTCTTTGTATCTGTCTATGATATTTTGCTGGTCTTATCAGAAGGGACTACTGATTTTGCCATGTGGGAGCCCATGCTTACAGTAAGTTGTCTGGCTATAATTTCTATGTACACAGTTCTTTAGGGAATTATGGGGCTGTTTGGTTCACACCCACCCCAGCCCTGCCAATATCGGGCTCGCCAAATTATTGGCGAAGGTTTCCGCCGCTGTCGTCTCGCCAATGCGCAAGTGCTGAATCTGAACGAAAGACCAAATAATTGGCGTGGACAGCAAAACCTGGCTACGATCCAAACGGCCGCCAACACTAGCGGTCAACGCCAAATATTTGGTAGGGCAGCGGCGGGCTGCATTCCAAACATACCCTATAATCATTTGTTTCTGGTAGTGTATCTCATTGGACTGGATGCATTATGTTCTAACATTTTGAGAATGCAATTGTTTCATTATATTCTACTAATGAAAACGTTTGGCATTAATCTGTGCTCATCTAACAAAAATATGGTGACTGCACCCTATAGCTAAAGTGATATTTGCCAATATTGTGGAAAGCTGAAATGAGTGTTGTACTATAATTTTACAGGTTACTTTGATGAACTGACATACCAGACACTACCGGAACAGGGCCATACCCCGACGGCCAAAACAATGCCGACGGCCCCCGTCGGCTTCTTCGGAGATATGCCGACAGCCTGGTTCTGGCCGTCGGCGTAAAAAGTCCGTCGGGTTACGCAGAGATAAGCTGACGGCACCCGTCGGCATAGAAAGGCCGTCGTCCTAGCTACATATACGCCGACAGCTGCCGTCGGCTTACAAAGGCCGTCGACATACCCGTGGGGCCCGGCCACCCCCTGGCTAACGGCGTCAGACCTATGCCGACGGCCGAAACGGCGGGCCGTCGGCATAGGTACGCAGGCCACGTCATCGATCCAGGCCGCACCATGCAGAGCCTATGCCGACGGCTGCCGTCGGCATATCTGCCACGTCAGCGATCCGCGGCACGCTGGTCGGATCTATGCCGACGGCTAGGCCGTCGGCATAGTTATATTTTTTTCGTACATATTTTTTAATACTTTTTTGTGTATTATTATATCAACTAACATGTAGCATGTTAAATATAAACATACATATGAATATATATATAGTTTGTATTTTTTCGAGCACGTTAATAATGTGCGGTCATGTTCTTTTAAATACAGCTATGCCGACAGAAGTTTTGTGGCAGTTGCAAACGCCCGACACCCATCTCCAGAGAGTGGCCCCCCTCACATCCGCGGTGTGCCCCCCCTCATGGACGGCGCCGCCGCCGGCACATTAAGGGGGGAAACGGACGCGTCGGGTCTACACGGGGTGGATGTAGCTGTGGTTTTGGCCCGGATGTTGCTCCCGGGTGTCCCTCTGGGCCGACCTAACACAACCGGGTGGAGAGGTCCACTAGTCAAAGCCCGTCTGTGGGAAGTCAAAAGGCTAGATCTCGTGGTCAACCGCTCCAGGGTTAGGCGGGACGGGGGCCCTGGGGGGTAGCAATGCCACCGGAGCGTTGTACCGGGCCCTCATACATGTGGGGTGGTGTTGTGGCATGTCCGAAGAGGCGGCACGCGTCTCCGGTGCGTGCCCCCCACGGACAGCGCCGCCGCCGGCACCTGGAAGGGGGAAACGGACGCGTCGGGTCTACACGGAGTGGATGTAGCTGTGGGTTTGGCCCGGATGTTGCTTCCCGGTGTCCCTCTGGGCCGACCCGACACAACCGGGTGGAGAGGTCCACTGGTCAAAGCCCGTCCGCGCAAAGTCAAAGGGCTAGATCCCGTGGTCAAACGCTACAGGGTTAGCCGGGACGGGGGCCCTAGGGGGTAGCAATGCCACCGGAGCGTCGTACCGGGCCCTCATACATGCGGGGTGGTGTTGTGGCATGTCCGAAGAGGCGGCACGCGTCTCCGGTGCGTGGCCCCCCTCACGGACGGCGCCGCCGCCAGCACCTAGAAGGGCGAAACGGACGCGTCGGGTCTACACGGAGTGGATGTAGCTGTGGGTTTGGCCCGGATGTTGCTCCACGGTGTCCCTCTAGGCCGACCCGACACAGCCGGGTGGAGAGGTCCACTGGTCAAAGCCCGTCCGTGCAAAGTCAAAGGGCTAGATCCCGTGGTCAAACGCTACAGGGTTAGCCGGGACGAGGGCCCTGGGGGGTAGCAATGTCACCGGAGCGTCGTAGCGGGCCCTCATACATGCGGGGTGGTGTTGTGGCTGTTGGGGAACGTAGTAATTTCAAAAAAATTCCTACGCACACGCAAGACCATGGTGATGGCATAGCAATGAGAGGGGAGAGTGTCTGTCCACGCACTCGTGAGACCGAAAGCGAAGCGTTATAACAACGCTGTTGATGTAGTCGTGCGCCTTCACGATCCGGCCGACCCAAGCACCGAACGTCACGGCACCTCCGAGTTCTGCACACGCTCAGCTCGATGACGATCCCGGACTCCGATCCAGCAAAGTGTCGGGATGAGTTCCACAAGACGACGGCGCAGGACGATGATGATGCTCCACCGACGCAGGGCTTCGCTTAAGCTCCGCGACGATATGACATCTCCGGCGCAGGCTTCGCCTAAGCTCCGCGACGATATGACCGAAGTGGAATATGGTGGAGGGGGCACCGACACGCTAAGGAACGATCCGTAGATCAACTTGTGTGTCATGGGGTGCCCCCTGCCTCAGATATAAAGGAGGGAGGGAGGAGGAGGCCGGCCCTAGGAGGAGGGCGCGCCAAGGGGAGGGAGTAGGACTCCTTCTTTCCTAGTCCAACTAGGAGAAGGGGAAAGGGGGAAGTGGAGAAGGAAGGAGAGGGGATGCGCCCAAACCCCTTGTCCAATTCGGACTGGGCTTGGGAGGGCGCGCCACCTCCCCGGCTCCTTCCCACTAAGGCCCATTAAGGCCCAATACTCTTCCCCGTATTCCTGTAACTCCCGGTACTCGAAAAATACCCAATCACTGAACCTTTCCGAACTCCGAATATAGTCGTCCAATATATCGATCTTTACGCCTCGACCATTTCGAGACTCCTCGTCATGTCCCCGATCTCATCCCGGACTCCGAACTCCTTCGGTACATCAAAACTCATAAACTCATAATATAACTGCCATCGAAACCTTGTTGCGGACCCTACGGGTTCGAGAACTATGTAGACATGACCTAGAACTATTCTTGGTCAATAACCAATAGCGGGACCTGGATGCCCATATTGGCTCCTACATATTCTACGAAGATCTTTATCGGTCAAACCGCATAACAACATACGTTGTTCCCTTTGTCATCGGTATGTTACTTGCCCGAGATTCGATCGTCGGTATCCAATACCTAGTTCAATCTCGTCACCGCAAGTCTCTTTACTCGCTCAGAATGCATCATCCCGTAACCAACTCATTGGTCACATTGCTTGCAAGGCTTATAATGATGTGCATTATCGAGAGGGCCCAGAGATACTTCTCCGACAATCGGAGTGACAAAACCTAATCTCGAAATACGCCAACCCAACATGTACCTTTGGAGACACCTGTAGTACTCCTTTATAATCACCCGCCACGCTGTGACGTCCTGGTAGCACCAAAGTGTTCCTCCGTAAACGGAGTTGCATAATCTCATAGTTACAGGAACATGTATAAGTCATGAAGAAAGCAATAGCAACATACTAAACGATCAAGTGCTAGGCTAACGGAATGGGTCAAGTCAATCAGATCATTCTCCTAATGATGTGATCCCGTTAATCAAATGACAACTCATGTCTATGGTTAGGAAACATAACCATCTTCGATTAACGAGCTAGTCAAGTAGAGGCATACTAGTGACACTGCTTGTCTATGTATTCACACATGTATTATGTTTCCGGTTAATACAATTCTAGCATGAATAATAAACATTTATCATGATATAAGGAAATAAATAATAACTTTATTATTGCCTCTAGGGCATATTTCCTTCAGTCTCCCACTTGCACTAGAGTCAATAATCTAGTTCACATCGCCATGTGATTTAACATCAATAGGTCACATCTATATGTGGTTAACACCCATAGTTCACATCGACATGTGACCAACACCCAAAGGGTTTACTAGAGTCAGTAATCTAGTTCACATCGCTATGTGATTAACACCCAAAGAGTACTAAGGTGTGATCATGTTTTGCTTGTGAGATAATTTTAGTCAACGGGTCTGTCACATTCAGAGCCGTAAGTATTTTGCAAATTTCTATGTCTACAATGCTCTACACGGAGCTACTCTAGCTAATTGCTCCCACTTTCAATATGTATCCAGATTGAGACTCAGAGTCATCTAGATTAGTGTTAAAACTTTCATCGACGTAACCCTTTACGATTTAACCTTTTTCACTTCCATAATCGAGAAACATATCCTTATTCTACTAAGGATAATTTTGACCGCTGTCCGTTGATCTACTCCTAGATCACTATTGCACTCCCTTGCCAAGCTTAGTGGTAGGGTATGCAATAGATCTGGTACACATCATGACATACTTTATAGAACCTATGGCTGATGCATAGGGAATGACTTTCATTCTCTTTCTATCTTCTGCCGTGGTCGGGTTTTGAGTCTTACTCAATGTCACACCTTGTAACACAGGAAAGAACTCTTTCTTTGACTGTTCCATTTTGAACTACTTCAAAATCTTGTCAAGGTATGTATTCATTGAAAAACTTATCTAGCGTCTTGATCTATCTCTATAGATCTTGATGCTCAATATGTAAGCAGCTTCACCGAGGTCCTTCTTTGAAAAACTCCTTTCAAACACTCCTTTATGCTTTGCAGAATAATTCTACATCATTTCC